>SJYT01051240.1:229677-302517 GCA_006410635.1 Cephalophus harveyi | reverse complement strand
CTCCTCCTGCCTTCAATCTTTCCCAGCATCAGGGTCTTTTCCAATGAGTCAGTTCTTTGCAACATGTGGCCAAAGTATTGGAATTTCAGCTTTATCATAGTCCTTCCAATGAATATTCAGGACGGATTTCCTTTAGGATGGACGAGTTGGATCTTCTTGCAGTCCACGGGACTCTCAAGAGTCTTCTCCAACACCACAGTTCATCAATTCTTTGGCTCTCAGCTTTCTTTGTAGTCCAACTAATAGCTTACAGTGAACAATGTCAGATTCATGATCTCCAAAGTAGAAGATTTAGCTTTGAGACCGGGGACCAGGCTTGATCGCTCAAGAACTTTTGTGTAGCGGAATTTTACTAAAGTATGAAAAGAGGCGTAGAAAGCTTCTGACATAGACATCAGAAGGGAGACAGAGAGTACCCTGCTCAGTAGTTTAAGTGAGGGATTTACATACTTTTTAAATTGATTATTGCAATAAATCAAAAGAATGTCTCAAAGTTGTAAAGATCTTACTAAACCTCAGTGTAATTTACATTTTAAGATGACAGGATTACAACTAACAATAGAAAGATCTTACCATACCCACTCCCATAATATACATTTTAAAATAGCAGGATTACTTTCTCATTATTAGTGTATAGGAATGCAAGGGATTTCTGTGTGTTGATTTTATATCCTGCAACTTTACTATATTCATTGATTAGCTCTAATAATTTTCTGGTGGAGTCTTTAGGGTTTTCTAGGTAGAGGATCATGTCATCTGCAACCAGTGAGAGTTTTACTTCTTCTTTTCCAATTTGGATTCCTTTTATTTCTTTTTCTGCCCTGATTGCTGTGGCCAAAACTTCCAGAACTATGTTGAATAGTAGTGGTGAAAGTGGGCACCCTTGTCTTGTTCCTGACTTTAGGGGAAATGCTTTCAATTTTTCACCATTGAGGATAATGTTTGCTGTGGGTTTGTCATATATAGCTTTTATTATGTTGAGGTATGTTCTTTCTATTCCTACTATCTGGAGAGTTTTTATCATAAATGGATGTTGAATTTTGTCAAAGGCCTTCTCTACATCTATTGAGATAATCATATGGCTTTTATTTTTCAGTTTGTTAATGTGGTGAATTACATTGATTGATTTGCGGATATTGAAGAATCCTTGCATCCCTGGGATAAAGCCCACTTGGTCATGGTGTATGATCTTTTTAATGTGTTGTTGGATTCTGATTGCTAGAATTTTGTTAAGGATTTTTGCATCTATGTTCATCAGTGATATTGACCTGTAGTTTTCCTTTTTGGTGACATCTTTGTCAGGTTTTGGTTTAGGGTGATGGTGGCCTCATAGAATGAGTTTGGAAGTTTACCTTCCTCTGCAATTTTCTGGAAGAGTCTCAGTAGGATAGGTGTTAGCTCTTCTCAAAATATTTGGTAGAATTCAGCTGTGAAGCCATCTGGACCTGGGCTTTTGTTTGCTGGAAGATTTCGGATTACATTTTCAATGTCCGTGCTTGTGATGGGTCTGTTAAGATTTTCTATTTCTTCTTGGTTCAGTTTTGGAAAGTTGTACTTTTCTAAGAATTTGTCCATTTCTTCAACGTTGTCCATTTTATTGGCATATAATTGCTGATAGTAGTCTCTTATGATCCTTTGTATTATAGAGTGAAGTAAGCCAGAAAGAAAAACACCAATACAGTATACTGACACATAAATATGGAATTTAGAAAGATGACAATGATGACCCTGTATGCGAGACAGCAAAAGAGACACAAATGTATAGAACGGACTTTTGGACTCTGTGGGAGAGGGAGAGGGTGGGACGATTTGGGAGAATGGCATTGAAACGTGCATACTATCATGTAAGAACGAAGCACCAGCCTATGTTCGATACAGGATATGGGATGCTTGGGGTTGGTGCACGGGGATGATACAGAGAGAGGATATGGGGTGGGAGGTGGGAGGGGGATTCAGGATTGGGAGCTCGTATACACCCATGGTGGATTCATGTCAATGTATGGCAAAATCAATATGGTATTGTGAAGTAAAATAAAGTAAAAATAAAATTAAAAAAATAAAAATAAATAAAATATCAGGATTAGTCAGAAGGTTTTCAAGAAGGAGAAACTGTCCTCAAGCAGGATACACTGTTGTTATATAATTCTTGCTAAGACTAAGCAATGAAGAAAGAAAAAAAAAAAGTTGTTCTTTCCTTCTTGAAAATTCCAGACCCCTATCTCCTCTTCCAGAGCCCCAGACATCCTTTTGTCCTCCTCGGGGACCCTGGACTTCTTATCAACCTGTCTAGGAATTGACTCTCTCACATTCACACATGACTACTGGAAAAACTATAGCTTTGTCCAGGTGAAACTTTTCGGAAAAGTAACGTCTCTGACTTTTACTATGCTGTCTAGGTTGGACACGGAAGAATTATATATTAAAAAAAAAAAAGATCTTCAAGACCCAGATAATCATGATAGTGTGATAACTCATGTAGAGCCAGACATCTGGAATGTGAAATGATGTGGGCCTTAGGAAACATCATTATGAATAAAGCTAGTGCATGTGATGGAATTCCAGCTGAGCTATTTCAAATCCTAAAAGATGATGCTGTGAAAGTGCTGCACTCAGTATGTCAGCAAATTGGAAAACTCAGTAGTGGCCACAGGACTAGAAAAGGTCAGTTTTCATTCCAATCACAAAGAAAAGCAATGTCAAAAAATGTTCAAACTGCTGCACAATTGCACTCATATCACATACTAGCAAAGTAATGCTCAAAATTCTCCAAGCCAGACTTCAACAATACTTGAACCGTGAACTTCCAGATGTTCAAGCTGAATTTAGAAAAGACAGAGGAACCAGAAATCAAATTTCCAACATCCTCTGGATCATCAGAAAAGCAAAAGAGTTCCAGAAAAGCATCTGCTTCTGATTTATTGACCATGTCAAAGCTTTTGAATGTGTAGATCACAACAAACTGTGGAAAATTATTAAAGAAATGGGAACACCAGACTACCTGACCTGACTCTTGAGAAATCTGTATGCAAGTCAAGAAGCAAAAGCTAGAACTGGACATGGAACAACAGTCTGGTTCCAAATCAGGAACAGAGTAGGTCAAGGCTATATATTGTCACCCTGCTTATTTAACTTATATGCAGAATACATAATGAGAAACACTGGACTGGATGAAGCACAAGCTGGAATCAAGATTGATGGCAAAAATACAATAACCTCAGATATGCAGTTGACGCCACACTTATGGCAGCAACTGAAGAAGAACTAAAGAGCCTCTTGATGAAACTGAAAGAGAAATGTGAAAATAGTTAGCTTAAAACTCAACATTCAGAAAACTAAGATCATGGCATCTGGTCCCATTACTTCATGGTAAATAAACAGGTAAACAATGTAAACAGTGACAGACTTTATTTTCTTGGCTCCAAAATCACTGCAGATGGTGACTGCAGCCATGAAATTAAAAGATGCTTGCTCCTTGGAAGAGAAGTTATGACCAACCTAGGCAGCATATTAAAAAGCAGAGACATTACTTTGCCGACAAAGGTCCAACTAGCCAAAGGTATGGTTTTTCTAGTATTCATGTATAAATGTGAGAGTTAAACTATAAAGAAAGCTGAGTGCCAAAGAATTGCTGCTTTTGAACTGTGGTATAGAAGAAGACTCTTGAGAGTCCCTTGGACAGCAAGGAGAGTCAATCAGTCCATCCTAAAAGAAATCAGTACTGAATATTCATTGGAAGGACTGATGCTGAAGCTGAAACTCCAAAACTTTGGCCACCTGATGCAAAGAACTAACTCATCTGAAAAGACCCTGATGCTGGAAAAGTTTGAAGGTGGGAGGAGAGGGATTGACAGAGGATGAGATCGTTGGATGGCATCATGGACACCAACTCAATGGACATGAGTTTGAGTAAGCTTTGGGAGTTTGTGATGGACAGGGAGGCCTGATGTGCTGCAACCCATGGCGTCACAATGAGTTGGACACAGCTGAGGGACTGAACTAACCTAAGTTTGGTCATAGTTTTTCTTCCAAGGAGCAAGTGTCTTTTAATTCCATCACTTCAGGCACCATCTGCAGTGATTCTGAAACCCAAAAGAAATCTCTCACTGTTTCCATTGTTTCCCCATTTATTTGCCATTAAGAAATGGGAACAGAAACCATGATCTTAGTTGTGTATGTTGCGTTTTAAGCTAGATTTTCCACTCTCTTTAGATCTTCTTTACTTTCACTTATGGCATAAGTGTGGTGTCATCTGCTTATCTGAGGTTATTGATTTTTATCCTGGAAATCTTGATTCTAGCTTGTGCTTAATCCAGCCCAGCATTTCACATGATGTACTTTCCATATAAGTTAAATAAACAGGGTGACAGTAAACAGCCTTGACGTACTACTTTCTAAATTTGGAACCAGTCTGTTTTTCCATGTGTAGTTCTAACTTTTGCTTTTGACCATACAGATTTCTCAGGAAGCAGATAACGTGTGTTGTATTCCCATCTCTTAAGAATTGTCCACAGTTTATTGTGATATACCCAGTAAAAGGCTTTGGCATAGTCAATAAAGCAGAAGCACACGCTTTTCTGGAACACTCTTGCTTTTTCAATCATCCACAAGATGCTAGCAATTTGATCTCTGGTTCCTCTACCTTTTCAGAATTCAGCTTGAATATCTGGAAGTTCTTGGTTCATGTAGTGTCAAAGCCTGGTTTGGAGAATTTTGAGCATTGCTTTGCTAGCATGTGAGATGGGTGCAGTTATGTGGTAGTTTGATCATTCTTTGGCATGGCCTTTCTTTGGGGTTGGAATGAAAATTCACCTTTTCCAGCCCTGTGGCCACTGCTGAGTTTTCCAAATTTGCTGACATATTGAGTGCAGCACTTTCACAGCATCGTCTTTTAGGATTTGAAATAGCTCAACTGGAATTCCATCTCCTCTACTAGTTCATAGTGATGCTTCCTAAGGCCCTCTTGACTTTGCATTCCAGGATGTCTAGCTCTATGTGAGTGATCACACCATCGTGGTTGTCTGGGTCATGAAGATTTTTTTTGCATAGTTCTTCTGTGCATTCTTGCCACCTCTTCTTAATATCTTCTGCTTCTCTTAGGTCCAAACCATTTCTGTTCTATATTGTGCCCATCTTTGCATGAAATATTCCCTTGGTATCTAACTTTTTTCAAGAAATCTCTAGTCTTCCCCATTCTATTGTTTTCCTCTCTTTCTTCGCATTGATCACTGAGAAGGCTTTGTTATCTCTCCTTGTTATTCTTTGGAACTCTGCATTCAAATAGGTATATCTTTCCTTTTCCCTTTGCCTTTTGTCCCTCTTCTTTTCTCAGCTATTTGTAAGGTCTCCTCAGACAGCCATTTTGCCTTTTTCCATTTCTTTGTCTTTGTGATGGTCTTTATCACTGCCTCCTGTACAATGTCATGAACATCTGTCCACAGTTCTTCAGGCACTCTGTTTATCAGACCTAATCCCTGGAATCTATTTGTCACTTCCACTGTATAATTGTAAGGGATTTGATTTAGGTCATAACTCAGTGGACTAGTGATTTTCCCTACTTTCTTCAATTAAAGTCTGAATTTCACAGTAAGGAGTTTATGATCTGAGCTACAGAAACTCCTGGTCTTGTTTTTCCTGACTTTATATATCTTCTCCATCTTTGGCTGCAAAGAATATAATCAATCTGATTTTGGTATTGACCATCTGGTGATGTCCATGTGTAGAGTCTTCTCTTGCATTGTTGGAAGAGGGTGTTTGTTACGACCAGTGTGTTCTCTTGGCAAAACTCTATTAGCCTTTGCCCTGGTCCATTCTGTACTCCAAGGGCAAATTTGCCGTTACTCCAGGTATCTCTTGACTTCCTACTTTTGCATTCCTTACCCTATAATGACAGAGAAGGCAATGGCACCCTACTCCAGTACTCTTGCTGGAAAATCCCATGGATGGAGGAGCCTGGTAGGCTGCAGTCCATGGGGTCGCAAAGAGTTGGACATGACTGAGTGACTTCAGTTTCACTTTTCACTTTCATGCATTGGAGAAGGAAATGGCAATCCACTCCAGTGTTCTTGCCTGGAGAATCCCAGGGATGGGGAAGCCTGATGAGCTGCCGTCTATGGGGTTGCAGAGAGTCGGACACGGCGGAAGCGACTTAGCAGTAGCAGCACCCTATAATGAAAAGGACATTTTTTGGGGTGTTTGTTCTAGAAGGTCTTGTAGGTTTTCATAAAACTGTTCAACTTCAGCTTCTTTACAGTGTGATCAGGGCATAGACTTGGATTACTGTGTTATTGAAGGTTTGCCTTGGAAACGAAGAGAGATTATTCTGTCATTTTTGAGATTACACCCAAGTACTCTATTTCAGACTCTCGTTCACTATGATGGCCATTCAATTTCTTCTAAGGGATTCTTGCCCACAGTAGTAGATATAATGGTCATCTGAGTTCAATTCACCCATTCCAGTCCATTTTAGTTCACTGTTTCCTAAAATGTTGATGTTCACTCTTAGGGATAGATAATGTTTTCCTAAATAAAACAAATATGCATTTACTCCTAAATTGCTCAGAAATACTTAATATCATATAATCTAGAGTGTTCATGGGTCATGCTTAGGATGGTATATGGTTACAAAACCTATTCCTTAATCTAGAAATAAATATGTTACTGACACAAATTTTGAAAGTAGCAATAATGGACTATGTTAAATGTTTCAAGTATGATAATCTTTAAATATTGTTTCTATTAATAGCAATTAATATTTTATTGTTATTTATTTAATTAATATTAATGAATGTTAACAGGATCATATTATTTTTACAACATTCCTTTGAACCTTTATTTTGAGGACACTGGGTAAAGAGATAAGTATTATTTTTGAGATAACTTTACCTTTTGTAAAGCTTTGTATCTTTTAATCTGGGGTTAAAATTTTAAATCTGATTTTTAATATGTTTTTGAAGTTCTCCAATTTCACATCTGTTGAATTCTCTCAAGTAAATCCAAAAACACCAATTACTGGCATTTTGTGCAAGAGAGGCCTCTTGCTACTATACAGACTAGTTTATGAAACCAGTTATCTCAGTTTGTGACTGAATATTCTCTTCTTCTGTGGCTAATCCAGTTATTTGTTTTTGCTCCTACTGTGTATACTCCATAGATCAACTGTGTTTTTTGTTTTGTTTTGTTTTTTGTTCACGTTAAAGGAGCAGCCAATAAGAGGATACTTGTTAGTCTTCATAGGGAAAGAAAAGAGAAAGCATGATGGTTCTTTTACTGGAAGGGGCACGTTTTACTTCCTCTCTCAGGACATCAGACCAAACAAGTCCTGCAGAGAAGCACTGTGTGCTTAGTCACTCAGTCATGTTGAACTCTTTGAGATCCCATGGAGTGTAGCCCGTCAGACTCCTCTGTCCATGGGGATTCTCTGGGCAAGACCACTTCAGTATTGGTCTCCCACTCCAGCACTGAAGTGGGTTGCCATGCCTTTGGCCAGGGGATCTCCCAACTCAGGGCTCAAACCCAGGTCTCCCACATTGCAGGTGGATTCTTAACCATCTGAGCCAGCAAGGAAGCCTTGCAGTTGAGCATAATTTTACTGGGTAGGGGAGTAAGATGTTCTCCTAGAGGGAGCGGCAAACACCTGCTGAATAGTAATGCAGCCTACCGCAGATAGCAAAAGTACATGGTGAGTGTTTAAGTTGTTTAGTTGGCTAGAATGTGCTTTTGCAATTTTTTTTTTTAAAGTATGGTCATATTTTTTAGTATGGTTGTATTTTTTCCTTTGTAAATGTTCATATCATCTACAGCATGTCAGGCTCCTATTATGTCCTGAGTAGAGCATGGCGATATGAATTTTCCAAGGCATATGAGCTGCCGTCTATGGGGTTGCAGAGAGTCGGACACGGCGGAAGCGACTTAGCAGTAGCAGCACCCTATAATGAAAAGGACATTTTTTGGGGTGTTTGTTCTAGAAGGTCTTGTAGGTTTTCATAAAACTGTTCAACTTCAGCTTCTTTACAGTGTGATCAGGGCATAGACTTGGATTACTGTGTTATTGAAGGTTTGCCTTGGAAACGAAGAGAGATTATTCTGTCATTTTTGAGATTACACCCAAGTACTCTATTTCAGACTCTCGTTCACTATGATGGCCATTCAATTTCTTCTAAGGGATTCTTGCCCACAGTAGTAGATATAATGGTCATCTGAGTTCAATTCACCCATTCCAGTCCATTTTAGTTCACTGTTTCCTAAAATGTTGATGTTCACTCTTAGGGATAGATAATGTTTTCCTAAATAAAACAAATATGCATTTACTCCTAAATTGCTCAGAAATACTTAATATCATATAATCTAGAGTGTTCATGGGTCATGCTTAGGATGGTATATGGTTACAAAACCTATTCCTTAATCTAGAAATAAATATGTTACTGACACAAATTTTGAAAGTAGCAATAATGGACTATGTTAAATGTTTCAAGTATGATAATCTTTAAATATTGTTTCTATTAATAGCAATTAATATTTTATTGTTATTTATTTAATTAATATTAATGAATGTTAACAGGATCATATTATTTTTACAACATTCCTTTGAACCTTTATTTTGAGGACACTGGGTAAAGAGATAAGTATTATTTTTGAGATAACTTTACCTTTTGTAAAGCTTTGTATCTTTTAATCTGGGGTTAAAATTTTAAATCTGATTTTTAATATGTTTTTGAAGTTCTCCAATTTCACATCTGTTGAATTCTCTCAAGTAAATCCAAAAACACCAATTACTGGCATTTTGTGCAAGAGAGGCCTCTTGCTACTATACAGACTAGTTTATGAAACCAGTTATCTCAGTTTGTGACTGAATATTCTCTTCTTCTGTGGCTAATCCAGTTATTTGTTTTTGCTCCTACTGTGTATACTCCATAGATCAACTGTGTTTTTTGTTTTGTTTTGTTTTTTGTTCACGTTAAAGGAGCAGCCAATAAGAGGATACTTGTTAGTCTTCATAGGGAAAGAAAAGAGAAAGCATGATGGTTCTTTTACTGGAAGGGGCACGTTTTACTTCCTCTCTCAGGACATCAGACCAAACAAGTCCTGCAGAGAAGCACTGTGTGCTTAGTCACTCAGTCATGTTGAACTCTTTGAGATCCCATGGAGTGTAGCCCGTCAGACTCCTCTGTCCATGGGGATTCTCTGGGCAAGACCACTTCAGTATTGGTCTCCCACTCCAGCACTGAAGTGGGTTGCCATGCCTTTGGCCAGGGGATCTCCCAACTCAGGGCTCAAACCCAGGTCTCCCACATTGCAGGTGGATTCTTAACCATCTGAGCCAGCAAGGAAGCCTTGCAGTTGAGCATAATTTTACTGGGTAGGGGAGTAAGATGTTCTCCTAGAGGGAGCGGCAAACACCTGCTGAATAGTAATGCAGCCTACCGCAGATAGCAAAAGTACATGGTGAGTGTTTAAGTTGTTTAGTTGGCTAGAATGTGCTTTTGCAATTTTTTTTTTTAAAGTATGGTCATATTTTTTAGTATGGTTGTATTTTTTCCTTTGTAAATGTTCATATCATCTACAGCATGTCAGGCTCCTATTATGTCCTGAGTAGAGCATGGCGATATGAATTTTCCAAGGCACTGTTCAGGGCCCTTCAGGAATCTCAGGATACATTTTAGGAACTGTCTGAGAGGCAGAATTAACTAGCATGCTGATTTCACACAGCCGTTTGGCTGCAGACATAATAGGTCATCATTGCAGTCTCATCCTAACACCTATGTGAATAGTTTCAGATTTCAGAGAACTTCTGAGTGAATCCAGGTGAAAACAAAAAACTACTTCCATGTAAACTACCTGACCACCTGCAAGTGATACCAATAAATAAATAAAACCTAATACAGAATGAAAACCAGACCCAGAATGTGGAAAACCTCTATTCTGAACTTTATTATTTCAATCCACTTCTTACTGAGATGGAAAATATTGAAGTGGCCCGAGGTATTTGCATCATCACCAAGGAATCTGCTAAGAAGAAAAGTTTTCTGTGTCTTAGTTTTAACAAGTCTGTCATAATCTAAATGTTCAAATTAAAACTTTTCTACATCCCAATGTGTTACATTATTTCATGCTTAAGGATGAACATTTCAGTTTTATAAATTTTCAGATTATTGATAATGGTGGATATCACAAAATGATATACTTTTTGAAAATATTAGGAAATATTAGTAAGGTCAGTAATTCATATTCAATTACAGATGGTTTTATTTTCCCAGATGAAAATATAATAATCCTATTTTAGAAAATAAAACTTTGAAGTACTAAATGGGAATTTGTAGTGGTTTAGTTGCTAAGTCATGTCCAATTCTTGAAATACTGTGGACTGTAGTCTGTCAGGATCCTCTGTCTCTGGAATACTCCAGGTAAGAAAACTGGAGTGGGTTGCCATTTCCTTCTCCAGGGGATCTTCCTGACCCAGGGACTGTACCTGGGTCTCCTGCATTGCAGGCAGATTCTTTACCCACTGAGCAATGAGGGAAGTCCTGTAATTTGTAGTAGGAATCAGAATATAATATCTAAGGTGCCATTTGTTAAAACTGTTTGTTTTATGATGATAATAAAGCATAGTTTTGCTAAAATCAATATTTATTTGGAAGCATGTATTTGAAAGTGTTATATCTTATATGATAGTATACATGTTTCAGTGCCATTCTCCCAAATCATCCCACCCTCTCCCTCTCCATATAAGAAACGAATCGCCAGTCTAGGTTTGATGCAGGATACAGGATACTTGGGGTTGGTGCACTGGGACGACCCAGAGGGATGCTATGGGGAGGGAGGTGGGAGGGGGGTTCAGGATTGGGAACCCATGTACACCCGTGGCAGATTCATGTTGATGTATGGCAAAACCAATAAAGTATTGTAAAGTAAAAAAATAATGATAATAAATAATAAAAAAGAAAATGTTATATCATCTTAGTTTTACTGAGACTTTTTTTTAGAAGTAATCATATGTTTTTCACTTAACGTTGGTTTCATTCCACATCTGAAAATATGTTCTCCATATAAGCATAATACCTAAAGCATGAGAACAAATGGTAAATAAATGAACACATAAAGCTGCAATATATCTATTAGTGGTAAGCTTTGAAAAACAAAAAGCATAATGACAGAAAATTGACGGGTTACTGTTCTTATAGTTAGCATTTCTTTGTCGGATAGACATTTTAGCAGAGATATAAATGGATATATCCTTTATAAATGGATTTTCATCAATTCAATTATACTATAGATTCAGTTTGGATCAGTTATGATGGTGAAAGTAGATACGATCTAGTATCATACTATGAAGTAGATCTTTGTTTAAACAGAGAATGTGCAGCCTTCCTGGCCCAGAATTTTAGACATATCACTTTTTTCTTGTTTTCTTGACATAAATAAGAATTTTTTAGGTCATAATTTTTAATAATTTCATATACTTAATATCATAAGGGGAGAAGGCAATGGCACCCCACTCCAGCACTCTTGCCTGGAAAATCCCATGGATGGAGGAGCCTGGTGGGCTGCAATCCATGGGGTTGCTAAGAGTCAGACATGACTGAGTGACTTCACTTTTCACTTTCATACATTGGAGAAGGAAATGGCAACCCACTCCAGTATTCTTGCCTGGAGAATCCCAGGGATGGGGGAGCCTGCTGGGCTGCCATCTATGGGGTCACACAGTCGGACATGACTGAAGTGACTTAGCAGCAGCAGCAATGTCATAAGGCAAAGGTGATATTTTCATTTTGCATCCAGGTAAAATATCTCTTAAAAAAAAATAAGATAAAAATTCAAAATAAATCTCCTCAATTGATGATGAATGAAATTTGAATTTCAGAACCAGAGTTGATCATGCTAAAACACAGGATTCCTAACAAGGGAAAGAACAGCAGGTGAATCTTGTGAAGAATATGTTTTGAAAGAAAGAATTGCTGACCATGTCATGGTCATTCATTACCGACCAAATGAAGATTTCAAGTAAAGATTTGAGTAAACGAAAAATATCAAATAAAATGAAGGACAAAAAATGTACAAGAAAAAAGAACCAAGAGTTCTGCATTGGGATACAAGGGTCTTAAAGGGGGAATCTTCTTCTGGTAAGAGTATCTATAACTCTTTTCAGCTGACTTTCAAAAAGTCATTGGCCTTTTATTTAGATAAGGAAATATTGTTTCATAAATTATTTCTTTAATATAAATAGAAATTCACCTTTTTTCCATTGTCTTTTTCCTCTATCTTTTAATTTTTTTAATAACCCCCCTTGAATCTTTAATAGCACAGACATACTCGCCATCTGTTTGTGTATTGGTTATCTTTGCTCTATAAAAATTGTTTAAGTTTTTTAGCACCACCAAGAACCATTCTTTACCCACCTGAAGAAAATATGTTTCCCATTGATAACTAATGCTGGAAAACAATAGAAGAACTTCTATTTTTTATAGTAGTACTTTGTGCATTTTATGAATATTGTGAAGGAAATAATAATTCCCAGAAAAAAAAAAAATCAAAGTTAGTTTACACAGTCGGACATGACTGAAGTGACTTAGCAGCAGCAGCAATGTCATAAGGCAAAGGTGATATTTTCATTTTGCATCCAGGTAAAATATCTCTTAAAAAAAAATAAGATAAAAATTCAAAATAAATCTCCTCAATTGATGATGAATGAAATTTGAATTTCAGAACCAGAGTTGATCATGCTAAAACACAGGATTCCTAACAAGGGAAAGAACAGCAGGTGAATCTTGTGAAGAATATGTTTTGAAAGAAAGAATTGCTGACCATGTCATGGTCATTCATTACCGACCAAATGAAGATTTCAAGTAAAGATTTGAGTAAACGAAAAATATCAAATAAAATGAAGGACAAAAAATGTACAAGAAAAAAGAACCAAGAGTTCTGCATTGGGATACAAGGGTCTTAAAGGGGGAATCTTCTTCTGGTAAGAGTATCTATAACTCTTTTCAGCTGACTTTCAAAAAGTCATTGGCCTTTTATTTAGATAAGGAAATATTGTTTCATAAATTATTTCTTTAATATAAATAGAAATTCACCTTTTTTCCATTGTCTTTTTCCTCTATCTTTTAATTTTTTTAATAACCCCCCTTGAATCTTTAATAGCACAGACATACTCGCCATCTGTTTGTGTATTGGTTATCTTTGCTCTATAAAAATTGTTTAAGTTTTTTAGCACCACCAAGAACCATTCTTTACCCACCTGAAGAAAATATGTTTCCCATTGATAACTAATGCTGGAAAACAATAGAAGAACTTCTATTTTTTATAGTAGTACTTTGTGCATTTTATGAATATTGTGAAGGAAATAATAATTCCCAGAAAAAAAAAAAATCAAAGTTAGTTCAAATGTTTGTTAGTTTTGTTAAAGATTATACAAAAATGCAGGGTTCCTAGGTGGTTCTTTAGATAAGGAAGAGGAGACATAAGAGATGTGGGTTCAATCACTGGGTCAAGGAGATCCCCTGGAGGAGGACATGACAACCTACTCCAGTATTCTTGCCTGGGGAATTCCATGGACAGAGGAGCCCGGCAGGCTATGGTTCATAGGGTCGCAAAGAGTAGGACATGACTGAAACAACTTAGCACATAAAAAATGCACTAAGGATTGCAGCCAAGTGGAAACTAAAGAGAATGTTTTTATTTCCAGAGCTACTTGCTGAACTTAATGATGAATGAAATGCACATGACTTAAAGTTTTATTATAAAGTGATAAAATGCTTTGAGACTCAAGACTCCTTCAAGCATAAATTGTAAGACTCCTCCAAACTTACTGAAGGCTCATTTGCAAGAAAGATCTCTGAACTTACTATCACTATTAATTAACTAGTGTCTCAAACTTGTTTTTTCCATATTAACTCAATTAACTGCCTGTGTAATGATGGCCAAGTCACCTAGCCATAGGGGACAATAATTTTTGTTTTTTTGTTTGTTTAAAGCTGATTACTCTTACAAGTGAAAAGGGATTTTCTCTATTGTTGGCAGTTTCACTTTATTGTGAGGCTGAGCAGCATAATTTTGTTTGCATACTGCCTTCAGAGAACTAAATTTTACAAATCACTCTCCATATCTGAGCTATATTTGTATTTATTAACTATAATTTATATCCTCATATATCCTAACCCAAGATAGAATTCATTGGCCAAAGGACACCAGAGTAAACACATATTAACAGTTATAAAGTTAATTTTAAATAGATGAAGTACATTCTATTTTTATATTAATCTCCACTGTTCCTGGTTGCTAGACAGTCATCATCTAGTGTTCTTTTCACCTTCTATGAGCTGCTAAATCATGTGGCCAGGAAACAGGGTATGAATTGTATTGATTTGTCCAATTCCCCGGTCCAATGGTTAATGGCAGCCTACTATGGTGCCTCTCATTGAAATGTCCAAGACTTGCTTTGTGATTCTTTCTAAATATTACATTTTCTTGTTCTCTTTTTATTATTACTAATATAAGCCCATGCAGACTATCAGAACATCACTTCTTATGAATACAAGCCATCATCCTAACCAAAGATGATTCTCACCACTTTTGTTATGACAGTGAAGTCCGGTTGTATTCCAAATAATATTATAAATATTATGTGTTCAAACATTTGAGTCAGTCCAATTGCACATCATCAAGCTATTTAAAATTAATACTTATGTACCATTCTTATTTGCAATATGTTAATGACCGGTTCATAATATATTGTGAATAAATGTACAACATAATTAAACTGTAGAAAGATCAAACTAAAATGGAATAATGAAATTTGTCTTAGATGACATTGTCATTCTATTATTTCCTCTGCTATTTTATTCATTTTTAGTGAAGATACAAAATGTTTTCTGTATTTTACTAAATTAACACATCTTGACTTCAAAGATTTCTGCCTTTTTTCTAAAGGAGGTGCTTTTGAAAATTTGATTTTACTTTTAGGGTATTTCTATTTCAACTCATTTGTAAGTTTTAAAACTAAGACAATTGTGAATTCATATATCAGATATGATTTAAATCAATTGTTTTAGCTTATATTCTTTCCTTAATATTATGTAGACATCTAATACCAGAAAAATACAACAAAAGCTCCCATCTCTCAACTCATTTTTACCTATTTTAACACAATAAACAGTGGGCAATATGCTAGGTATTTAAAATAATTAGAGTTGTATAGTTTATTGATTAACCATTTGCTAGCCAGATGTAATCAAAATGACATTTATACTCTGAAATTGTGCAGTTTCTTAGCAATTATTTTTGATGTTTTAGGTACTTGTTACAAGTTTAATTGTGTTCCCCCAGAAGTACTTGAAGTCCTCATCCCTCGTACCTGCGAATGTAATCTTATTTTTAAACAAGATCTTTGTAGCTGATCAATTAGAGTTAGCCCCAATCCAATAAGACTGGTATCCTTTATAAAAATGGAGCATTTTGAACACAGACACAAGTGGAAGACAATGTGAGGATACTGAGAGAACATCCTCTACAAGTCCATGAATTCTTGTAGCTATGCATTGCAAGTGAATTCTTTTACCAGCAGAGCCGCAAGGGAAGCCCAAGTACTAGAGTGGGTAACCTATCCCTTCTCCAGCAGATCTTCCCGACCCAGGAATAAAACCAGGGTCTCCTGCATTGCAAGCAGATTTTTTACCAACTGAGATATTAGGGAAGCCCCTTGCAACTATCAGAGGTTGGGTAAAGCATGATGCAGAATTTTCTCTAACAGCTCTCAGGAGGAACCAACCTTGCCCACAATTTTATTCAAGACTTCTAAGTCTAGACTTAAGAAATGTTAAACCATATATTTCTGTTGTAAAGATCACCCAGTTTATACTCAGTTCAGTTCAGTCACTCAGTCGCATCCCACTCTTTGCGTGCCATGAATTGAAGTACACCAGGCCTCCCTGTCCGTCACCAACTCCCAGAGATCACTGAAACTCACATCCATCCAGTCGGTGATGCTATCCAGCCATTTCATCCTCTGTCGTCCCCTTCTCCTCCTGCTCCCAATCTCTCTCAGTATCAGGGTCTTTTCCCATGAATCGACTCTTCACATGAGGTGACCAAAGTACTGGAGTTTCAGCTTTAGCATCACTCCTTCCAAAAAACAGCCAGGACTGATCTACCTTAGAATGGACTAGTTGGATCTCCTTGCAGTCCAAGGGACTCTCAAGAGTCTTCTCCAACACCACAGTTCAAAAGCATTAATTTTTCGGCAATCAGCTTTCTATATAGTCCAACTCTCACACCCATACATGACTACAGAAAAAGCCATAGCCTTGACTAGACAGACAATTGTTTTCAATGTAATGTCTCTGCTTTTTAATATGCTGTCTAAGTTTGTCATAACTTTCTTTCCAAGGAGTCTTTTAATATTGGGGCTAGAGTAGCTATCTGCAGTGATTTTGGAGCCCAGAAAAATAATCTGTCACTGTTTCCCCATCTATTTTCTATGAAGTGATGGGACCGGATGCTACGATCTTAGTCTTCTGAACGTTGAGCTCTAAGCCAACTTTTTCACTCTCCTCTTTCAATTTCTTCAAGAGGCTCTTTTTTTTTGTTCCTCTTCACTTTCTGCCATAAGGGTGGTATCATCTGCATATCTGAGGTTACTGATATTTCTCCTGGCAATCCTGATTCCAGCTTGTGCTTCTTCCAGCCCAGCGTTTCTCATGACGTACTCTGCATAGAAATTAAACAAGGAGGGTGACAATATACAGCCTTGACGTACTCCTTTTCCTATTTGGAACCAGTCTGTTGTTCCATGTCCAGTTCTAACTGTTGCTTCCTGATCTGCATATAGGTTTCTCAAGAGGCAGGTCAGGTGGCCTGATATTCCCATCTCTTTCAGAATTGTCCACAGTTTATTGTGATTCACACAGCCAAAGGCTTTGGCATAGTCAATAAAGAAGAAATAGATGTTTTTCTGGAACTCTTGGTTTTTTGATGATCCAGTGGATGTTGGCAATTTGATCTCTGGTTCTTCTGCCTTTTCTAAAACCAGCTTGAACATCTGGAAATTCATGGTTCATGTATTGCTGAAGCCTGGCTTGGAGAATTTTGAGCATTACTTTACTAGAGTGTGAGATGAGTGCAATTGTGCAGTGGTTTGAGTATTCCTTGGCATTGACTTTCTTTGCGATTAGAATGAAAAACTGACCTCTTCCAGTCCTGTGGCCACTGCTGAGTTTTCCAAATTTGCTAGCATACTGAGTGTAGCACTTTCACAAAATCATCTTTCAGGATTTGAAATAGCTCAACTGGTATCCCATCACCCCCACTAACTTTGTTCCTCGTGATGCTTTCTAAGACTCACTTGACTTCACATTCCAGGATGTCTGACTCTAGGTGAGTGATAACACTATTGTGATTATCTGGGTCGAGAAGATATTTTTGGACAGTTCTTCTGTGTATTCTTGCCACCTCTTCTTAATATCTTCTGCTTCTGTGTCGGTGATGCTATCCAGCCATTTCATCCTCTGTCGTCCCCTTCTCCTCCTGCTCCCAATCTCTCTCAGTATCAGGGTCTTTTCCCATGAATCGACTCTTCACATGAGGTGACCAAAGTACTGGAGTTTCAGCTTTAGCATCACTCCTTCCAAAAAACAGCCAGGACTGATCTACCTTAGAATGGACTAGTTGGATCTCCTTGCAGTCCAAGGGACTCTCAAGAGTCTTCTCCAACACCACAGTTCAAAAGCATTAATTTTTCGGCAATCAGCTTTCTATATAGTCCAACTCTCACACCCATACATGACTACAGAAAAAGCCATAGCCTTGACTAGACAGACAATTGTTTTCAATGTAATGTCTCTGCTTTTTAATATGCTGTCTAAGTTTGTCATAACTTTCTTTCCAAGGAGTCTTTTAATATTGGGGCTAGAGTAGCTATCTGCAGTGATTTTGGAGCCCAGAAAAATAATCTGTCACTGTTTCCCCATCTATTTTCTATGAAGTGATGGGACCGGATGCTACGATCTTAGTCTTCTGAACGTTGAGCTCTAAGCCAACTTTTTCACTCTCCTCTTTCAATTTCTTCAAGAGGCTCTTTTTTTTTGTTCCTCTTCACTTTCTGCCATAAGGGTGGTATCATCTGCATATCTGAGGTTACTGATATTTCTCCTGGCAATCCTGATTCCAGCTTGTGCTTCTTCCAGCCCAGCGTTTCTCATGACGTACTCTGCATAGAAATTAAACAAGGAGGGTGACAATATACAGCCTTGACGTACTCCTTTTCCTATTTGGAACCAGTCTGTTGTTCCATGTCCAGTTCTAACTGTTGCTTCCTGATCTGCATATAGGTTTCTCAAGAGGCAGGTCAGGTGGCCTGATATTCCCATCTCTTTCAGAATTGTCCACAGTTTATTGTGATTCACACAGCCAAAGGCTTTGGCATAGTCAATAAAGAAGAAATAGATGTTTTTCTGGAACTCTTGGTTTTTTGATGATCCAGTGGATGTTGGCAATTTGATCTCTGGTTCTTCTGCCTTTTCTAAAACCAGCTTGAACATCTGGAAATTCATGGTTCATGTATTGCTGAAGCCTGGCTTGGAGAATTTTGAGCATTACTTTACTAGAGTGTGAGATGAGTGCAATTGTGCAGTGGTTTGAGTATTCCTTGGCATTGACTTTCTTTGCGATTAGAATGAAAAACTGACCTCTTCCAGTCCTGTGGCCACTGCTGAGTTTTCCAAATTTGCTAGCATACTGAGTGTAGCACTTTCACAAAATCATCTTTCAGGATTTGAAATAGCTCAACTGGTATCCCATCACCCCCACTAACTTTGTTCCTCGTGATGCTTTCTAAGACTCACTTGACTTCACATTCCAGGATGTCTGACTCTAGGTGAGTGATAACACTATTGTGATTATCTGGGTCGAGAAGATATTTTTGGACAGTTCTTCTGTGTATTCTTGCCACCTCTTCTTAATATCTTCTGCTTCTGTTAAATCCATACCATTTGCGTACTTTATTGAGCCCATCTTTGCATAAAGCGTTCCCTTGGTATTTCTAACTTTTTTGAAGAGATCTATAGTCTTTCCCATTCTGTTGTTTTCCCCTTTTTCTTGCATTGATAACTGAGGAAGGCTTTCTTATCATTTCTTGCTATTCTTTTGAACTCTGCATTCAGATGCTTATATCTTTCCTTTTTTCCTTTGCTTTTCACTTATCTTTTTTTCACAGCTATTTGTAAGCCTCCCCAGACAGCTATTTTGCTTTTTTGCATTTATTTTCCATGGAGATGGTCTTGATCCCTGTCTCCTGTACAAAGTCACGAACCTCCATCCATAGTTCATCAGGCACTCGATCTATCAGATCTAGTCACTTAAATGTATTTATCACATCCACTGTATAATCCTAAGGGATTTTATATAGGTCAAATATCAATAACCTGAGATATGCAGATGACACCACCCTTATGGTAGAAAGTGAAGAGGAACTAAAAAGCCTCTTGATGAAAGTGAAAGTGGAGAGCGAAAAAGTTGGCTTAAAGCTCAACATTCAGAAAATGAAGATCATGGCTTCCGGTCCCATCACTTCATGGGAAATAGATGGGAAACAGTGGAAACAGTGTCAGACTTTATATTTTGGGGCTCCAAAATCACTGCAGGTGGTGACTAGAGCCATGAAATTAGAAGATGCTTACTCCTTGGAAGAAAAGTTATGACCAACCTAGATAGCATGTTCAAAAGCAGAGACATTACTTTTCCGACTAAGGTCCGTCTAGTCAAGGCTATGGTTTTTCCAGTGGTCATGTATGGATGTGAGAGCTTGACTGTGAAGAAGGCCGAGCACCGAAGAATTTATGTTTTGAACTGAGGTGTTGGAGAAGACTCTTGAGAGTCCCTTGGACTGCAAGGAGATCCAACCAGTCCATTCTGAAGGAGATCAGCCCTGGGTGTTCTTTGGAAAGAATGATGCTAAAGCTGAAACTCCAGTACTTTGGCCACCTCATGTAAAGAGTTGACTTATTGGAAAAGACCCTGATACTGGGAGGGATTGGGGGCAGGAGAAGGGGACAACAGAGAATGAGACGGCTGGATGGCATCACTGACTCGATGGATGTGAGTCTGAGTGAACTCCAGGAGTTGGTGATGGACAGGGAGGCCTGGTGTGCTGCAATTCATGGGGTTTCAAAGAGTCGGACACGACTGAGTGACTGAACTGAACTTAACTGAACTGACCTCACATTCCATGATCTCTGGCTCTAGGTGAGTGATCACACCATCGTGATTATCTGAGTCATGAAGATCTCTTGTACAGTTCTTCTGTGTATTCTTGCCACCTCTTCTTAATATCTTCTGCTTCTGTTAGGTCCATAACATTTCTGGCCATTATCGAAACCATCTTTGCATAACATGTTTCCTTGGTATCTCTAATTTTCTTGAAGTGATCTCTACTCTTTCCCATTCTGTTGTTTTCCTCTATTTCTTTGCATTGATCACTGAGGAAGGCTTTCTTATCTCTTCTTGTTATTCCTTGAAACTCTGCATTCAGATGCTTTTATCTTTCTTTTACTCCTTTGCTTTTCGCCTCTCTTCTTTTCACAGTTCTTTGTAAGGCTTCCCCAGACAGCCATTTTGCTTTTTTGCATTTCTTTTCCGTGAGAATGGTCTTGATCCCCGTCTCCTGTACAATGTCACGAACTTCAGTCCATAGTTCATCAGGCACTCTATCTATCAGATCTAGTCTGATCTGATAGATACTATTTCTCACTTCTACTGTATAATCAAATCACTGATTTGATTTAGGTCATACCTTAATGGTCTAGTGGTTTTCCCTACTTTCTTCAGTTTAAGTCTGAATTTGGCAATAAGCTGTTCATGATCTGAGAGCCACAGTCAGCTCCCGGTCTTGTTTGTGCTGACTGTATAGAGCTTCTCCATTTTGGCTGCAAAAAATATAATCAATCTGATTTTGGTGTTGACCATCTGGTGATGTCCATGTGTAGAGTCTTCTCTTGTGTTTTTGGAAGAGGGTGTTTGCTATGATCAGTACGTTCTCTTGGCAAAACTCTATTTGCCTTCATCCTGCTTCATTCCGTATTCTAAGGCCAAATTTATCTGTTACCTCAGGTGTTTCTTTGTGTGTGCATGTGTGTATAAAAACTTCTATTTTATTGCATTATTATTATTATTACTTTACTTTGCAATATTGTATTGGTTTTGCCATACATCAACATGAATCCACCATGCGTGTTCAGGATTGGGAACATGTGTACACCCCAGATGTTTCTTGACTTCCTACTTTTGCATTCCAGTCCCCTATAATGAAAAAGACATCTTTTTTGGGTGTTAGTTCTAAAAGGTCTTGTAGGTCTTCATAGAACCATTCAACTTCAGCTTCTTCAGCATTACTGGTTGGGGCATAAACTTGGTTTACTGTGATATTGAATGGTTTGCCTTGGAAATGAACAGAGATCATTCTGTCATTTTTGAGACTGCATCCAAGTACTGCATTTCGGACTCTTTTGTTGACCGTGATGGCTACTCCATTTCTTCTAAGGAATTCCTGCCCACAATAGTTTGTATAATGGTCATCTGAGTTAAATTCAACCATTCCAGTCCATTTTAGTTCACTGATTCCTAGAATGTTGACATTCACTCTTGCCATCACCTGTTTGACCACTTCCAATTTGCCTTGATTCCTGGACCTAACATTCCAGGTTCCTATGCAATATTGCTCTTCACAGCATCGGACCTTGCTAATATCACAGCTAGGTATTGTTTTTGCTTTGGCTCCATCTCTTCATTCTTTATGGAGTTATTTCTCCACTGATCTCCAGTAGCATACTGGGTACCTACCAACCTGGGGAGTTCCTCTTTCAGTATCTTATCATTTTACCTTTTCATACTGTTCATGGGGTTCTCAAAGCAAGAATACTGAAGTGGTTTGCCACTCCCTTCTCCAGTAGACCACATTCTGTCAGACCTCTCTACCATGACCTGCCCGTCTTGGGTTGCCCCGCGGGCATGGCTTGGTTTCATTGAGTTAGACAAAGCTGTGGTCCTATTGTGATTAGATTGACTAGTTTTCTGTGATTATGTTTTCAGCCTTGTCAAACTGAATGGAACTATGAGACATGCGGTGTAGTGCTACCTAAGACGGATGGGTCATGTTGAAGAGGTGTGACAAAACGTTATCCACTGGAGAAAGGAATGATGAACCACTTCAGTATTCTTTCTTTGAGAACCCCATGAACTCTATAGAAACAGGTTGGTATAGACCATTCAATTCAATTCAATTCAGTTGCACAGTCGTGTCCGACTATTTGAGACCCCATGAATCGTGGCACGCCAGGTCTCCCTGTCCATCATCAACTCCCAGAGTTCACTCAGACTCACGTCCATCGAGTCAGTGATGCCGTCCAGCCATCTCATACTCTGTTGTCCCCTTCTCCTCCTGCCCGGGTCCCTCCTAGTATCAGGGTCTTTTCCAATTGATTAACTCTTCGCATGAGGTGGTCAAAGTACTGGAGTTTCAGCTTTAGCATCATTCCTTCCAAAGAACACCCAGGGCTGATCTCATTCAAAATGGACTGGTTGGATCTTCTGCAGTCCAAGGGACTCTCAAGAGTCTTCTCCAACACCACAGTTCAAAAGCATCAATTATTCTGGGCTAAGATTTCTTTATAGTCCAACTCTCACATCCATACATGATCACAGGAAAAACCATAGCCTTGACTAAACGGACCTTAGTCGGCAAAGTAATGTCTCTGCTTTTGAATATGCTATCTAGGTTGGTCATAATTTTCCTTCCAAGGAGTAAGTGTCTTTTAATTTCATGACTGCAGTCACCATCTGCAGTGATTTTGGAGCCCAGAAAAATAAAGTCTGACACTGTTTCCACTGTTTTCCCATCTGTTTCCCATGAAGTGATGGGACCAGATGCCATGATCTTCGTTTTCTGAATGTTGAGCTTTAGGCCAACTTTTTCACTCTCCACTTTCACTTTCATCAAGAGGCTTTTTAGTTCCTCTTCACTTTCTGCCATAAGGGTGGTGTCATCTGCATATCTGAGGTTATTGATATTTCTCCCAGTAATCTTGATTCCAGCTTGTGTTTCTTCCAGTCCAGCATTTCTCATGATGTACTCTGCATAGAAGTTAAATAAGCAGGTTGACAATATACAGCCTTGACGGACTCCTTTTCCTATTCAGAACCAGTCTGTTGTTCGATGTCCAGTTCTAACTCTTGCTTCCTGACCTGCATACAGATTTCTCAAGAGGCAGGTTAAGTGGTCTGGTATTCCCGTCTCTTTCAGAATTTTCCACAGTTTATTGTGATCCACACAGTCAAAGGCTTTGGCATAGTCAATAAAGCAGAAATAGCTGTTTTTCTGGAACTCTCTTGCTTTTTTGATGATTTCCACTTTCTCTTTCATCAAGAGGCTTTTTAGTTCCTCTTCACTTTCTGCCATAAGGGTGGTGTCATCTGCATATCTGAGGTTATTGATATTTCTCCTGGCAATCTTGATTCCAGCTTGTGCTTCTTCCAGCCCAGTGTTTCTCATGATATACTCTGCATATAAGGTAAATAAGCAGAGTGACAATATACAGCCTTGACATACCTTTTCCTATTGGAACCAGCCTGTTGTTCCATGTCCAGTTCTTACTGTTGTTTCCTGACCTGCATACAGATTTCTCAAGAGGCAGGTCAGGTGGTCTGGTATTCCCATCTCTTTCAGAATTTTCCACAGTTTATTGTGATCCACACAGTCAAAGCTTTAAGGGTTCTGTTTTCTTCATTGAGAAGATCACAGTCATAAGCTACTGCAATATATCTGATTATCTTCAAGGAAATATCCTCTCAAAGGTCAGAAAGTATATTCAACTTGTATGTAGCTTGTGAAGATACAGGTGTATGCATTTGTATGTGTGCAGGCATATGTCCTACTAGGTTAGGCTGAAAGCTCCTTCAATATACAATTCTTCAACACATAATTTTGGTATACTGTTTTTCTTTTAACATGGACACTTTGAAATAAAGGATAGCTGCTACTTAATGACTGATTGATTACCTGACTGGCATATCTCCCTGTTCCAGTATCATCTAGCATTTATTTATTAATTTATTTCAGTTTTACTGGAATCCTGTTTCACAGTGTTCTTTAATTTAAAAATAATAGAGGCACCTTTTTTTTTTTTTTCCCCCAAGAACACAAGTATCCCAGACTAGCTTAAAGTAATTTCAAGTTCTTTTATTTCAAATACACAGCACTCCCCAGAAGCAAACACATTCAATGGTTTGTTGTTAATTCTTATAGATGTTATTTCAATTACTCTTCAATTATTAATTTTAAGCATTGCTTGCTATTTGACATTTTTTTCATCCAATATATGATTAAATAAAATATTACTTCTAGTTGTTTTTCTCCAAAAAATAAAGGTTCTTTTTGTAAAAAATTTTGTCCTTATCAAGATAATTTCTTTTGACATGAGACTGTGTAGGGTGAAGACAGTTTTTGCTCAGACTTCTATTCACGTCTCCTTTTCCCTTTTGATCTCTAAACTTGGGTCAGCGATATCTTCACATTTAGTGTTTACTTTAACCTGTTTGCACTTCTAATCAGAGTTATATGTTCTCTCTCCTAGAGAACACTATCCTCAAAATCTGTGGGGAGTGACTCTTAACTTTATGAACTTGTTTTTATCTACAATATTCTGTCTTCGTGATTCAACTCTTATTATGTCATAGTCACTAATATTTATATATATAATGCATGTTTTTTTAAAGCTTATCTGAATTTTTCCCCTTTAATGTTCTTTATTTGGTTTTTGTATCAGAGTAATGCTGTCCTAAAGTTAATTTGGAAGTATTTCTTCTTCCTCCATTATCTCAAAATATTTATATAGAACTTGTAGTATTTCTTCTTATAATTTTGAAAAAAATTCATGAACAAAGACATCTGTAGTAAATATCACACATTTTTTTTCATTAGAAGTAAATAATTTTATTTGCATCACGGACTCGATGGATGTGAGTCTGAGTGAACTCCGGGAGATGGTGATGAACAGGGAGGCCTGGCGTACTGCGATTCATGGGGTCGCAAAGAGTCGGACATGACTGAGCGACTGAACTGAACTGAAACTGATAAGAGTTTGACAGACAGATCTATATAAAGAAAGAAAGTGAAAGTGAAGTCACTCAGTTGTGTCCAACTCTTTGAGACCCCATGAACTGTAGCCTACCAGCCTTCTCAGTCCATGGGATTCTCCAGGCAAGAATACTGAAGTGGGTTACCATTTCCTTCTCCAGGGGATCTTCCTGACCCAGGGATCGAACTCGGGTCTCCCGCATTGGAGGCAGATGCTTTAACCTCTGAGCCACCAGGGAAGGGATTTGATTTAGGTCATACCTGAATGGTCTAGCGGTTTTCCCTACTTTCTTCAATTTAAGTCTGAATTTGGTAATAAGAAGTTCATGATCTAAGCCACAGTCAGCTCCTGGTCTTGTTTTTGTTGACTTGTTTTTGTTGAGCTTCTCCATGTTTGGCTGCAATGAATATAGCCAATCTGATTTCAGTGTTGACCATCTGGTGATGTCCATGTGTAGAGTCTTCTCTTGTGTTGTTGGAAGAGGGTGTTTGCTATGACCAGTGCATTTTCTTGGCAAAACTCTATTAGTCTTTGCCCTGCTTCATTGTGCATTCCAAGGCCAAATTTGCCTGTTACCCCAGGTGTTTCTTGACTTCCTACTTTAGCATTCCAATCCCCTATAATGAAAAGGACATCTTTTTTGAGTGTTAGTTCTAAAAGGTCTTGTAGTCTTCATAGAACCGTTCAACTTCAGCTTCTTCATCGTCACTGGTTGGGGCATAGACTTGGATTACTGTGATATTGAATGATTTGCCTTGGAAACGAACAGAGATCATTCTGTCATTTTTGAGATTGCATCCAAGTACTGCATTTCAGACTCTTATGTTGACCATGATGGCTATTCCATTTACAGTTGTGTCCAACTCTTTGCAACCCAACGACTATACAGTCCATTAAATTCTCCAGGTCAGAATACTGGAGTGGGTAGCCTTTCCCTTCTCCAGGGGATCTTACCAACCCAGGGAGTGAGCCCAGATCTCCCACATTGCAGGAAGATTCTTTATCAGCTGACCCACTAGGGAAGTCCAAGAATATTAGAGAGGGTAGCCTATCCCTTCTTGAAGGGATCTTCCCAACCAAGGAACTGAACTGGTTTCTCCTGCATTGCAGGCAGATTCTTTACCAACTGAGCTATCAGGAAAGCCCTGGATAATGGCAACCCCCTTCAAAAGTTCCAGTGCCACACTCAGGGCCCCTGACCCTGAATCAGACCACCACTGACCCACACCTCCACTGGATTCTCCTGGACACTCATGGGCAAGTCTGGGTCAGTCTCTTGTGAGGTCACTGCTCCTTTCTCCTGGGTCCTGCTGTGCATCACCAACTCAATGGGCATGAGTTTGAGCAAGCTCTGAAAGCTGATGATGGATAGGGAAGCCTGGCATGCTACAGTTCATGGGGTTGCAAAAAGTTGGACATGACTGAACGACTGAACTGAACTGATGCCAACCTGAGAACACTATTAAATCATCCTTTTAATATTATAGATTTGTTTCCCTTTAGAGCATATAGATTTAATGTAGTTGATCATATTCATTGTATAATGATATTGTGTTAAGCTCTATGTTTTCTATTTTCTCCCACCCATTGATTTTTTATTGAAAAGTTTATGGCTCATAGATACTTCAGAATGGGCAGACATTATGAATTCTCTTTTCTTGTTAAAACATTATGACCAACATAAGGTTTTAAAAAGTTCAAAGATTCCACCATCCTTTAGAATCCAGCAGATTTATTTATTTATTGTCATCAGTTTAATTTCATGAACATACTTTGTCAATAATTTTAGAAATTTTAATACTATTTTAAATCTGTCTCTTATACACATCTCTGGTATCCCATCACCCCCACTAACTTTGTTCCTCGTGATGCTTTCTAAGACTCACTTGACTTCACATTCCAGGATGTCTGACTCTAGGTGAGTGATAACACTATTGTGATTATCTGGGTCGAGAAGATATTTTTGGACAGTTCTTCTGTGTATTCTTGCCACCTCTTCTTAATATCTTCTGCTTCTGTTAAATCCATACCATTTGCGTACTTTATTGAGCCCATCTTTGCATAAAGCGTTCCCTTGGTATTTCTAACTTTTTTGAAGAGATCTATAGTCTTTATAGGGGTTGGTCACTGTGGCAAATAATTTATTTTTGACCATGTAGTAAGTATCCAATAGATACTTTAGGAATAGTCAAAGTATAAGAACAGGAAAACAGTTGTGTAAAATTTTATCAAACAAAATTACAAATAATAGAAAACACTACAGTCACTTTATTTTAAAAACATAAATGATACCAATGTCTATATGTAATAAGTTAGCAAATATTCTTATTTTCTTGATGAAGCTTCTAAGACCTTTGGAACACTGAGGAATAAACAATTTAAATTAATTTCTTTCCCACTTAAGTGTGCAATATTGCTTTTATAAGGAACTTTCCCAAGAACTTTCAAAATTTATATTCATCTTTTATTCCCTAATGATATTTAAAAAGCAGTGCAGAATTTTCAGTTCAGTGCAGTTCAGCCATTCAGTCGTGTCTGACTCTTTGTAACCCTATGGACTGCAGCACGCCAGGCCTCCCTGTCCTTCACCAACTCCCAGAGCATGCTAAAACTCATGTCCATCCAGTCGGTGATGCCATCCAACCATCTCATCTTCTGTCATCCCCTTCTCATCCCACCTTCAATCTTTCCCAGCAACAGGATATTTTCCAACGAGTCAGTTCTTTGCATCAGTTAGCCAAACTGTTGGAGCTTCAGCTTCAGCATCAGCATCAGTCTTTCCAATGAATATTCAGGACTTATTTCCTTCATGATTGACTGGTTTGATCTCCTTGAAGCCCAAGGGACTCTCAAGAGTAATCTCCAACACCACAGTTCAAAAGCAGTATTTTTGTATTTCTAAATCATTTTAGTATTTAAGCACTCTTTGGGATCTTAATAAAGCTTGCAGTTCTACTGATTCTTGCTAAGTGCTACTGCATCTCCTGGAAGATCAATCAAACACATATGTGATAAAATAATACTATGACTGGACATTTACAAGTAGTCACATTACTAGTTCAATTTAGCTTATTTATCATATTAAGGATGGGTTTCCTTGACAGCTCAGTTGGTAAAGAATCCATCGGCATTGCAGGAGACCTGGATTTGATCCCTGGGTTGGGACAATCCCCTGGAAAAAGGGAAAGGCTATCCACTCCAGTATTCTGGCCTAGAGAATTTCATGGACTATATAGGATATGGGGTAAGATTTTTAGTCATAATTTTTATCGATTTCTCACTGATTGTATTGAGACATATTTTATGTACCATAAACTTGATCCATTTCAACTGTGTAGTTCAATGATTTGTGACAATGTTATATATAAATCTCTGCAATTACCATAATGATCAAAATCTAGTATATTCTACCCCCAGCCTTTGGAGCACAGAATTTCTCAGGTGTTTTGGTAATATACTCCTTCCTCCACACCTGGAGTCAGAATGGCTTCATTCTTATCTCTATAGACTAATTTGCATTTATCTGCACTATTTTGTACCTGGTATCCTTCATTGAGCATGATTTTGAGATGGGGTTGTGTTCATCAATAATTTTTGGTTTCTGCTTGTGGCTGAGAATTATTCCATTGAAATACACAATACATTTTATTCATCCACTTATATATTGATGGAAAATCAGACTGTTTCACTTTTGACTATTGTGAATTTTGCTGCTATAACCAGGTACCTGGTTTTGTTTTTTTTTGTGTGTGTATGTGTGGATATATGTTTTCATTTCTTTTCTGTAAGTATGTAGGAGTGGAAGGCTGTATTATATAGGAGGGTTATGTTTAAATTATTTAAGAAACAGACAAAATGTTTTCCAAAGTAGATGTTCAGTTTTATACTCCTAGTTATCTATGAGAGTTTCAGTTGCTCTGAAGCCTCACCAAACAAGAATACCCACTCCAGTATTCTTGGGCTTCCCTTGTGGCTCAGCTGGTAAAGAATCTGCCTGCAGTGTGGAAGACCTGGGTTTGATCACTGGGTTGGGGCGATCCCCTGGAGAAGGGAAAGGCTACCAAATCCAGTATCCTAGCCTAGAGAATTCCATGGACTGTACAATCTTTGGGCCCGTAAAAAGTCGGATACAACTGAGCAACTTTCACTTACTTACTTATGTTATATTTTAGGTCAATTTTGTTGTAGTATGAAGGAAAGTCAATGTTCTTAATATTTCATAACATACTGACTTGCTCCAACACTGTTAGCCAAAAAGTTTTTTCCCCTTAACTGACTCGGCATCTTTGTTGAAAATCAATTGGCCATTTATGTGTAAGTCTATTTCTATAATTCTCCACTGCATTCTATATACTTACTTATATAGGGCTCTTGGAAACACTATCATAAGTAGTTTAAACCTTCCAATGTTTTTCTTCATTTTAGAAGTTGTTCAAAGAAGGATAACTATGTAAAATGAAGGATATGCTAATTAGCTTGATTGTATATATGTTTTATACATCCCTGGTGGCTCAGATGGTAAAGCATCTGTGTGCAATGCAGGAGACCTGGGTTCAATCCCTGGGTTGGGAGGATCCCCTGGAGAAGGAAATGGCAGCCTACTCCAGTATTTTTGCCTGGAAAATCCTATGGACAATGGAGCCTGGTAGGCACTGTCCATGGGGTCACAAAAAGTTGGACACGACTGAGCGACTTCACTTCACTTCACTTTTATACATCCCAATGTACACATATATCAAAACATCAGGGTTTACATCCTATATATGTGTGTGTGTGTGTGTGTGTGTGTGTGTGTGTATTTGTGTGTCTGAGTGGATGCTAAGTCACTTCAGTCATGCCCAACTCTTTTTGACCCTATGGACTGTAAACAGCCAGGTTCCTCTGTCCATGTGGATTATTCAGGTAAGAATACTAGAGTGTTTTTCCATGCCCTCCTCCAGGGGATCTTCCTGACACAGGGATCAAACCCACATTCCATGTTTTCTGTATTGGCAGACAAGTTCTTTACTACTAACAACACCTGGGAAGCGCATATATATATATATACACAGACATACATATATATATATAACTTTTACTTATATCCAGTAAATTATTATATTAAGTCTACCACACCTCAGTAAAGCTAGAAAAGCGTTGCTTATTTTTTAGGCATATTCAGTCTTCCAAACTATGGATATAGTTTATCCCACTAATTATTTAGGTCTTTTAAAATTAGTATCAGTAATGTTTTGCTGTTTTCAGTTTAAAAATCTTTCATATCACCTGTTAAATGTGTTCCAAAGTATTATATGTCAGTGCTTTTGTAAACAGAATTTTAAAAATCCTATGACATATCATAGAATGCTATGTGCTTCAATTTATATAACGCACTGGCATTTGGAGTCTGTGTTAGGTAGAAAAGAGTACAGGCTTTGTAGTCTGACATACTTAAATTTAATTCTGACAGTTATTAGATATACATTTTATTCAGCTCTAAAATGATTATGATGATGATACCTACTTACTTAATTTTGAAAATAAACAGAGATTTCATGGCATATAGAGAATGCCACTATATTTAAATCCTTCATTGCAAATGGAGTGGAGAGGGAAAAACAAAAATTTTCCTGTATCACTTCCAAAGAAAATACAAATGTACTTTCTTTTTCTATTTCATGAAACAGTTCCCATGTCTGCCAACACAACACTCTCCTCTCCATATCCTGTACAAATTCTTTTACCACTGTTGTAAAAAATCAGATAGCTATCCAAATAATTACAAACACTCTATTTTACTCACGTGTAAACCATTTTCCTAGCTTAAACTCTTTATACTATGCACATTCTAAACAAGTACTTTATAATAAACTTAAAAAATGATCATAATGCCTACTGTTTATAAAACAAAAGAGTAAACAAAACAAATTATAGTAAACATTATAGAAATTGCACCTAGCCCTTTACATGAATTGTTGATGAAAAAATAACAAAACAGTCTCACTTCTTTTATAGATTGTGTTCTTTGAAGCAACAATAAATTGAACCATTAAAATGTAAAACACTCCATTGAACTGAAAGACAAAAAGTGAATGCGAAATCCAATACCTAAGGGAAAAACTGTTTTCTAATCTCTGCTTTTATGCCTCCTTTTGCTTTTGAAATATGATAAAAAACTGGATTCTAAATAAAAATGCCAGAGGAATTGTCATACTAATATTTCAACCAGTTCTGCATACCAGCGAAGGTTACTAAAAAATAAAATAAATAAAATATATGAGGCCACCCAAACTGAAGTGGGAGGATAGTAAGATAAACAATTCTATCAAATCTTTCATTAAGTATTTCCTTTTCTAATGGCAAATATGATATTTATTTCATAGCTATTCAATGTATTTGTGAACGATCTGCTGAAATATATTGTGATGCTGTTCAAATTTTATCATTAAAATTTCTAAGTCTTTAGATCCTTATTCAGCTTCTTCAAATCTTGAGTTGTACATCTGTACCTTTGTGTGTGTGTTGGATCCATGATAAGACGCCTTGATTTCTTTAGGACCCTTATTCTACTAAGATCAGAGGTAATGAAAATTGACAGGAGTTTTAGTCTATCTTTATGGGCTGCAACTTATTCTTGTAGGTGCTAACTTGCTCTTGATCTTGCCAGCATTGTGTCTATTTGCCTATCCCAACTACTTACACTGTGCTATTCAGGCTTTAGTATCAGTTATAAAGTAAGACTACCTCCTTAGAAAGACTGCCCATAGGAACCAGTTTCCTTAGGTCAGCTACTTCTAGCAAATTTTGCTCTTGATCTTGCCAGCATTGTGTCTATTTGCCTATCCCAACTACTTACACTGTGCTATTCAGGCTTTAGTATCAGTTATAAAGTAAGACTACCTCCTTAGAAAGACTGCCCATAGGAACCAGTTTCCTTAGGTCAGCTACTTCTAGCAAATTTTTCACTAAATTTTGATTGACCCTATTCCTAATACAAAGGATTTAGATCTTTGAGGAAAGTTTTTTTTTTTTTTTTTTTTAAGAATAAGCTTGTAATGTCTGACCACATGTCTGACCACATATGTAGTCATTTCAAAATTATCTGTATTTTTCTCTTTTCAGTTTCTCAGAATGCTTACTAAGTGAAAATATATCCTACACAAGAAACTGAGCAATATTTTGCAAGTGTATAGCATTTTTCTATAACATTACTGAGTAGAACTTAATATCCTTTGAAATAATTGACTGTTTTTGCTTAATCATCTACTAATATGTAGAAGAAAATAGAAGCATGTTTTGTTTGTTTTTGTTAGGTAGATATTTTATAAAAATGATATAAGTATAATCATGCCCTACAATTTAATTCAAAAGGTTAATAGATCTATTCAACAGATTCGCTATAGTTTATTGACTGAAACTTCTAAGAAAAGTTTGAATGGTCACAGAAAAGATATCACTTCTTTCTCTTTTAATATTTTTCACAGAATATGTTATCACACAGTGTCATTCCTTTTCCCTGGAGGAGATACACTGCTTTGACTTCCAATTGAAAATGAAAGAGGCACACTAGAAAACAAAATGAATTTTGACATGTTTTACTCTTGAGAAGAATTTTAGACTTTGAAGGCACTGAATCTTATCAGAACAATTCACAGTGGAAGGCTAAACTCTGAAATTGAGGCAGAATTTCAAAACTCTATAGATATAGGGAAAAAATAATATAAGGAAGCTTCTAGGTAAGTCTTTGATAAACTGTGCTTCTTCTACTGTATTTGTCTGGCTAGTTTTTATCTTGGAGAGAAAATAGTGAGCAGTCCTAAAGAGAGATCTTACCTTCCTGAACAGGAATTTAACCTGGGTAACATGGAGGAGGAAATGGCAAGCCACTCCAGTATTCTTGCCTGGAAAATTCCATGGACGGAGGTGCCTGGTGGACTACAGTCAATGGGATCACAAAAAGTCAGAGATGACTGAGCACACACAAACACACAGTCTGAATGAAAACCAGGAATCTTGGCCACTAGACCACCAGGGATCTAGACCAGTGGCCCTGGCTCTTTCCCTCATTTGAAAGCAAGAATGCTTTAAGGAGGCAAAAATTGTAAAACAGGTATGTGAATGTTCAGTCTCCCAGTCATGTCCAACTCTTTGTTACCCCACAGACTGTAACCTGCCAGGCTCCTCTGTCCATGGGATTATCCAGGAAAGAGTACTGGAATAATGCAAAGTTTATTATTAGAGATGCAGCATAGAATGTGGAAGAGCAGACAGAAATTGAGTTTATTTAAGACTGGAGCAAGGCAGAAATACACACCAGAAGAGAAAGGGTATGGGCTTCCTTCCTAAGGAAGAGGAGTGCAAGCATCCTGAGTGAGGATCACAGTAAAGAGATGATTGTAATCACTTACACAGATCAGTCATCCTGGGTCTTTGTTTGTCTTTGGCCAATTATTGCATTTTTTTCTTCTCTCCTGACAGATCCTAGGACACTCTGCAACTCTCCCATGTGCTAAGCTATGTCTCTAATAATGAAGTCAATCCTCCATGAAGATTCTGCATCCATGAATTGAACCAACTTCAACTAAAAAGAAAAAAAAACTAACAAACTAATTTTTAAAAATTTCCAGAAAAGCCGCTCAGCCCTATCCGACTCTTTGCAACTCCATGGACAGTCCATGGAGTTCTCCAGGCCAGAATACTGGAGTGGGTAACTTTTTCCCTTCTCCAACGGATCTTCCTAACCCAGTACTTGAACCAGGGCCCCCTACATTGCAGACAGATTCTTTACCAACTGAGCTATCAGAGAAGCCCAAAGATTCAATACTATGGCATTTTTAAAATAATTTTAACATCCATAAATTTTGGTATTTTGCAAGGATCTTCCAGATGGGAGAACACAAAGGATATGAGTGTTGGATCCCTGGGTTGGGAAGATCCCTTGGAGGAGACAATGGCAACCCACTCCAGTATTCTTGCCTGGAGAATTCCATGGACAGAGAAGCCTGCTGGGCTACAATCCATGGGGTTGCAAAGAGTCGGAAACAACTGGCATGCATGTGGCATGATTCATGATATGGATCCAATCCATCTTAGCTACTGAAAGACACTTGTACTTTTATGCTATACTCTGGTCTGAACTATAAGTTCAAATTATTTTCTAAAATAGACTCAAAAAAAGGAGGTTAAGAGAATGCTACCAGATTATTAAGGATATGTTATTATTGACATATCAATCATGCAGAGGAATCTATCAAACATGAGGGAAGAAAGGTATTGAATTAAATGAAGAGTTCAGTTAGTAAATTAAAGAAGGACATAGTTCAATTAAACATGATCTTGAAAGTAAAAATAAAAACAAACAAGAAGCTAGTCCTGTGGAGTGGCTTTTATTCTTCTAATTGCAAGAAAAGATAGGCAGGGACAGGTTACTATTAAGACTAATTAAAGGGAAGTGTCCTACTCAGAGTATTACTGAACATACTCCATTCCCAATTATCCTAGGAGTCAGGTCTCTCAACCTAAGCCATTACCATTGCAGTGACAAAATGCATGTGACTTAGACATACACAATTTGGGATCAGAAACTCAGGCAATTTACTTATTTAAAATACCTGAATATTTTAGAGTTCTACATCAAAATCGATCCAGTTAAGTCAAAGAACACACTGTTTATGAAAGAACTCTTAGTAGCAAAATAGTAATTGTCTAGGACTAGATATGTAAATCCTATCATACCAATAATGATATCTCTCAAACTGAATTAAGTGTATTTGAAAGATTAAATATTTTTGAATGACTAAAGCTCAAGTAATATTTATGGTAATTATTTAAAAAAAAAAGAAAATGAACAATGTATTGCAAACTAGCAATTGTAATGGAGTGTACTCTTGCCTGGAAAATCCCATGAACGGAGGAGCCTCGTAGGCTGCAGTCCATGTGGTCACTGAGGGTCGGACACGACTGAACAACTTCACTTTCAATTTTCACTTTCATGCATTGGAGAAGGAAATGGCAACCCACTCCAGTGTTCTTGCCTGGAGAATCCCAGGGACGGGGAGCCTGGTGGGCTGCCGTCTATGGGGTCGCACAGAGTCGGACACGACTGAAGTGACTTAGCAGCAGCAGCAACAAGAGATCAATGGATCAAAATAGAAATGGACCAAAGCCTATGGGAATTTGCAATTAGACAAAAGTTTTTATATCAGCTGATAAAAGTGTGTTCTTTAAAACTTGGTATTGCTGAGGGGTTGTTTTCTATATTAAAAATAAACTTGACTTATAAATATAATAATTTAGATAGTAATATGCTGGTTTAATTATTTAACTCTTAGAAATGCTGGCATGTACTATTTTTCAATTTATAAGATGTAAATATTACCACCATGACCAATATCAAGCTATCAATGTAATGTCAATAGGTTCACAAAATTTCTGAAAAATTGGCCTTTGCAGACAGGTGGCAAAGCTGCCAGCCCTCAACATATCACTGCATAGAGTTGTTGTGAGAATTAAATTATTCAACTATGTAAGGCAAAGCTTTTGCTGCACAGGAAACAATTTGTGTTAGCTCTCACTGAATTTCTTTTTCGGTGAAATATAGGATGATTTTATTTGTTTAAATATCTGAGTGAACATATAGAATAATAAATTTTATTAATAGCAATGTATGTACACATAAAAACACATTAAAAATGAAAGCTAATCTTGGGCTAGAGAACTCCTTATTCCTATGCTTGTACAGCACTAACCTGGTCAATGGTGTAAGGAATATGTACAGTAAAGGATTATTCAGCAGACCTGGGTTGTCCAGTGCCTGCACATTCCAAAGAATAGTTTAACTCTTGACCGGCTTTAGGAAGATAACTTCTAAGTCCTTGGAATATTTTGCTTGTCTTCATTTACCTGGGACCTTGGGCCATGCCAAACTATGATATCATGCAATTTATGATGGGGGTCTTGGGCCATTATGTGGTATTAGTTTACCTAGAGAGGGATTGGAAACTGAGCAACTAAGGTCAGTTATGTAAACATTCATTTCGTACATAGCAACCCCTGAGAAAAACCCTGGACATCAAGACCCTGGTGAATTTTCCTGATTGTGACACAATCAATGCTGGCAGACAGTACTTTCCTTAAGATTCCACTGAGACAGGATGATTGAAATTTGCCTCTCTTTTCTCTTAAGCTCTTTTCCACATATCTTTTACTGATTTTGATCTGTATCCTTTGCTACAGTGAACTGTAACATTGCTTACAACAGTGATTATCAGTTCAGTTCAGTCACTCAGTCATGTCTGACTCTTTGTGACCCCATGAATTGCAGCACGCCAGGCCTCCCTGTCTATCACCAACTCCCAGAGTTCACTCAGACTCACGTCTATCGAGTCAGTGATGCCATCCAGCCATCTCATCCTCTGTCGTCCCCTTCTCCTCCTGCCCCAAATCCCTCCCAGCATCAGAGTCTTTTCCAATGAGTCAACTCTTCTCATGAGGTGGCCAAAGTACTGGAGTTTTAGCTTTAGCATCATTCCTTCCAAAGAAATCCCAGGGCTGATCTCCTTCAGAATGGACTGGTTGGATCTCCTTGCAGTCCAGGGGACTCTCAAGAGTCTTCTCCAACACCACAGTTCAAAAGCATCAATTCTTTGGCGCTCAGCCTTCTTCACAGTCCAACTCTCCCATCCATACATGACTACTAGAAAAACCATAGCCTTGACTAGATGGACCTTAGTCAGCAAAGTAGTGTCTCTGCTTTTCAATATGCTGTCTAGGTTGGTCATAACTTTTCTTCCAAGGAGTAAGCGTCTTTTAATTTCATGGCTGCAATCACCATCTGCAGTGATTTTGGAGGCCCCCCTCCCCCCCAAAAAATCTGACACTGTTTACACTGTTTCCCCATCTATTTCCCATGGAGTGAATAGTGATTATAACTTTGATAATAATAGATTAAAATAGTGAGGTTAGTTTACATTTTAATCTAAGGACTTCTTATTTCACTTTTCCCAACTTTCCCCCACAATTTGTTTTCTGGTTCCTCTGGTCCTATATCATGTTCTATTGTTTATTTATTCCATACTATCTTGTTAAAAAGCATTGTGATCTATTAATCTTTACTAAGGTATTAGCAAGGCTTCCCAGGTGGTCCTAGTGGTAAAGAACCAGCCTCCCCATGCAAGAGGTATAAGAGATTCAGGTTTGATCCTTGGGTCAGGAAGATCCCCTAGAGGAGTCACAGCAGTCCACTCCAGTATTCTTGCCTGGAGAATCCCATGGGCAGAGGAGCCTGATGGGCTATAGTCCATAGGATTGCAAAGAGTTGAACATGACTGAGCCTACTTGGCAGCACACATGCACATAAGGAATTAGCACCCTAGTTTTGCCTTTTCCAATCGTGCTTACATTTTAAGAGCTTTTTCTTTTTTTCAAATTAAAAAAAATTGATTGGAGGATATTGCTTTTCAATGTTGTGTTGGTTTCCACTGTAGAACATGAATCAACCATAACTATATATATATATATCCTTTTCACCTTGGTCATCCTCTCACCTCTCCCCCATCTCACCTCTTTAGGTGACAGACCACCAGGCTGAACTCCCTGTGTTATACAGCCACTTCCCACTAGCTATCTCTTTTATCCATGGTAACGTATATATTTCTCATACTTTACAGTTGAAAAATTCTTCGGATAATTACTGAAAATGTAGTTCCATCCAAGATGGGCAATGAGGACAATGTTAGAAATTAATTCCTTGATGGCAATAGAGCATTTAGCAATGTCTAGATAAATTTCTCAGAGAAGGCAATGACACCCCACTCCAGTACTCTTGCCTGGAAAATCCCATGGATGGAGGAGCCTGGTAGGCTGCAGTCCATGGGGTCACAAAGAGTCAGACACGACTGAATGACTCCAGTTTCACTTTTCACTTTCATGCATTGGAGAAGGAAATGGCAACCCACTCCAGTGTTCTTGCCTGGAGAATCCCAGGGATGGGGGAGCCTGTTGGGTTGCCGTCTATGGGGTCGCACAGAGTCAGACATGACTGAAGTGACTTAGCAGCAGCATCAGCAGCATAGAAATTTCTAGTTGTCAGAATTGAGGTGGGAATACTACTTGTAGCTAGTGGGTAAAGGCCAGGCATTCTGTTAGATATCCTATAATGCACTGGACAAGCCCCCACAATGAGTTATCTACATCAAAATGTCAATAGTGCCAACTTGAGAAGATACCTGCACTAAAGTTATCTATAATCATTCCATCTGAAAGTATTGAATTCAATATTATTTCAGGGAATTGAAGTGCACTAAAATATTTCTTAATAAAGGCAGAACTTGGCCTCTGAGATTCACAGTTCTAATGAATAAACACAAACTTATAGAGAGCTAAAGATATTAAACCTACATGAGGTTTAATCCTGGGTATAATCAGCTAACAGGACTTGATTACTAGCTTAAATACATGTGATACTTTATTTGGTTAATGTTGTAATTACAGTGACAGATATATATTTTTTTCCTATTTACTAGGTGAAAATTTCTTCCTTATTGATACTTTAATGAAAAAATAATGCAATATATGCTTGTATGCATATGAATTATGATATCAATAAAATATTGCTTTGTATAGAAATATCTGTTTAAAATTTCACACTATATTAAATCACATCAATATTTATGATGTTTCAGTTAATTTTGCTATGACCTACAAATTACAAATAAAGCTTCTTTTTAAGTTTTTAAATTTTGAAATTAAGCTAGTATTATCCCCATATGTAAATAGCTGGTGAGATTTTGACACTAAGTGTCCTGGAAGATTATAAAGTCAGTACAGTGAATTTCAATTTTTTTGTCATCAAGAATATTGTTGATCAAATAAATGGTTATCCTTTGCCCTCAGTCCATGCACATAAAATTCTGATTTATGTCAATGGGAGCTGTGCAAGGTGTCTGAGGGCACTGAAGTTGGAAACTTTATAGTGTTTTCAGAATATCTTTGAAGTCCAGTTTCTGAGGAGAAATACAATGGTTAAAAAAAACAGTTCTTCCAGACTTATTCTTATCCACTGGGAACAAGTTTAGATTGCCTATTTTAAATGCAGTGTTAGGCTGGAATTGTAAAACACAATATGGGTAGTGAGTAGTTGATTTCTAATGGATTGTTTCAGTTGATTTCCATTCCAGATTTATAGCCTTGGGGGTTCATAGTGGCAAATTGTCCACCACTCTATTTGAGCTATTAATATTGATGAGTTCCTTGCATTCAGTTGCAATAGGGGTAAGTATTTATTTTATTCATACATAGCTATAATTTACATACATTAATTTCATTAACATAATATTCTAAATCATTATCAGAACAAATGAGAACATCTTTGTGTCAACAGGTTCATTAGTGAATTTTGCTTTTACCTTGTAACCAAGTATGTTTTTATAAAAATGTCTTCATTTTTATTGGTGTTTATCTTGATAAATATATTTACGTACTCAACAAGTAAAATCCTTGAATTTATTCTTACAGCAAGAAATGGGACTTTAGGGTAATTATAAGCAGCCACCAAAATGATGACAGATGGTGACTTGTCTCAAGACATATTAAGTGCATAAATATACTATGTAGTGTATAACATTTATCATTTTAATCAAAATTAAATACATTGGTTGTTTCAATATGAAACAGAATTTTTTAATAGTGAACTTCTTATGTAACAGGACTAAAAATAACTAAGTATCCAATAACTAAGCATCCAATTACTAAATGAAATATATCATTAGAAACAATTGTTTCATTCCTACCAACAGTGTAAGAGGGTTCCCTTTTCTCCACACCCTCTCCAGCATTTATTGTTTGTAGACTTTTGGATCACAGCCATTCTGACTGGTGTGAAATGGTACCTCATTGTGGTCTTGATTTGCATTTCTCTGATAATGAGTGATGTAGAGCATCTTTTCATGTGTTTGTTAGCCATCCATATGTCTTCTTTGGAGAAATGTCTATTTAGTTCTTTGGCCCATTTTTTGATTGGGTCATTTATTTTTCTGAAATTGAGCTGCATGAGTTGTTTTTATATTTTTGAGATTATTAGTTGTTTGTCAGTTGCTTCATTTGCTATTATTTTCTCCCATTCCAAAGGCTGTCTTTTCACCTTGCTTATAGTTTCCTTTGTTGTGCAGAAGCTTTTGATTTTAATTAGATCCCATTTGTTTATTTTTGCTTCATTTCCAGTATTCTAGGAGGTGGACCATAGAGGATTCTGCTGTCATTTATGTCAGAGAGTGTTTTGCCTATGTTCTCCTCTAGCTTTATAGTTTCTGGTCTTACGTTTAGATCTTTAATCCGTTTTGAGTTTATTTTTGTGTGTGGTCTTAGAAAGTGTTCTAATTTCATTCTTTTACAAGTGGTTGACCAGTTTCCCCAGCACCAATTGTTAAAGAGATTGTCTTTAATCCATTGTATATTCTTGCCTCCTTTGTTGAAGATAAGGTGACCATAGGTGTGTGGATTTATCTCTGGGTTTTTTATTTTGTTCCATTGATCTATATTTCTGTCTTTGTGCCAGTACCATACTGTTTTGATGACTGCAGCTTTGTAGTAGAGCCTGAAGTCAGGCAGGTTGACTCCTCCAATTCCATTCTTCTTTCTCAAGATTGCTTTGGCTATTCGAGGTTTTTAGTATTTCCATACAAATTGTGAAATTACTTGTTCTAGCTCTGTGAAAAATACTGCTGGTAGCTTGATAGGGATTGCATTGAATCTGTAGATTGCTTTGGGTAGTATACTCATTTTCACTATATTGATTCTTCCGATCCATGTTCTTTTCACCTTGCTTATAGTTTCCTTTGTTGTGCAGAAGCTTTTGATTTTAATTAGATCCCATTTGTTTATTTTTGCTTCATTTCCAGTATTCTAGGAGGTGGACCATAGAGGATTCTGCTGTCATTTATGTCAGAGAGTGTTTTGCCTATGTTCTCCTCTAGCTTTATAGTTTCTGGTCTTACGTTTAGATCTTTAATCCGTTTTGAGTTTATTTTTGTGTGTGGTCTTAGAAAGTGTTCTAATTTCATTCTTTTACAAGTGGTTGACCAGTTTCCCCAGCACCAATTGTTAAAGAGATTGTCTTTAATCCATTGTATATTCTTGCCTCCTTTGTTGAAGATAAGGTGACCATAGGTGTGTGGATTTATCTCTGGGTTTTTTATTTTGTTCCATTGATCTATATTTCTGTCTTTGTGCCAGTACCATACTGTTTTGATGACTGCAGCTTTGTAGTAGAGCCTGAAGTCAGGCAGGTTGACTCCTCCAATTCCATTCTTCTTTCTCAAGATTGCTTTGGCTATTCGAGGTTTTTAGTATTTCCATACAAATTGTGAAATTACTTGTTCTAGCTCTGTGAAAAATACTGCTGGTAGCTTGATAGGGATTGCATTGAATCTGTAGATTGCTTTGGGTAGTATACTCATTTTCACTATATTGATTCTTCCGATCCATGAACATGTTATATTTCTCCATCTATTAATGTCCTCTTTGATTTCTTTCACCAGTGCTTTATAGTTCTCTATATATAGGTCTTTAGTTTCTTTAGGTAGATATATTCCTAAGTATATTATTCGTTTCATTGCAATGGTGCCACTATGGAGAACAGTGTGGAGATTCCTTAAAAAACTGCAAATAGAACTGCCTTATGACCCAGCAATCCCACTGCTGGGCATACACACCGAGGAAACCAGAATTGAAAGAGACACATGTACCCCAATGTTCATTGCAGCACTGTTTATAATAGCCAGGACATGGAAACAACCTAGATGTCCATCAGCAGATGAATGGATAAGAAAGCTGTGGTACATATACACAATGGAGTATTACTCAGCCATTAAAAAGAATTCATTTGAATCAGTTCTAATGAGATGGATGAAACTGGAACCTATTATACAGAGTGAAGTAAGCCAGAAAGAAAAACACCAATACAGTATACTGACACATATATATGGAATTTAGAAAGATGGCAATGATGACCCTGTATGCGAGACAGCAAAAGAGACACAGATGTATAGAACAGACTTTTGGACTCTGTGGGAGAGGGAGAGGGTGGGATGATTTGGGAGAATGGCATTGAAACATGTATAATATCATGTAAGAAACGAATTGCCAGTCTAGGTTTGATGCAGGATACAGGATGCTTGGGGCTGGTGCACTGGGATGACCCAGAGAGGTGGTATGGGGAGGGAGGTGGGAGGAGGGTTCAGGATTGGGAACTCATGTACACCCATGGCAGATTCATGTTGATGTATGGCAAAACCAATACAGTATTGCAAAGTGAAATAAAATAAAAATAAAAGTAAAAAAAAATTAAAAAAAATTGTTTCTTTCCATCCATCAAAATATTTAGTTGGATTTATTGATTTTTTTAGGAAAATGCAAATCATGTATAGAAATAATCATATTTTAAAAATCAGAAACAGATTTTATGTAATCTGATACCTCCATATTTCTCCATTTGAAGATCTAAATGCCATTTGTTGCTCAGTCAATAAGCCATGTCTGACTCTTTGTGACCTCATGGACTGTAGCACACCAGGCTCTTCTGTCCTCCACAATCTCCTGAAGTTTTCTCAAATTCAACCCTAAATTCCATAACCCAAGTTAAATATCCAAAAATTTGTCTTATTTGCTACCTCTGGTTTCCATTTTGGAAAATATTGATAAGTTCTACTTCAGTTCAGTTCAGTTCAGTTCATTTCAGTCCCTCAGTCATGTCTGACTCTTTGTGACCCCATGAATCTGAGCATGCCAGGCCTCCCTGTCCATCACCATCTCCAGGAGTTCACTCAAATTCATGTCCATGAAATCAGTGATGCCACCCAGCCATCTCATCCTCTGTTGTCCCCTTCTCGTTCTGCCCCCAATCCCTCCAAGCATCAGAATCTTTTCCAATGAGTTAACTCTTCGCATGAGGTGGCCAAAGTACTGGAGTTTCAGCTTTAGCATCATTCCTTCCAAAGAAATCCCAGGGCTGATCTCCTTCAGAATGGACTGGTTGGATCTCCTTGCAGTCCAAGGGACTCTCAAGAGTCTTCTCCAACATCATAGTTCAAAAGCATCAATTCTTCGGTGCTCAGCCTTCTTCACAGTCAAGCTCTCACATCCATACATGACTACTGGAAAAACCATAGCCTTGACTAGATGAAACTTTGTTGGCAAAAGAATGTCTCTGCTTTTCAATATGCTATCTAGGTTGGTCATAACTTTTCTTCCAAGGAATAAGCCTCTTTTAATTTCATGGCTGCAATAACCATCTGCAGTGATTTTGGAGCCCCGAAATATAAAGTCTGAGACTGTTTCCATTTTTTCCCCATCTATTTACCATGAAGTGCTGGGACTAGATGCCATGATCTTCGTTTTCTGAATTTGAGCTTTAATCCAACTTTTTCACTCTTCTCTTTCACTTTCATCAAGAGGCCTTTTAGTTCCTCTTCACTTTCTGCCATAAGGGTGGTGTCATCTGCATATCTGAGGTTATTGACATTTCTCCCAGCAATCCTGATTCCAGCTTGTGCTTCTTCCAGCCCAGCATTTCTCATGATGTACTCTGCATATAAGTTAAATAAGTAGGGTGATGATATACAGCCTTGACGTACTCCTTTTCCTATTTGGAACCAGTCCGTTGTTCCATGACCAATTCTAACTGTTGCTTCCTGACCTGAATATAGGTTTCTCAATAGGCAGGTCAGGTGGTCTGGTATTCCCACCTCTTTCAGAATTTTTCACAGTTTATTGTGATCCACACAATCAAAGGCTTTGGCATAGTCTATAAAGCAGAAATAGATGTTTTTCTGGAACTTGCTTGCTTTTTCCATGATCCAGTAGATGTTGGCAATTTGATCTCTGGTTCCTCTGCCTTTTCTAAAACCAGCTTGTACATCAGAGAGTTCCTGGTTCACGTATTGCTGAAGCCTGGCTTGGAGAATTTTGAGCATTACTTTACTAGCATGAGAAATGAGTGCAATTGTGGGGTAGTTTGAGCATTCTTTGGCATTGCCTTTCTTTGGTATTGGAATGAAAACTGACTTTTTCCAATCCTGTGGCCACTGCTGAGTTTTCCAAATTTGCTGGCATATTGAGTGCAACACTTTCACCGCATCATCTTTCAGGATTTGAAATAGCTCAACTGGAATTCCATCACCTCCACTAGCACCCCACTCAAGTACTCCTGCCTGGAAAATCCCATGGATGGAGGAGCCTGGTAGGCTGCAGTCCATGGGGTCGCGAAGAGTCGGACACGACTGAGTGACTTTACTTTCACTTTTCACTTTCATGCATTGGAGAAAGAAATGGCAACCCACTCCAGTGTTCTTGCCTGGAGAATCCCAGGGACGGGGGAGCCTGGTGGGCTGCCATCTATGGGGTCGCACAGAGTCGGACACGACTGAAGCGACTTAGCAGCAGTAGCAGCAGCCACTAGCCTTGGGTGTTGCAAGAGGGCATCAGGTGGGCAGACACACTGAAACTATAATCACAGACAAGTAGTCAGTCTAATTACACTGGGACCACAGCCTTGTCTAACTCAATGAAACTAAGCCATGCCCTGTGGGGCCACCCAAGATGGGTGGGTCATGATGGAGATGTCTGACAGAATGTGGTCCACTGGAGAAAGGAATGGCAAGCCACTTCAGTATTCTTGCCTTGAGAACCCCATGAACAGTATGAAAAGGCAAAATGATAGGATACTGAATTCCCTAGGTCAGTAGGTGCCCCATATGCTACTGGAGATCAGTGGAGAAATAACTCCAGAAAGAATGAAGGGATGGAGCCAAAGCAAAAACAAACCCAGTTGTGGATGTGACTGGTGATAGAAGCAAGGTCCGATTCTGTAAAGAGCAATATTGCATAGGAACCTGGAATGTCAGGTCCATGAATCAAGGCAAACTGGAAGTGGTCAAACAGGAGATGGCAAGAGTGAACGTCATCATTCTAGGAATCAGAGAACTAAAATGGACTGAAATGGGTGAATTTAATTCAGATGACCATTATATCTACCACTTGGGCAGGAATCCCTTAGAAGAAATGGAATAGCCATCATGATCAACAAAAGAGTCCGAAATGCAGTACTTGGATGCAATCTCAATAAAAGAGTTCTGCTTAGAGCTCCTGAATCTGTGAAGCTTCTCAGAAATATCTGTCGTTTTGCTACCTCAATTCTCTTGACAGCTCATTCTGCATGAGCTTGATAATACATTTCAATCATAACTGAATGAAAGTGCTGTGGCAGAAATCATGAGAAAGGATGTTTCATAGAAGATAAAGAAATAACAGAAAGCTTTTCTACTAGGAGCTAAGCTTTACATTCTGCAAGATTTCTGGGTGAGCATGCAGAAGTCAGGATTCAAACAACTGAAGGTCAGAAGACAGGAAATAGAATGTAGAAATGAGGCCAAGAGATGGAAGCAAGAAGAGAGCAGAGATAAAATTTAATAACTTTGAATTTTTTTCTTGGTAAAAGAAAAAATATTTAAAGGTATTAAGTAGGCAAATGATTCATTAGATTCACATTTTAAAATGCTGGTTCTGGTTGTAAGGAGATAGCACAATGAATTGAAGACAGAAGTCTCTGAGACAAGTTAGACTCTTCCAACTGAGAGATGATAATGTCCTGGGGTCATACAGAAGATGAAATTAACATCCCTAAGAGAAATAGAGTGTAGTGAATATCCAATATAAATAGTTGTAGAACTATTTATATTTATTTATTAATTGGATGAGGAAAAATGAATAAAAGAATAAAAGATAATCTTAAATCTTTGGCCTGGGCCATTTTGCAGTCAGAAATTTCATTCAATGAAAAATACAATACAGATGATAAACTAGCATTTTGGAGCATAAGATAAACTTAGTTTTATGAACAAAGTTTTGGAGATTCTATAGACATTCAAGTGTGAAAGTTTGGTAGTTACTTTTTAAGTTAATGTGACAAAGAAAATCACCTCTTCTGCTGCATAAACTATGCCTTCAATTAGATTCCTCATAACTGAGTACTGCACCAGTGAATATAGAACTACAAAACTCATTTTCCTTGGGTAATGGCTTGTCTCTGAGGTTGTGCTAGAGCAGTCTCGTATCTTCCATCAGATCTACTCTACTCTTTGCCATCCTACTCTGTGCAGCTGGCTGCATCAATGGATCCCTTGTTCTCTGGCTTCTGATCAATTTCAGCTAAGAGTAAGAGATCAAAATGGGAGAGGAGAGTGAGGATACCCCTCTGTGTGGAGCTGACACCACTGGTTGCACTGGGCTGAATATTTGTGTCCTCCCTCCACCCCTTCAAACTCATATGCAGAAACCATAATCCTCCAATAATGGTGTTTTAAAGTGTGGCCTTTGAGAGGTAATTGGGTCTTTAGAGCAGAGCTCTCAGGACACTGTTAGTGTTATTTTGAAAAGAGGAAGAAATAAGATGCCTCCCTCTCTCTCTAGGTGAATGTACTAAGGAATGGCCACTTGAAGACCTCACCAGGAACAAAATCCTCACAAAGAGCCTGACCCTGTTAGCACCTGACCCCTCCAGAAAACAAAGGTTGGTGTGTAAGCTGCTCAGTCTATTGTATCTTTCTGATAGCAGCCTGAATCAACTAAGGTACTGGTTACTGAAAGGTCAGCCCCTTCATTAGACCCTCTTTTCCCAGGGTTGGATAGCCAACTCTTCCTCTTCTTGTCTTATCAAATCTAAATGTTGTAAGCCACCAACCAGTGCCCCACTTCCTGACCTGTGTACAATACCAGCCCCACCACTAATTTCATTTTTTCAGAAAAATCTTAATTTGCTTCATTTTATTCATGTATAATACATGGCTTTGGATGATATTCTAAAGTTTTAAGAGTCCATATTCTAAAACCTTGAAAGCATATTTTTCTAGAAATCTTTAAAACAAAAGGCAGAATCTTATAGCTATGCATACCATAGAAAAAAATGTGCTTACCCATGAATACTGCCTCAATCCAATATTTCATTATAATGTGCTTAATTTCTAGCCACACAGAACATGTATACACCACTGAAGCACTTTTTTCTATTTGCTCTGCTTCGCCTTCAGCAGCCATTACTGGGATGGGCTTGCTGCTCATAATACTGTCAGGAATGAACTTGAAAATAACGCTAGTAGTTGAATTCTCTCCAAGGTTTTGGTAAATTTGGGTCTTAGTGGTATATTAGTTAAGTCATAAACAGACAAGGGACATGGAGAAGTAGTAAATCTCAAAAAGTAACATAAAAAAGGAACACACAATAAACCAAGAGGTGTTATATGTGAATTTCCAAGATCAAAGCACAAATTATAAGTTCTTGAAACTGAAAGGGGAGAGAATAATCAAATTTGTTGTACTTCTAGATAAAACATTTCTGGAGAGTAGCCAGCCATACACCTTGAAAGAAAACATTTTAGATTCTAAGAAGTAAAAAAAGGGTGAAGGCAAGACATTAATAATCTTTTTTTTCAAGGGAAATATTTATTTTTCCCCTTAAAAATGTTTGAAAGTGTAGTAGAGTAATTTTAACTGACAGCTGGATTTTCTGTCTCCCAACAAAAAGCTCTGCATAGTTTGATCACCATTTTGCTCAACCTTTCTGTGATACCAGAAACAGTCTATTGGCTTTAGATGGTCAAAGATATTTCACTTCCTCTGGAAATCATCAGTATTTCCAGTTTTCTGCCACATGCCCACCCTCAAAACTGGCATTCATCATTCCTTGGAGTAGTATTCCACTCAGTTGGTGCCACTGTACATAGGATTCATTGGAGTAAGTTTTCTTAACCAGCACCCCCAAGACCAAGAAGATTTGACTCAATTTGAAAGGAACTAGGGACCCTAGGATCTACCAACCAAGCTGCCATTTTGGATTTAGTGTGGACTTTTGCCCATCCCCCACCCACTCAGCTGATGTAGATTCCACTTGAGGAGTCCACACAATTCTAAATGATTACTCAGGGGCACTGTTCTTAGTTAGAAGCCAGGTGGTAGCTGATCTCCTTCCAAAAACACTAATGTGCTCCTTAGGGACAGTCTTAAGAAATCTAAATGTGTTTAAGGAAGAACTAGCCCTCAGAGGCAGAGAAGGCAATGGCACCCCACTCCAGTACTCTTGCCTGGAAAACCCCATGGACGGGGGAGCCTGGTAGGCTGCAGTCCATGGGGTTGCAAACAGTCGGACACGACTGAGCGACTTCACTTTCACTTTCACGCATTGGAGAAGGAAATGGCAACCCACTCCAGTGTTCTTGTCTGGAGAATCCCCGGGATGGGGGAGCCTGGTGGGCTGCCGTCTATGGGGTCACACAGAGTCGGACACGACTGAAGTGTCTTAGCAGCAGCAGCAGCAGCCCTCAGAGGAATGAGAGAGTTTTTCCCAATTAGGCTACCCGAGGTTATGTGGAGTTTCCCAAGGGATTATTATTGTTCTTTAGTCACTTTTGACTCTTTTGCTACCACATGGACTTTAGCCCTCCAGGCTCCTCTGTCCATGGAATTTCCAGGCAAGAATACTGGAGGGGGTTGTGGGTTCCTTCATCCAGGGCATCTTCCTTACCAGCAATCAAACCCACTTCTCCTTCATTGCAGGTGGATTCCTTATCACTGAGCTACCAGGGAAGCCCATCACACCCAAATTTATGTTCCCCTGTCTAATCTATGTTTTGTCTCTTTTACCTATGTCTTTGTCATGGACTCCTTTTGTTACTCTGTGAAACTGGAAATATCTCTACAATTTAAAAAGTGTCTTAATAAGAAAGGGTTGATGCTTTTGAACTGTGGTGTTGGAGAAGACTCTTGAGAGTCCCTTGGACTGCAAGGAAATCCAACCAGTCCATCCTAAAGGAGATCCGTCCTGGGTGTTCATTGGAAGGAATGATGCTGAAGCTGAAACTCCAATACTTTGGCCACCTGATGCGAAGAGCTGACTCATTGGAAAAGACCCTGATGCTGGGAAAGATTGAGGGCAGGAGGAGAAGGGGACGACAGAAGATGAGATGGTTAGATGGCATCATTGACTCAATGGACATGAGTTTGGGTAAACTCTGGGAGTTGGTGATGGACAGGGAGGGGCTTGCTGAGTTTCGTGGCATTGTAAAGAGTTGGACATGACTGGGCGACTGAAATGAACTGAATGAGGATTACAAGTAAGTGTGATTTAAAAGGGCTTCCCTGGTGGCTCAGATGGTAAAGAATGTGCCTCAATGCGGAGACCTGGGTTCAGTCCCCTGGATTGGGAAGGTTCCCCTGGAGGAGGGGATGGCAATCCTCTCCAGTATTCTTCCTTGGAGAATCCCCATGGACAGAGGAGCCTAATGGGCTACAGTAAATGTGGTTGCAAAGAGTCAGACATGACTGAGTGACTAAGCACACACATCACATGATTTAAAAATAAGTTAATTCTTTATAAATATAATAAAATATATAAGAATTTTAAAAAATTAAATTTTTCTCATAAAAATATTCTAAAATTTCACCAAGCTCTTATAACACTTGATTCTCAGCTCCTGTATTAGCTTTTGGCAAATATTGGTTTTTCTGGGAGCACTGTTTGGGAGTCCTTTTTCCTTTTTGTTTGATAATCCTTATGGCAACAGTCTAAGCTAATTTCATTTACTCAGCTTATAGAGGTGAAAGTTTATACCTTAAAACCCTACTTGATTGTTCATTTTATATATCCAGAATCAAAATCTATTTGCACTTGAAGTTAAATATTGTCATTGTTCTTAATTTAATCAGGTCAAAGAAAAAAAATAGAAAGTATCCTAGGTTTTGTCTGTTTTTAGACAGGTTTTTCCATGACTATACAATCAATTATATATAATATTAATAGACACAAGTAAAAGATTTTTTGCCATGTTCACATACTAAATATTTGTATAAATTTATCCACTGTCTTCAACTAAATAGCAAGTTATTTGGGAGCAGCAGAACTGGCTTCTCTTTTGCTGATATGAAATCTTTACTCAAAAAATTTATATTTTTGACCCACTGCTTTCTGTTTATATTATTTGCTTTTAAATAAACATTTATATCAAATGAGCCACAAACGTCTAAACATCATGAGGTAAAAATAAAATAAAATGTTAATTAACATTAGTGATAATCTTATGTCCTAGTTCAATTATTCTCTGTAAGACATCATCGTGTTTTTTAATCTAACAATCCCAGAGGGGAGACTTATGACTTTTCAATTTTCTCAAGCTCATCTATGAAACAGCAATTTCAGAAGCATTTTTATCTGTGACACTGTGCAGTGCAATAAAATGTAAAATTCAGAAATTACATCCTATGATAAATTCTCAAAGAAGTTACTTCATCACATTCATTGACATTTCTGCAGTTCAGAGATAAATTTATAACAGAACTTTGCCCAATAAAACTGAACTAGATTAATGGAAGAGAAAAGGAACCCTGTGTAGACATATTTTGTGAATCTATTTCAACTCAACTTCTTTTGAATAGCAGGAGTTCTTTAATGTCATGCTAAAAACTAAAACAATTAGGCTTTGCATATCTATTTTCTAGTAAAGAATTTGCCTACAATGAGAAAGACCTGGACTCGATCCCTGGGTTGAGAAGATGCCCTGGAGAAGGGAAAGGCTACTCACTCCAGTGTTCTGGCCTAGAAAATTCCATGGACTGTATAGTCTATAGGGTTGCAAAGAGTTGGACACAACTGAATGACTTTCACTTTCATATCTATTTAAGGGTACAAGAGGTGTTTTATCCATTTGAAATGAAATTTAATGTTTAATTGTATTACAATTGCTTACATTAATCTGACATATTTTAAGATTGATTTCACACACAAAAAAAAATTTCATGTTTGTTACTAGGTATAAAAATGAAGTCTTTCATCCTAGCTATGTGGTGTTTCATCACTAAGATAATTTAAAATATGAAAGGAAAAGGTACAGATTCAGTACAGATTTATTTTCCTATGTGTATGAAGAACATTTTGGGTGCTATGGATCTGTCAAACTTCCTTGATTGTACAAAAGAAGAATGAAATTTTGTTATATAGTTTACCTAGTGACCCCTGGGAATTATGGCAGAACTAGTAATGGGCTGGTGATTAGTGAAATCATTTTTTATCATTAATCTCTGTGCTTACTTAGGAAGACATAATTGTTCACCAAGACCAGGAGCTGACTGTGGCTCAGATCATGAACTCCTTATTACCAAATTCAGACTCAAATTGAAGAAAGTAGGGAAAACCACTAGACCATTCACATATGACCTAACTCACATCCCTTATGATTATGCAGTGGAAGTGAGAAATAGATTTAAGGGCCTAGATCTGATAGATAGAGTGCCTGATGAACTATGGAATGAGGTTCGTGACTTTGTATGGGAGACAGGGATCAAGACCATCCCCATGGAAAAGAAATGCAAAAAAGCAAAATGGCTGTCTCGAGAGGCCTTACAAATAGCTGTGAAAAGAAGAGAGGTGAAAAGCAAAGGAGAAAAGGGAAGATATAAGCATCTGAATGCAGAGTTCCAAAGAATAGCAAAAAGAGATAAGAAAGCCTTCCTCAGTGATCAAAGCAAAGAAATAGAGGAAAAGAACAGAATGGGAAAGACTAGAGATCTCTTCAAGAAAACTAGAGATACCAAGGGAACATTTCATGCAAAGGTAGAGTCAATAAAGGACAGAAATGGTCTGGACCTAACAGAAGCAGAAGATATTAAGAAGAGGTGGCAAGAATACATGGAAGAACTGTACAAAAAAGATCTTCACAACCCAGATAATCATGATGATGTGATCACTAATCTAGAGCCAGACATCTTGGAATGTGAAGTCAAGCGGGTCTTAGAAAGCACCACTATGAACAAAGCTAGTGGAGGTGATGGAATTCCAGTGGAGCTGTTTCAAATCCTGAAAGATGATGCTGTGAAAGTGCTGCACTCAATATGCCAGCAAATTTGGAAACCTCAGCAGTGGCCAGGGGACTAGAAAAGGTCAGTTTTCATTCTAATTCCAAAGAAAGGCAATGCCAAAGAATGCTCAAACTACCACACAATTGCACTCATCTCACATGCTAGTAAAGTAATGCTCAAAATTCTCCAAGCCAGGCTTTAGCAATACATGAGCTGTGAACTCCCTGATGTTCAAGGTGGTTTCAGAAAAGGCAGAGGAACCAGAGATCAAATTACCAACATCCGCTGGATCATGGAAAAAGCAAGAGAGTTTCAGAAAAAACATCTATTTTTGCTTTATTGACTATGCCAAAGCCTTTGACTGTGTGGATCACAGTAAACTGTGGAAAATTCTGAAAGAGATGGGAATACCAGACCACCTAACCTGCCTTTTGAGAAATCTGTATGCAGGTCAGAAAGCAACAGATAGAACTGGACATGGAACAACAGACTGGTTCCAAATAGGAAAAGGACTACGTCAAGGCTGTATATTGTCACCCTGTTTATCTAATTTATATGCAGAGTACATCATGAGAAACGCTGGGCTGGAAGAAGTACAAGCTGGAATCAAGATTGCTGGGAGAAATATCAATAACCTCAGATATGCAGATGACACCACCCTTATGGCAGAAAGTGAAGAGGATCTCAAAAGCCTCTTGATGAAAGTGAAAGAGGAGAGTAAAGAAGTTGGCTTAAAGCTCAAATTCAGAAAACGAAGATCATGGCATCTGGTCCCATCACTTCATGGGAAATAGATGGGGAAACAGTGGAAATAGTGTCAGACTTTATTTTTTGGGGCTCCAAAATCACTGCAGATAGTGACTGCAGCCATGAAATTAGAAGACGCTTACTCCTTGGAAGAAAAGTTATGACCAACCTAGATAGTATATTCAAAAGCAGAGGCATTACTTGGCCGACTAAGGTCCGTCTAGTCAAGGCTATGGTTTTTTCCTATAGTCATGTATGGTTGTGAGAGTTGGACTGTGAAGAAGGCTAAGTGCTGAAGAATTGATGCTTTTGAACTGTGGTGTTGGAAGAGACTCTTGAGAGTCCCTTGGACTGCAAGGAGATCCAACCCTTCCATTCTGAAGGAGATCAGCCCTGGGATTTCTTTGGAAGGAATGATGCTAAAGCTGAAACTCCAGTACAATGACCACCTCATGAGAAGGGTTGATTCACTGGAAAAGACTCTGATGCTGGGAGGGATTGGGGGCAGGAGGAGAATGGGACGACCAAGGATGAGATGGCTGGATGGCATGACGGACTCGATGGACGTGAGTCTGAATGATCTCCGGGAGATGGTGTTGGACAGGGAGGCCTGGCGTGCTGCAATTCATGGGGTAGCAAAGAGTCAGACACGACTGAGTGACTGAACTGAACTGATGTGTAGTGTACACCCGTGCCAGATTCATGTTGATGTATAGCAAAACGAAAACAATATTGTGAAGTGAAAAAAAATAATTATAATAAATAATAAAATCAAATTAAAGAAAAAGAAATAAAAATAATTTTTAAAAAATAGTAAGAGAAAAGTGAATAAGAAATTTTCCAAGTAACTTTCTTAGGCTAACAAGCATATTTCTCACTAGTCTTCATTTTATTTTGAAATTTTTCTAGGCAATGCAAGAGGTGCGGCAGGAGCCTTGGATTCGATTTCAGGGTTTGGAAGATCACCTGGAGGAGGGAATGGCCATGGACTCCAGTACTTTTGCCTGGAAAATCCCATGGACAGAAGAGCGTGGCAGGCTATAGTCCATGGAGTCACAATGAGTCAGATATGCCTTAGTGACTAAACAACAATAAAAGGCTTTATTTTGAAAATTTGAAATATTTCTATGGGTACAAGCACATGCACTCTAAAATGAATAAACAATGAAAAATGTTTTAAGCAGTTAAAAAAGCTAAATCAGTCACTCAAAAATACACATGCTAAGTTCTGTAGATAATTTCATTGCAGAATATACTCAATCGTTAAACAAATAAAAAAGCTTCTAAGACATATATTTCAAAAGCCATATCTGAAAACAAAGCAGCAAGCCTAGTTTTTTAGGCCATTTCTTTCTTTCTTTCTTTCTTTTTACTATTCAGCTTAATTTGAAGTCTTCTATTTGAAAATACAACATAAAAATATTTTCAGCTTAAATTTCATTTTAATTATCTAGAGCATAACTGTGATTAGTTCTTATATTTAAACAAGGAATGACTGTAAAATATTCACCAAGGTAAGCATTATTTTCAAGTACTGTATTTTCTCTGATGCATCAGATGCAATTTAAACCTAAGAAGAAATGTCCCCGGAAGAATATGTATGTGACTTCTAGTTTCCTGTTCTGCACATAAGAGCATAGAAGTCGTCACTTCCTATGAAGAAGTAAAAGCTAAGATGCCTAAAAGATAAACAACTCTTCTTTGATGCATAATAGAGGGGAGGACATAGAGGAAACCAATGTCCCAAGGGTGAGGAGACATGTGGAGAATGCAGAGAGTCTAGGCTTACCTGAACAGAGGCTCCTGAGATGAAACCATGTGGGGGGCAGAGCAGTTGGGTCAGGAAGAACTGTTGTGGGGGATGGAAGTGGAATTGATGAATTGTTGGAGGCTCAGCACAGCCAAAATAGGGCACCTTCTCACAGAGGAGACCAAAGCAATCAATTAATGTCTCAAAAATTCTCAGAGTTCTCCATTCAACTTTTATATGAATTGGCAGTTAATATTTCTAGATTTGGACTAAGGAAATATGAAAGATAAAAATGAGAACTGTGGGATGTTTTAGAAAATTATTTTTAGCCCAAAAGACCAAACCAGGAGCAGTAGATACTCAAAAATCTTGGTGTTTGTCATGTGAACATACTTTATTCCTCCAAAAATGAGTAGCAGAAGTAAGAAATCTAAGACTTCAATAGTGCTACTTATAAGATATAATTTCTGTAAATAAAAATCAAAAGTGAAACACCAAATATTGGTGAGCATGTGGAGCAAAAGGAACTTCATTCATTGCTGATGGGATCACAAAATGGAACATCTTCTATGAAGATAATTTGGTAAATTCTTATAAAACTAAACATATGATTTTGCAGTTTTACTCCTTGGTATTTACCAATGTGAGCCAAAGATTCAAATTACACAAAACTGTTCATGTACATAAATATTTATAGTACCTTAATTTGTAATTTCCAAAGTCACCAAGATGTCCTATCATAGGTCAATTGATAAACAAGCCTTGGTATACCCATACTATGGACTAATATTCATAATCTAAAAGAAATAGTTAATTAGGGACTTTAGTTTTGGGGGCTCCAAAATCACTGCAGATGGTAACTATAGCCATGAAATTAAAAGATGCTTGCTCCTTGGAAGGAAAGCTGTGATCAACCTAGAAAGCATATTAAAAAGCAGAAGCATTACTTTGCCAACAAAGGTTTGTCTAGTCAAAGCTATGGTTTTTCCAGTAGACATGTATGGATGTGAGAGTTGGACTATAAAGAAAGCTAAGTGCTAAAGAATTGATACTTTTGAACTGTGGTATTGGAGAAGACTCTTGAGCGTCCCTTGGACTTCAAGGAGTTCCAACCAGTCTATCCTAAAGGAAATCAGTCCTGAATATTCATTGAAATTACTGATGTTGAAGGTGAAACTCCAATACTTTGGCCACTTGCTGTGAAGAACTGACTCATTTGAAAAGACCCTGATGCTGGGAAAGATTGAAGGTGGGAGGAGAAGGGGACGACAGACAATGAGATGGTTGGATGGCATCACTGACTCAATGGACATGAGTTTAAGCACACTCCAGAAGTTGTTGGAGGAGGAGGCCTTGGGGTGTTACAGTCCATGGTGTCACAAAGAGTCAGACACGGCTGAGCATCTGAACTGAACTGAAAAGAAATAGTGGTGCTATTAAGCTACAGAAAAACATGAAGGAAACTTAAATACATGTGTGTGTTGTGTGCTAAGTTGCTTTAGTTGTGTCTGACTCTGCTGCCTATGGACTGTAGCCCACCAGGTTCCCTGTCCATGGGATTCTCCAGGCAAGAATACTAGAGTAGATTTCCATGCCCTCTTCCAGGGGGATCTTCCTAACCTAGGGATCAAAACTGTCTCTTACTGTCTCCTGTATTGCCAGGTGGATTCTTTACTACTAGGACCACCATATAATTAAGTGAAAAAGGAAACTTTTAAAAGGCAGCATATTACATGATTCCAACTATACGACGTTCCAGAAAAGAAAAAATATAGAAAGAGCAAAGAGTAGTTGTTAAGGGAGGGGGATGGGGCAGGGAAGAAGAACAAATAGGTGGAACTCAGGAGATTTTTAGACCAGTAAAACTATTATGTAAAATGATAAAGTGGTGAATATCTATCATTACCAGGTAAGGGACGTCAGCCAAGAGGAGTAACCCCACATCCAAGGAGTGGCACTGCATGGGCACAGGAGGGCTGAGAGGAGCTACTCCATGTTCAAGGTCAGGAGGGGTGGCCGTGAGGAGATACCCTTCATCCAAGGTAAGGGCAGTGGCTGTGCTTTGCTGGAGCAGCTGTGAAGAGATACCCCACATCCAAGGTAAGAGAAACCCAAGTAAGATCAGTAGGTGTTGCAAGAGGGCCTCAGAGGGCAAACACACTGAAACCATAATCACAGACAACTAGTCAATCTGATCACATGGACCACAGAATTGTCTAACTCTAAGCCATGCCCTGTGGGGCCACCCAAAGTGGGTAGGTCATGGTGGAGAGGTCTGACAGAAAGTGGTCCACTGGTGAAGGGAATGGAAAGCCACTTCAATATTGTTGCCTTGAGATCCCCATGAACAGTATGAAAAGGCAAAATGATAGGATACTGAAAGAGGAACTCCCTAGGTCGGTAGGTGCCGAATATGCTACTGGAGATCAGTGGAGAAATAACTCCAGAAAGAATGAAGGGATAGAGCCAAAGCAAAAACATTACCCAGTTGTGGATGTGACTGGTGATAGAAGCAAGGTCCAATGCTGTAAAGAGCAATATTGCATAGGAACCTGAAATGTTAGGCCCATGAATCAAGGCAAATTGGAAGTGGTCAAACAAGATGGCAAGAGTGAACGTCAACATTCTAGGAATCAGTGAACTAAAATGGACTGGAATGGGTGAATTTAACTCAGATGACCATTATATCTACTACTGTGGGCAGCAATCACTCAGAAGAAATGGAGTAGCCAGTATGGTCAACAAGAGTCTGAAATGCAGTACTTGGGTGCAATCTCAAAAGCGACGGAATGATTTCTGTTCATTTCCAAGGCAAACCATTCAATATCACAGTAATCCCAGTCTATGCCCCAACCAGTAATGCTGAAGAAGCTGAAGTTGAACGGTTCTATGAAGACCTACAAGACCTTTTAGAACTAACACTCCAAAAAGATGTCTTTTTTATTATAGGGGACTGAAATGCAAAAGTAGAAAGACAAGAAACACCTGGGATAACAGGGAAATTTGGCCTTGGAATACAGAATGTAGCATGGCAGAGGCTAATAGAGTTTTGCGAAGAGAATGCACTGGTCATAGCAAACACCCTCTTCCAACAACACAAGAGAATTCCTGAAAGATGATGCTGTGAAAGTGCTGCACTCAATATGCCAGCAAATTTGGAAACCTCAGCAGTGGCTACAGGACTGGAAAAGGTCAGTTTTCATTCCAATCCCCCAAAAAAGGCAATGCCAAAGAATGCTCAAACTACCACACAATGGCTATCATCTCACAGGCTAGTAAAATAATGCTCAAAATTCTCCAAGCCAGGCTTCAGCAATACATGAACCCTGAACTTCCAGATGTTCAAGTTGGTTTTAGAAAGGGCAGAGGAACCACAGATCAAATAGCCAACATCTGCTGTATCATTGAAAAAGCAAGAGAGTTCCAGAAAAACATCTATTTCTGCTTTATTGACTATGCCAAAGCCTTTGACTGTGTGGACCACAATAAACTGTGGAAAATTCTGAAAAAGATGGGAATACCAGAACACCCAACCTGCCTCTTGAGAAACCTATATGCAGGTCAGGAAGCAACAGTTAGAACTGGACATGGAACAACAGACTGGTTTCAAATAGGAAAAAGAGTACATCAAGGCTATATATTGTCACCCTGCTTATTTAACTTATATGCAGAGTACATCATGAGATATCCTGGGCTGGATGAAGCACAAGCTGGAATCAAGATTGCCAGGAGAAATATCAATAACCTCAGATATGCAGATGACACCACCCTTATGGCAGAAAGTGAAGAGGAACTCAGAAGCCTCTGGATGAAAGTGAAAGGGGAGAGTGAAAAAGTTGGCTTAAAGCTCAACATTCAGAAAACGAAGATCATGGCATCTGGTCCCATCACATCATGGGAAGTAGATGGGGAAACAGTGGAAACAGTGTCAGACTTTATTTTTTGGGGGCTCCAAAATCACTGCAGATGATGATTGCAGCCATGAAATTAAAAGACACTTACTCCTTGGAAGGAAAGTTATGACCAACCTAGATAGCATATACGGAGAAGGCAATGGCAACTCACTCCAGTACTCTTGCCTGGAAAATCCCATGGAAGGTGGAGCCTGATAGGCTGCAGTCCATGGCGTCGCTAAGAGTCAGATACGACTGAGCGTCTTCACTTTCACTTTTCACTTTCATGCTTTGGAGAAGGATATTGCAACCCACTCCAGTGTTCTTGCCTGAAGAATCCCATGGACGGGGGAGCCTCGTGGGCTGCCCTTTATGGGGTCGCACAGAGTCAGACACGACTGAAGAGACTTAGCAGCAGATAGCATATTAAAAAGCAGAGACGTTGCTTGCCAACAAAGGTCTGTCTAGTCAAGGCTATGGTTTTTCCAGTGGTCGTGTATGGATGTGAGAGTTGGACTGTGAAAAAAGCTGAACGCTGAATAATTGATGCTTTTGAACTGTGGTGTTGGAGAAGACTCTTGAGAATCCCTTGGACTGCAAGGTGATCCAACCAGTCCATCCTAAAGGAGATCCTGGGTGTTCATTGGAAGTACTGATGCTAAAGCTGAAACTCCGATACTTTGGGCACCTGATTGGAAGAGCTGACTCACTGGAAAATACTCTGATGCTGGGAGGGATTGGGGGCAGGAGGAGAAGGGGACGACAGAGGATGAGATGGCTGGGTGGCATCACTGACTCGATGGACGTGAGTTTGAGTGAACTCTGGGAGATGGTGATGGACAGAGAGGCCTGGCGTGCTGCAATTCATGCAGTCACAAAGAGTGGGTCAGGACTGAGTGACTGAACTGAACTGAACTGAAAATCCAAGGACTGGGTAAACTTGAAATAAATTAGAAATAAATGAAGTCAAGAGGAATTCATCTTTTTAATAATTAGTGATGCCTGCTAGCATGGAAAACCATAACAACTTCAGATTTTCTATAATTTACAAAATACACTCATCAAATTCTTGGTTGCAGGAAACAATGATCCTGTTGGCCCAGGCCAAGATGCCAGAGACATCTTGATTCCAGCATAGTTTCTGGTGTGGAACCGAACTTTGTGTTTCTACTAATGTATCTATCTTGCATTGTTTGGGGAAGCATTTATGGTAATTCAGCCTAGAATATGACCCTTTATCCATCTCAGTGATTTTGAAACCACTCAGTCCCATATCCCTTGTCAGTGCAACATGTTGGAAGTTTGCAGAAGCCAGAGAAGACATTAAATACTTATTTTTGAGGTAATGGGAGATTGACCAGTGTAGGGAAATAAGATAGAAATCTCTACAGCATTAAAACCTTAAGCAGAGGTTCAGTTCAGTCACTCAGTCATGTCTGACTCTTTGCGACCCCATGAACTGAAACTTGCCAGGCCTCCCACTCCATCACCAACTCTCGGAGTCCACCCAAACCCATGTCCATTGAGTCACTGATACCATCCAGCCATCTCATCCTCTGTCGCCACCTTCTCCTCTTGCCCCCAATTCCTCCCAGCATCAGAGTCTTTTCCAATGAGTCAGCTCTTCATATCAGGTGGCCAAAGTATCCGAGTTTCAGCTTCAGCATCAGTACTTCCAATGAACACCCAAGACTGATCTCCTTTAGGATGGACCAGTTGGATCTCCTTGCAGTCCAAGGGACTCTCAATCAAGAGTCTTCTCCAACACCACAGTTCAAAAGCACCAATTCTGTGCTCAGTTTTCTCTATAGTCCAACTCTCACATCTATACATGAGGACTGGAAAACCATACCCTGACTAGATGGACCTTTTTTGACAAAGTAATGTCTCTGCTTTTTAATACATTGTCTAGGAAAGGAAAGTTATTTTCATAACTTTCCTTCCAAGGAGTAAGTGTCTTAATTTCATGGCTGCAATCACCATCTGCAGTGATTCTGGAGCCCAGAAAAATAAAGTCAGCCACTGTTTCCCCATCTATTTGCCATGAAGTGATGGACCAGATGCCATGATCTTAGTTTTCTGAATGTTAGAGGTTAGAATGCAGATGTTAGTGGTCATGAAATTAAAATTAGACTATTCATGATGATAATTTTTCACCATTCCTCAGTGTCTCACGCCTGCAAAATCAGAGGATACAAACAAGCAAAGAATTAATTTTAACCTACATTTTTGTGCTCTGATAAAATGAGAATGTTCACTAAGCTGGGTAAGATATAAAGTTAAGGGTGTTTGGTGGTGACAGAGAATAAAAAAGTAGTAGGAACTATGCACTAGTCAAGGCCATTATGTAGGATATTGTTAAGAGGGGCCAATAAGCAACAGTTAGAACTGGACATGGAACAATAGACTGGTTCCAAATAGGAAAAGGAGTATGTCAAGGCTGTATATTTTCATCCTGCTTATTTAACTTATATGCAGAGTACATCATGAGAAACACTGGACTGGAAGAAACACAAGCTGGAATCAAGATTGCTGGGAGAAATATCAATAACCTCAGATATGAAGACGACACCACCCTTATGGCAGAAAGTGAAAAGAAACTAAAAAGTCTCTTGATGAAAGTAAAAGAGGAGAGTGAAAAAATTGGCTTAAAGCTCAACATTCAGAAAATGAGGATCATAGCATCCAGTCCCATCACTTCTTGGGAAATAGATGGGGAAACAGTGTCAGACTTTATCTTTTTGGGCTCCAAAATCACTGCAGATGGTGACTGCAGCCATGAAATTAAACGACTCTTACTCCTTGGAAGAAAAGTTATGACCAACCTAGATAGCATATTCAAAAGCAGAGGCATTACTTTGCCGACCAAGGTCCGTCTAGTCAAGGCTATGGTTTTTCCTGTGGTCATATATGGATGTGAGATTCGGACTGTGAAGAGGGCTGAGCACTGGAGAATTGATGCTTTTGAACTGTGGTGTTTGAGAAGACTCTTGAGAGTCCCTTGGACTACAAGGAGATCCAACCAGTCCATTCTGAAGGAGATCAGCCCTGGGATTTCTTTGGAAGGAATGATACTAAAGCTGAAACTCCAGTACTTTGGCCACCTCATGCGAAGGGTTGACTCATTGGAAAAGACTTTGATGCTGGGAGGGATTGGGGGCAGGAGAAGGAGACGACCGAGGATGAGATGGCTGGATGGCATCACGGACTCGATGGACATGAGTCTGAGTGACCTCCAGGAGATGGTGATGGACAGGGAGGCCTGGCGTGCTGCGTTTCAAAGGGTTGCAAAGAGTCGGACACGACTGAGAGACTGAACTGAACTGAACTGAATGTAATGAAAGATCATAAAGTAGGAGACTAACACTGTAAAATGTTTAATAATATATCATAGTTTGAAAATGCAATTTGGTTGTTCTTTTGGGTTCCTGGACCCAGTTTCCAAAGTGTGTGTGTGTGTGTGTGTGTGTGTGTGTGTGTTGGGATATGGGAGCTCCCAATACAACTTTGAGCAATTCTCAGGAAAGAGCTGGTGAATTCAATTCAGTTCTGACACTATTTACCAAGATATAGCATCAGACTCCACAGGCTAAGGGCTCAGCCCTCCAGGACTATCCCCTCCCACTTCAGATGACAATTACAAGTCCAGATTGGCAACTGCACTTCTGATTCATAGGTTATAAACCAGAGGTTTTCAAAACCTCCTCGTTACGTTCAAATAGAGAAGCTCACAGAATTCAGGAAACCACTTTACTCACCTAAATTATCAGTCTATCATAAAAGGATATAACTCAGAAAGAGCCAGTTGGAAGAAATGCATAGGGTGGGATGTGGGGAAAGGAAGAAGACCTTTCATGCTCTGTCCAGATGCACCACTTTCCCTAAATTTCCATATGTTCACCATCCTATAAGCTCCTTGAGCCCCATCATTTTGGACCTTTTGTGTAGGTGTTATAACTTAAGCAAGATTGATTAAGTTATCAGATTTTGGCAACTGAACTCAATCTCTAGTCCTTCTCCCCTTCTAGCAGGTTTGAGAGGCTGATGATGAGTGATGAGGGGGTGGGATTGAAAATTCCAACCCTCTAATCACATGATTATCTCTATTGGCCACCAGCTCCAACATTAAATGAATTCCACAGGTCACCTCATTAACATCAAAAACCTCTTTGTGGCTCTCATCCCTTAGGAAATTCCAGAAGTTTTAGGAGCTCTGTGACAGAAATGAAGATGAAGACCAAATACATATTTATTTTTATAAATCATACTATCAGTGTTTCTATTCCTATTAACCAATTTCATCTGCTTATTTTTAGATTAAAATTTTGTGGTTAGAAAATTAGTGTTATGCTCCTGTTTTTATAGTCAGTAATAATAATAGCAAGAATTATTGTTATGTGTTTTGCCTATTCTAACTGATTTTACTTATTTATTTAATATCTAAAACAACTCTATGAGTAGGAATATTATTAATATTATATAATGAAAATTATGTTGCTTGTGTGCTAAGTTGCTTCAGTCGTGTCCAACTCGGTGTGACCCCATTGACTATAGCTCACCAAGCTTCTCTGTCCATGGAATTTTCCAGGCAAGAATGCTGGAGTGGATTGCCATGGCCTTCTCCAGGGGATCTTCCTGACCCATAGGATGAAATTGCATCTCTTACATCTCTTGCATTGGCAGGCAAGTTTTTTTACTACTAGTGCCAACATAGAGAAAATTATATTATATAGAGTTAAATGTTATTGTGTTGACATTTAATAAATGAAGAAAAACAGGGACAGAGATGCACAAGTTCTTAGGCCTAGTAAATTGCAGAGCTAAGATTAGAACCTGACAGTCTGATTCTGAAACCAATGTGCTCACCTAGCATATTATCATGTATTAATCTAGATCTCTTGATTCCCAGTTGTCTTTTCCCTCTGCTACATGGACATGTTAATTGACCAAATATTTTATTTACATATAAGTTGATTATGTTCTTGATCGTGTCCTTAATTCACCATGCAGCCTTCTCCAAACTAGCTTATACAAATTAACTGGTATTAAGTTTGGAATAATGTATAATATCTGTAATCATTATTTTTTAATATGTGTAACTAACTTAGTACAAGCATGCAGTGTTCTGATTAGAAATATACTGATCAATATGCACACATTCAACACAATTGTCAAAAAAAATTCACAGAGGGAAAATGTTACAACCAGTTTTAAGCTATACCCAGTGGCCCTAGTTGTTCATCAGGTTGCATACAAAATATTCATTGAATTCATATTCATTGTAAGAAATTCTAAATTTAATACTTTTATGTTATCACAGATTTAGTCCAGATAATAGATGCAAAATGCATATAAAAAACCTGCAAGCTATAAAAAAATGAAATGATATGAAGACTTGAGTTTTACATACATATTTTTATATTTTAATCTTGATCATTACTGAGTTGAACATTAATTTCAGCATTGACTCAAAAATTGTAAGATAAAATTAATTTCCAGATTTTTAAAATAGTTCTTAATTAGAACTTTCTCTCTAGAAACATTCAAAACATTTCTGTGTGCAATGCAATTAATTAATGTAATTTTTGTTACTCTTGAAACTGGGAGATGGAAGCATCAAAAATTTAATTGGATAATAAATAACACAATAGGGAAACAACATTATCTGAAACGTCCTTCTGGCTTGATTCCCAGAATCCAGTAAACTAATGGAGTGTTATAAATATAGAAAACAATGCACACATTTTGTGTTCAATAATCTTTTTATTCAGTTCTGCACAGGAAGCACTTATTTTATTTTTGAAATACAACAATAATTTTGCCATAATCTGAAATTCTGTAGGAATTGCCAGGAATGCCCAAGTAGCAGAATATATATGTTTCTTTTTCTTCAATTTAGTATATATCAGTTTACTTCAGTCACTTAGTCATGTTCTACTCTTTGTGATCCCATGGACTGCAGCACACCAGGCCTCCCTGTCCATCACCAACTCCCAGAGCTTGCTCAAACTCATGTCCACCGAGTCAGTGATGCCATCCAACCATCTCATCCTCTGTCATACCCTTCTCCTCCCACCTTCAATCTTTCCCAGAATCAGGATCCTTTTCCAATGAGTCAGTTCTTTGCATCAGGTGGCCAAAATATTGGAGTTTCAGCTTCAGCATCAATCCTTCCAATGAATATTCATGACTGATTTCCATTAGGATTGACTGGTTGTATCTCCTTGCAGACCAAGGGACTCTCAAGAGTCTTCTCCAGTACCACAGTTCAAAAGCATCAATTCTTTGGTGCTCAGCTTTCTTCACAGTCCACCTCTCACATCCATGGGCTTCCCTGGTGGCTGAGAGGTTAAAGTGTCTGCCTGCAATGCGGGAGACCAAGGTTCGATCCCTGGATCGGGAAGATCCCCTGGAGAAGGAAATGGCAACCCACTCCAATATTCTTGCCTGGAGAATCTCATGGACGGAGGAGCCTGGTAGGCTACAGTCCATGGGGTCGCAAAGAGTCGGACGCGACTGAGCGACTTCACTCACTCACTCACTCTCACATCCATATATGATTACTGGACAAACTATAGCTTTGACTAGATAGACCTTTGTTGGCAAAGTAATATCTCTACTTTTTAATATGTTGTCTAGGTTGGTCATAACTTTCCTTCCAAGGAGCAAGCTACTTTTAATTTCATGGCTGCAGTCACCATCTGCAGTGATTTTGGAGCCCAGAAAAATAAAGTCTCTCACTGTTTCTACTGTTTCCCCATCTATTTGCCATGAAGTGATGGGACCGGATGCCATGGTCTTAGCTTTCTGAATGTTGAATTTTGAGCTAACATTTTCACTCTCCTTTTTCACTTTCATCAAGAAGCTCTTTAGTTCTTCTTCGCTTTCTGCCATAAGGGTGGTGTCATCTGCATATCTATTTCTCCCAAGAATCTTGATTCCAGCTTGAGCATCATCCATCCTGGCATTTTGCATGATGTACTCTGCATATAAGTTAAATAAGTAGGTAAATATGGTCCCATCTATAAAACATCATACAAATATTTTAGCATTGGTTCCAATTTTTTGATAACCCATGCTCATAGTTATTTATACCAACTTGTTGTCACGTATTGAAAGGGGAAGAATCAGGCCGAATAAGCAGTACATTTTGAATCTTGCTCGTTTGAAAAAATTCTCCATCAATAATGTAAGATGAAGTGGTTTCCTCATTTAGTATCTAGGTACAGTCTCATTTTGAAATGAGATTCTTCTGGAGATTACACTTATGAGAAATGTACACTGGAAAAGGCAAGTATGGGCCTAAAATAAAATTGTGAAGGTATTATTGATCAATATGAGGAGCATATTAACAGGATGCAAGAAAATAGTTACACTGAAGACCTTCCTCATTCAGGTGTTTCATGGAAGGAGAGGCCATTGCACTTTTACCTATGGACTTCCTTTGACTATTGTAGTTGTAAACTCATGCTTCTGCTCACCTCTGAGCATTGATCTGGTGTAATTTCTGCAATCCCTCACTGCTGCAAACAGCACCCTTGGGAACAGAAAATATTTCCTTCCTTCAATACTGACATATCCACTTTTTATCCACTTTCCTTTGTGGTATTCACTCAACCTCAATCGCTCTGCAGTGTCCCCAGTAACAGACCATTCTAATTAAGGCTTATCTCTTAATGTAAGAGATTCAAGACTTACATCTCTATCACATGTATTTTTTTTTTATCCCAGAATACATTTATTGACCACCACCCAGTCACATCTGCTTTGATCAAATGGGTTGCTGCTGCTGCTGCTAAGTCGCTTCAGTCGTGTCCGACTCTGTGCGACCCCACAGACGACAGCCCACCGGGCTCCGCCATCCCTGGGATTCTCCAGGCAAGAACACTGGAGTGGGTTGCCATTTCCTTCTCCAGATCAAATGGGTTAAATGTCACTAATGCACACATTCATGGTAATTATTAGTTGTCATAACTTTAGAATTCTTATTGAACTAGCTTTTGTTTTTTTTTTTTTAACTCTCAAAATTTTAAGTTTGGTAGGATTTAGAAGATCTTCTGGAGAAGGAAATTACAACCCACTCCAGTATTCATGCCTGGAAAATACCATGGACGGAGGAGCCTGGCAGTCTTTAGTCCATGGGGTCCCAAAAGGGTTGAACATGACTGAATAGCTAAACACAACAACACAGGTAATAAGGAATCTAGTGTCTAACATATGTCCATGGCATAAGTTCTCAATAAATATTAGCATGAATTGTTTATTTATAATATTCCTCTCATTTTCCCTTTGAAATCTTCACTTTTTAGGTTTTCATATATAACAAAGTGTCTTACAAGTAGAATTTCTGTTATGTGGTTTCTAGAATACTTTGATTTAGTTCTATTTACCCAATAAAACATTAAAATGTGTTTATGTTTATAGTTGCATATCAGGTATTAAAAGTCAACATTTACTGACAATGCAAAAATATTAAAAAATTATATTTTAACTGTACATACCATTTTCATGTTTCATGTGGGTACTATAAGTTCTAATACATTAATCTTATGAAAATGAGAAAAACTTTAATAAATTCATTTAAATATGTGCAAAATACAGATTTTAGCAGTGCTGTGTCTCTTAAAGATCTATGAGACTCAACTGCTTGTTGAAACAATAGCAACTAGCTGACATCTAAAAGGTACCTGGGTCAGTGTGAAACTTAAACCTGAGAGAAATCAATGAACAAATCCTCTCAAAATTCAGGACCAACCAGGAAAATTTGCATTTCATAAAACCAGAAGTTCTCAAGTTAGAGTAATCACTCAACATGTTAGCAGGGTATATTTATGTAAGGCTTCATGACAGTAAAAATGATAAAATACAGCAGGAGAAAGAACACTGACAAACATCAAAGATGTGTGAGAAAAACCCCAGTTTCCAGGGTTTGTTTTCAATCACCTCAGGTGTAGTGTTCTAGATTATAAACCACCAATATTCAGGTTCAGTATCTTGATTTCAGGAAAGACCCAGTCTCACTCAAGGAATTTTTTTGTTTTTTTTTTTTTCCATAACCTTCTGGCTGTATGACCAAACTTTAATGCAGAAATCCAGAGGCCAAAACAGTAATCAGGTACAAACTACTATTCTGGATATTTTCTATACAAACTTGATTGACAGGAATACATTCTTTGTGAAAGATGCAGAAGATAACTATTTCCTTGATTTTCAAGCTTCTAAAGACTGCCTTCATTCCTTGACTTCTGTTCTCACAATCCTCTAACCTCTTACATCATCATATCTTTTTCTCTGACTCTGACCGTCTGAGGGGCTTCCCTGGTGGCTCAGAGGTTAAAGCGTTTGCCTCCGATGCGGGAGACCCGGGTTCGATCCCCAGGTCGGGAAGATCCCCTGGAGAAGGAAATAGTAACCCACTCCAGTATTCTTGCCTAGAGAATCCCATGGACAGAGAAGCCTGGTAGGCTACAGTCCACGGGGTCGTGAAGAGTCGGACACGACTGAGCGACTTCACTTTCACTTTCACTTCACTGACCCTCTGACTTCCATTTTATACAAGCCTTCATAATTACATTGGATCCATCCTGGCAGTGCTAGGGGTAAAGACCCTGTCTGCCAGTACAGGAGACATAAGAGATGTGATTCCACCCCTGAGTCAGGAAGCTCCCCTGGCAGAAGGCATGGCAGACCACTCCAGTGTTCTTGCCTGGAAAATCCCATGGACAGAGGAGTCTGGTTGGCTATAGTCCATAGGGTTTCAAAGAGTTGGACACGATTGAAGTGACTTAGCATGAATGCATGTCCAGATAATCTCACCATCACAGCATCCATAATTTAATAACATTTGCAAAATTTCATATACAGTGTAAGATAGTATATTCACAGGTTCTAGATATTAAGGGGTGAACATCTTTGGGAAGCTTCCATAGTGGTTTTTACTTGGTGCATTGAGCATGAGCAGTTAAAGAGCTCACATGAAAATTATATTCTCTAGTTTTAGTTTACACTGAGGTGAGACCATAATTATCATATACATTTATTTATTTTGCTTTTTGCTGCCAAGATCTCAAACCATAGTCCTTGATCTAGGCCAACTTTCACCTATAATGTGTGTGCATAGTCAGTTGCTCAGTTGTGTCTGATTCTGTGACCCATAGACTGTAGTCAGCCAGGCTCCTCTGTCCATTGATTTTCCCAGCAATAATACTGGAGTGAGTTGCCATTTCCTTCACCAGGGGATCTCCTTGACCCAGAGACTGAACATGCATCTTCTATGAAAGCCATAACCTATAAAACATGAACCAAAAGACAAAGAAACTATTACATTTATTCAAGTGCTCACCCACAAGATTCTATGAGTCATTATAATACATCATTTAGGTGAAAACAGATTAACTGCTCCTAATATCCACCAGAACACAGCTAAGATCTTCATTTTCATAATAGACAGAAAATTTCACCCTATGGTCATCTGCAATACATTTAAGAAACAATATCTTTTCATGTCCTCCACCTCTCAGGAAGCACCAAGACAAAGTAATATCTTTTGCTTTGTGTTAACTATTTATTGGCTCCCTGCCAATCAACATTCAATATTCTTTCTTGTCACTTGTCATTAATCTTCACCCACACCCTCACTTCTGGGGTGTAACAGTCAAGAAAACCAAAGGACAGACCTGTAGAGACAGCAGTAACATGAGTCTGATCAATGGTTTCCCACTGCCAGTTGTACGTAGAAATACTGGCTAATTATATGAATAAGGGACCATTTCACCCACTGATGGAAAGAGGTAGATTAGACACAAGAACAGTTATTCCTCAGAAGAATAATCATTCCCCTAAGAATTTAAACAAATAGTCCTGATGCCATGTTTAGCAATCACATTTTCCTTCAGAAAATTCATCAAGTCAACACTACTATCTAGCACTACAACTTGAGGCAGAAAAAAAAAAATGTAGAGTGAAATGTACAAAAATTTCTATGTTATCCCCCTTTCCTGTCTTCCCACAATATCTTAACCGTTGGTCCACCAGTGATCTTTTACACACATATGCATTCAATCATGTGAACTCTCTCTTGAATTTCCTATGAACTCTCAATTTAGCAGGAAAGTGTTTCAATCACCTGTTATAATTTCAAATTATCTAGTTTTTTGTGTGTACATTTAAAGCAAATGATGTTTAATCTTAATTCAGTTTTATGATACATCTACAGTTAAGTGGATCACTTTATCAGTTTATCAGGAGATCCATATTGATATACTATTTTCAAATGTTTTCTGTCAAGTATCAAATATGAAAATCCAACCAGAATCAATACATACACCAAGTAAAGTGGTGCTAAGATTACTGTTGTTAATATTGCTCAATATAACTCTGTCATATTAATTGCTGATATTAACATAAAACCCTTACAGAGAATCTCTTGCTAAATATTTAAATATATTTTCAAATTAATCTGGTGAAATATGGTTATTAACAAGCTCTAAAACAGTTTCAGGAAGTGAAAAGTAAAAAGAAACTTAAACATGGGCATAGAATTGTTCTAACAAATATAGCTTACATAAACAAATGTAAAACTCTACTTTCTGTAATGGCAACTTGGAGAATGCTAATCATTTTCACTTCAGAGACATCATTTGTAAATTAAAAGCAATTACTTAAAAAAAGAAAAAAAACTTTAAAAAAATAGCAATCCCAACAAATTTGAAAACTCTCAAGGGCAATTAGCAACATTAAAGTCACACATGAAAAAGTGCTACTTTTATGAGGTAAAGTTGGCAAGTTTTTTGCCAAAGGATGGGAACAGGGAAACTTTTAAAGTGAGAGATATTTAGAAGGGCTAAGATAATAAATTATGCACACATTCTGAAATGGAATTCAGGAATTCAGTGAAAATTGAAAGCCTGAGAGACCTGACAACTTGCTGTGGATGTGAATGTATTCTTTAAATCACATGCATCTCAATTGCTGAAAAACTAATTGACTTGAAGAGTCTAAGCAGTCTCTGAAAATCCTTGCCTGACCCCTGAACCATTTCTGTGCAGTAGACATCATTATGGAGACAATCTAGAGAGAAGTCGAGTGATACAAACTTACAAATCTGAGTCCAGACACATTAACTACATAAGCAAATAAGAATTTTATTGGTTTCAAAGAGCAAAGCAGACTCTAAAGACCCCTATATATGAGGGACACATAAAGATTGAAAGGGAAGGGTTGGAAAAAGATGTTTCATGCAAATGGAAACCAAAGGAAAGCAAGAGTAGCAATACTCATATCACATAAAAGAGACTTTGAAATAAAGGTCGTGAAAAAGACAATAAAAAAGACACAACATAATGATCAAAGCATCAATCCAAGAAGAAGATATAACAAACATAAATATATATGCAACCAATATGTAAGACCAATGCTAACAAGTATGAAAGGGGAAATTAACAGTAACACAAAAACAGTGGGAGACTTTAATACCCCACTCACACCTATGGATAGATCAACCAAACAAAATATTAACAAGGAAGCATGAACTTTAAATGATACAATGGACCAGTTAGGCCTAATTGATATCTATAGGACATTTTACCCTAAAACAATTAATTTCACCATTTTTTCAAGTGCACATGAAACATTCTCTAGGATAGATCACATCCGGGGCCATAAATTTAGCCTTGGTAAATTCAAGATAATTGAAATTATTTCAAGCATCTCTTCTGATCACAGTGTGGTAAGATTAGATGTCAAGTACAGAAAGAAAAAAAAAACTGTTAAAATGCAAACAAATAGAGGCTAAAAAACACGTTTTGGAATAACCAACAAATTACAGAAAAAAATTAAAAAAGAAATCAAAATATTCATAGAAACAAATGAAAATGAAAACATGACAACCCAAAGCCTAAGGGATTCAGTAAAAGCAGTGTTAAGGGGAAGGCTCATAACAATACAAGCTTACCTCAAGAAACAAGAGAAAAATCAAATAAATAACCTAACTTCACACCCAAAGCAACTAGAAAGAGAAGAAATGAAGAACCCCAGGGTTAGTAGATGGAAATAAATCATAAAAATTAGGGCATAAATAACTGAAAAAGAAACAAAGGAGACCATAGCAAAAATCAACAAAACTAAAAGCTGGGTATTTGAGAAGATAAACAAAATAGACAAACCATTAGCCAGGGTCATCAAGAAAGAAAAGGGAGAAGAATCAAATCAACAAAATTATAAATGAAAATGGAGAAATCACAACAAACAACACAGAAATACAAAGGATCATAAGAGACTACTATCAGCAGCTATATGACAATAAAATGGATAACTTGGAAGAAATTGATGAATTCTTAGAAAAGTACAACATGCCAAAACTAAACCAGGAAGAAATAGAAAATCTTAACAGACACATCACAAGCACAGAAATCAAAACTGTAATAAAAAATCATCCAAAAAACAAAAGCCCAAGACCAGACGACTTCACAGATTAATTCTACCAAAAATTTAGAAAAGAGCTAACACCTATCCTACTCAAACTCCTCCAGAAAATTGCAGAGGAAGGTAAACTGTCAAACTCATTCTATGAGGCCACCATCACCCTAATACCAAAACCTGACAAAGATGCCACAAAAAGAGAAAACTACAGGCCAATATCACTAATGAACATAGATGTAAAAATCCTCAACAAAATTCTAGCAAACAGAATCCAACAATGTATTAAAAAGATCATGCATCATGACCAAGTGGACTTTATACCAGGGATGCAAAGATTCTTCAATATTCTCAAATCAATCAGTGTGATACATCATCACATTGACAAACTGAAAAATAAAAACCATATGATTATCTCAATAGATCCAGAGAAAGCCTTTAACAAAATTCAATACCCATTTATGGAAAAAAAAAAAAAAAAAAACCTCCAGAAAGCAGGCATAGAAGGAACATACCTTAACATAATAAGAACCATACATGATGAACTTATAGTAAACATTGTCCTCAATGGTGAAAAGCTGAAAGCATTTCCCCTAAAGTCAGAAACAAGACAAGGGTGCCTGCTTTCACCACTACTATTTAGCATCATTTTTGAAGCATGGGGTAGCTCCTCCTGGCCACTGCCCCTGGCCTCAGGCGATGGGTAGCTCCTCTTGGCTGCTCCTGCATTGTCACAGCCTGGCACTCTCAGCTGTCGCCCCTGACCTTGAATGCAGGGTAGCTCCTCTTGGCCAACACCCTTTGGGAATGGGGTCCTCCCGGCTTCTGCCCCTGAACTCAGATGTGGGGTAACTACAATCTTTTTAAAAAAAGTATCCAATCTTCAGCAAAAAATTGCCAGATATATAAATTGATAAGAGTAACTAAGGAGATACCCCTCCTCCAAGGTAAGGAACAGCGGCTGTGCTTTGCTGAAGCAGCCATGAAGAGATACCCCACACCCAAGGTAAGAGAAACCCAAGTAAGATGGCAGGTGTTACAA
>SJYT01051240.1:183990-226795 GCA_006410635.1 Cephalophus harveyi | reverse complement strand
GTCCAAGGGACTCTCAAGAGTCCTCCAACACCACAGTTCAAAACCATCAATTATTCAGTGCTCAGCTTTCTTTATAGTCCAACTCTCATATCCATACATGATCACTGGAAAAACCATAGCCTTGACTGGATGGACTTTTGTTAGCAAAGTAATGTGACTGCTTTTTAATATGTTGTCTAGGTTGGTCATGACTTTTCTTCCAAGGAGTAAGCGTCTTTTTATTTCATGGCTGCAGTCACCATCTGCAGTGATTTTGGAGCCCTCTAAAATAAAGTTTGCTACTGTTTCCACTGTTTCCTCATCGATTTGCCATGAAGTGATGGGACTGGATGCCATGATCTTAGTTTTCTGAATGTTCAGCTTTAAGCCAAGTTTTTCACTATCTTCTTTCACTCTCATCAAGATGTGTTTTAGTTCTTCTTCACTTTCTGCCAAATGGGTGGTGTCATCTGCATATCTGAGGTTATTGATATTTCTCCCAACAATCTTGATTCCAGCTTGTGCTTCTTCCAGCCCAGTGTTTCTCATGATGTTTTCTGCATATAAGTTAAATAAGCAGGGTTACAATAAACAGCCTTGATGTACTCTATGGATGTGAGTCTGAGTGAACTCCGAGAGATGGTGATGAACAGGGAGGCCTGGCGTGCTGCGATTCATGGGGTCGCAAAGAGTCGGACACGACTGAGCGACTGAACTGAACTGAACTGAGATGTTTTTCTGAAACTTTCTTGCTTTTTTGATGATCCAGTGAATGTAGGCACTTTGATCTCTGGTTCCTTTGCCTTTTCTAAAACCAGCTTGAACATCTGGAAGTTCAGGGTTCATGTATTGCTGAAGCATGACTTGGAGAATTTTGAGTATTACTTTGCTGGCACCATAGAGCTTCCAGAACTTACATAGGACTGGGAAATAGACTATTTGAGGGCACAACAGCATCTTGTGCACCAGGACCCAGGAGAAAGGAACAGTGACCCCACTGGAGACTTGCCTGTGGGTGTCCAGAAGTCTCAGGAGAAGGCCTAGGTTGGCAGTGGCCTGCTGCAGGGTTGGAGGCATGGACTGTAGCAGTACATGCATGGGATCTTTTGGGGGAGGTCACCATTATCCTCATTACCTCCACCATAGTTTGAAAAGTGAAAAAGTGAAAGTGAGTCACAAAGTCATGTCCGATTCTTTGCTATCCCATGGACTGTAGCTCACCAGGCTTCTCCGTCCATAGAATTCTCCAGGCAAGAGTACTGGAGTGGGTTGCCATTTCCTTCTCCAGGGGATCTTCCTGACCAGGGATCAAACCTGGATCTCCTGCATTGCGGATTCTTTACCATCTGAGCTATTAGGGAAGCCCCTCCATAGTGTGAAAGTGAAAGTAAAGTCACTCAGTCATGTCTGACTCTTTGCAACCCTATGGACTGTAGCCTACCAGGCTCCTCTGTTCATGGGATTTTCCAGGCAATAGTACTGGAGTGGATTGCCATTTCCTTCTCCAGGGGTCTTCCCAACCCAGGGGTTGAACCCAGGTCTCCCACATTGTAGATAAAGGCTTTACTGAACCACCAAGGAAGTCCATAGTTTGGCCTCAGGTAAATAGCAGGGAGGGAACACAGCTCCACTCATCAAGAGAAAATTGGATTAAAGTTTTACTGAGCATGGCCCCACCCATCAGAACAGGACCCAGTATTCCTCTTAGTCAGTCTCTCCCATCAGGAAGCTTTCATAAGCCTCTTATCCTTCTCCATCAGAGGGCAGATAGAATGAAAACCACAATCACAGAAAACTAACCAAAATAATCACATGGACCATAACCTTGTTTAACACTATGAAGCTATGAACCATGTGGTGTAGGCCACTCAAAATTATCGGGTCATGGTGGAGAGTTCTGACAAAATGTGGTCCCCTGGATAAGGGAATGGCAAGCCACTTCAGTATTCCTACCTTGAGAACCTTTCATACTGTTCATGGGGTATGAAACAGTATGCACAGGGGCCATGCTCAATAAATCTTTAATCCAATTTTCTGTTGACAGGTGGTCTTCCCCAGTGGCTCAGATGGTAAAGCGTCTGCCTGCAATGCGGGAGACCTGAGTTCGATCCCTGGGTTGGGAAGATCTCCTGGAGAAGGGAGCAGCAACCCACTCCAGCACTCTTGCCTGGAGAATCCCAGGGACAGAGGAGCCTGGTAGGCTATAGTCTATGGGGTCTCAAAGAGTCGGACACGACTGAGCGACTTCCAAAAAAAAAAAAAAAAAAACCTTGTGATTTAGCCTGAGGGCAAACCATGGCAGGGGTAATGATGGCAATGGAGATCTGCTTCCAAAGGACTCTCTTCTACACTGTTGTATTCAGTGCTCCTCACCCTTCAGCAGGCTGCTGTCAACCCACATCTCTGCTGGAGACTTCTGGACTCTCACAGGCGAGTCTGGTTCAATCTCCTGTGGAGACACTGCCCCTTTCTCCTGCCTCCTAGTGTGTACAAGGTTTGTTTGTGCCCTCCAAGGGTTTGTTTCCCCAGTCACGTGGAAGTTCTGTAGTCAAATCCCACTGGCCTCCGAAGTCAATATACCACTGAATTTGGAAAGTAAAGCAATGGCCAAAGGACTAGGAAAGGTCAGTTTTCATTCCAGTCCCAAAGAAAGTCAAAGTATACTTTGAACATTCTTTACATATTCTACTGCACAATTACACTCATCTCACATGCTAGCAAAGTAATGCTCAGAATTCTCCAAACCAGGCGTCAAGAGTATGTGAACTGAGAACTTCCAGATGTTCAAGTCAGATTTAGAAAAAGGCAGAGGAACCAGAGATCAAATTGCCAACATCTGCTGGATCATCAAAAAAGCAAGAGAATTCCAGAAAAACATCTACTTCTGTTTTATTGACTATGCCAAAGATTTTGACTGTGTGATCATGCCAAAGCCTTTGATTGTGTGGATCACAACAAATTGTGGGACATTCTTCAAGAGATAGGAATACCAGACCACCTTACCTGCCTCCTGAAAAATCTGTATGAAGGTCAAGAAGCAACAGCTAGAACTGGACATGGAACAAGGGACTGGTTAAAAATTGGGAAATGAGTAGGTCAAGGATGTATATTGTCACCCTGCTTATTTAACTTATATGCAGAGTACATCATGGGAAATGCCAGACAGGATGAAGCATGGAATCAGAAATTGCTTGGAGAAATGTCAATAACCTCAGATATGCAGACGACACCACCCTTATGGCAGAAAGTGAAGAGGAACTAAACAGCCTCTTGATGAAAGTGAAAGAGGAGGGTGAAAATGATGGCTTAAAACTCAACATTCAAAAAGTAAGATAAAGACATCTGATCCAAGCACTTCAGATGGTGATTGCAACTATGAAATTAAAAGATGCTTGCTCCTTGGAAGAAAAGTTATGACCCACCTAGACAATATGTTAAAAAGCAAAGACATTATTTTGGTGTCAAAGGCCCATTTAGTCAAAGCTATAGTTTTTCCAGTAGTCATGTATGGATGTGAGAGTTAGACCGTAAAGAAAGCTGAGCACTGAAGAATTGATGCTTTTGAACTGTGGTGTTGGAGAAGACTCTTGAGAGTCTGTTGGACTGCAAGGAGATCCAACCAGTCCATCCTAAAGGAGATCAGTCCTGGATGTTCATTGGAAGGACTGATGTTGAAGCTGAAGCTCCAATACTTTGGCCACCTGATGCAAAGAACTGATTCATTTGGAAAGACCCTGATACTTGGAAAGATTGAAGGCAGGAGGAGAGGGGACAACAGAGGATGAGATGATAGGATGACATCACTGACTCAATGGACATGAGTTTGAGTAAGCTCTGGGAGCTGTTGGTAAACAGGGAAGCCTAGCATGCTACAGTCCACGGGGTCACAAAGAGTCAGACACAACTGAGCAACTGAACTGAACTGATGCATAGTGAATGATGAATCAAGGTCTAAGGGATTTTGTTGCAATGGTATTTACTTAGTAAGTACACTTTTCTTACTTTGATTGTATACACATGTATACACATTGTATGAAATTTGTAGAGATGAGAGTATAACTAGTGGTATTTGAGCACTACCACCATAACTTCCTTTGTCCTGTCATTTGTGTACAAAACAAGGAATGCTTTTGCTCATCCCTAATTTATTCTACTATTTTTTCTTTAAACACAACAGTATCGGTTTCATAAGTATGTTTCAAGATAATTCAATGCATGATATTGCACTTAAAAGTTCATTTATTTCAGTTTTGCTATAACAAATTTACATAAAATAAAATTCATTCATGTAAAGCATTCCATCTGATAAAGTTTGATACATGTTAAAGAAGTGTAACCAGCACCACTATCTAGTTTTAGAACACTGCCACACACCCTAGACGTTCCTTCACACTATTCTGGAATAAATTCATCTTTAGATCCTTGGTGCCTGGCAGTGAATATTATGCCTCATATAATTTCATGACTTTCCTAGTGACTCAGATGGTTAAAAAAAAAAAATCTACCTGAAATGCAGGAGACCCAGGTTTGATCCCTGGGTGGGGAAGATCCCCTGGAGAGTGAAATGGCAACCCACTCCAGTATTCTTGCCTGGAGAATCCTATGGACCGAGGAGCCTGGTGGGCTGAACATACCTTCAGTTCCATTCAGTCACTCAGCTGTGTCCAACTCTTTGCAACCCCATGGACTGCATCACTCCAGGATTTGCTGTCCATCACCAGCTCCCTGAGCTTCCTCAAACTCATGTCCATCGAGTCATTGATGCCATCCAACCAACGCATCCTTTGTCATCCCCTTCTCCTCTTTCCTTCAATCTTTCCAAGCATCAGGGTCTGTTCCAAAGAGTCAGTTCTTTTTTTCCTGTTAGTCTTTCACATCACTGAATGTCTTCTGGTCAAGGGACATTGATAGTTTTATTCCAGATTATATTTTCTAAGAATATTTTTTATCACAAACCCTGGAAGATAGAGATAAAGGATCCCTCAAAAACAGAGGCAGATTTGTTTCCTGACCAGAATAATAAAAATAATATCTCTGTCCAGGGCAAATTTTGAGCAAGTTTTCCAGTAGAACATTGCAAGATTAGATATTAAGCAACTTGGAGTTCCTCAGCTGTGACATAAAACCCACTGTGTGTTAGGTATCAATCTGCATCACTTTACATAACCCCCATGACTTGGACAGAAGGAGAATAGATGCAAACATGCAGGATAGGCTGCTTACTCTGTTGTGAGTACAAATGTCTTTGTCTCTGACCTAGGAGTCTATGTTTTATGCCACCATCTATAGACCTGTAGCACTTTAATTTACCAGCCTACAAGTAAAGAAAATTCTCAAACTCTTCCCAGTTCTTGATGTCTTGATCTCACAGAGCTTACCTTCCAGTATGAAGATAAAGACACTAATACAGTAAAGAATGGGTGTTAGTACTGCAGATCATGGAGCATGATGAAAAATAATAATGCGTATAAACGGGATAGAATGGTGGCGGTGGATGCTGTTTTATATGAGGCGATCCAACATTGGGCAGAGACTTAAAGGAATTAGGAGAGTGAGATATGCAAATATTCCAAACAGATGGCTACTTCTTTATGTAAATCCCCAATCCTACTAAAGCATGTTTAGTAGGAAATATTTTTTAGTAGGAAATATTTTTGTATAGCTTGAATTTGTTTAAAAAGATGCATGTATTCAATTCAGTTCAGTCACTCAGCCATGTCCGACTCTTTGCAACCACATGAACCGCAGCATGCCAGGCCTCCCTGTCCATCACCAACTCAGAGTTCACTCAGACTCATGTCCATCGAGTCATTGATGCCATCCAACCATCTCATCCTTTGTTGTCCCCTTCTCCTACTGCCCTCAGTCTTTCCCAGCATCAAGGTGTTTTCCAATGAGTCAACTATTCTCATCAGGTGGCCAAAGTATTGGAGCTTCAGCTTCAACCTCAGTCCTTCCAATGAACATCCAGGACTGATCTCCTTTAGGATGGACTGGTTGGATCTCCTTGAAGTCCAAGAGACTCTCAAGAGTCTTCTCCAACACCACAGTTCAAAAGCATCAATTCTTTGGTACTCAGATTTCTTTATAGTCCAACTCTCACATCCATACATGACCACTGGAAAAACAATAGCCTTGACTAGATGGACCTTTGTTGGCAAAGTAATGTCTCTGCTTTTTAATATGTTGTCTAGGTTGGTCATAACTTTCTTTCCAAGGAGTAAGCATCTTTTAATTTCGTGGCTGCAATCACAATCTGCAGGGATTTTAGAGCCCAGAAAAATAAAGTCAACCATTGTTTCTACCATTTTCCCATCTATTTGCCATGCATGTATTAACTTTATTGAAAAAAAAAAATGAAATTAGACTTAATGGGAAAAAAAATGAGCCAAAAAAATAAATAAACAAACAAAGAAAAAAGAATCTAAAAGGGCTTAATTGAGGTACAGCTAAGATATACATATTTTAGATGGGGAGAAATCTAAGCAAGTAAATCTTGAAATTGATTTTGCTATTGTTAACAATAAAATAATTTTCTTAGGCTTTTTTCATATCCTAATGTATATCCCTATATTTTTATTTACATTTAGTTTATAAATTTATGTCTTTAAGATGATGCCAATTAAAATGTGTAGTTTTACTTTGAGTAGATAAAGTGGCTACATGTATACAAGATATACTATCCTCCTACTTATTTTTAATAAGCAACATTGTACATTTTGAAATAAACCACAGTGAAAATACTGTTTCTGTGTTTTGTTGGGGAAAAAGAGTGAACAGATGTACAAAACCTGTGATTGTAGGGCCACAGCAGAAATTGGATTACAGGTGTAAACTTCAATACATTGCCAGCATTCAAATGTACATAAGGTATTACCAGACATTTTTCCTGTGTTTAGCAAATTGGTTTTCATAGGGTTAATGATATTTTGTATCACATATGCTGTTGTTGCAACTTTTTCTGCATTGTTTTAAAGAAGCAGATGTACCAGATATTTTATAGTCTTAGGTTAAGAGTCTTTCTCATCTTTTCATATTCACAATACATTTACTCACTAATTTTACATTCTTTTTGATGCAACCCTATTGACTTATTTATTTTCCACTGCAAAGCTTTTAGATATTTAAGATTATTCTTGCTTAGGTTCTTAAAATTGAAGACCATTTTTCATGTAAAATATAAGATGATAAGAACATAATGAGAATTTTGAGAAATAAGCAACTTTTATGTAAGAGGAAGTGCTTTATTATTTGCAGTGAATCTATTACCCTAAAATATATACTTTTGGCTGAAGTGAACATAGATGAAGAATAAGAAATCTCATTCACTGTGGATCATTTACATAATCAATCCTAGGGCATCTTCATTGTTACAAAAATCTATTTAAATTTGTTTGGCTTTTTCAGGATGTCCTTTTTAGATGCTACAGAATGTGCAAGTTTTAATACTTTGGTAAAACACATAAACCTGTTTCTTCCAACTCACACATACACACACATTTAAGTTCTTTGATAACATTAAGGGGAAAAAAATGGTGAATTGGTTGGTATTTTATTAATGCAAACTAGGAGAGTTCAAGTGCTTATGATATTACCTAACTGATTTGGCTGGGAAGAAGGCTAGGCTAAGGCTAAGTCACTGCAGTCGTGTCTGACTCTGTGTGACCCCATAGATGGCAGCCCACCAGGCTCCTCTGTCCCTGGGATTCTCCAGGCAAGAACACTGGAGTGGGTTGCCATTTCCTTCTCCAATGCATGAAAGTGAAAAGTGAAAGTGAAGGCGTTCAGTCATGTCTGACCCTCAGTGACCCCATGGACTGCAGCCTTCCAGGTTCCTCCATCCTTGAGATTTTCCAGGCAAGAGTACTGGAGTGGGGTGCCATTGCCTTCTCCAGGGAAGAAGGCTAGCCTTGATACATTGTTTTCTACCCCATACTGGTGAGGAAGCAGGGTATTCAGGGCAATCTAATGGAAAAGGAAATGAACAAAAGCTCATTTGGAAATAGGAAAACTCTTGCCAAAATTCTCTGATCTGTAGTGCTGACATGCTTTAGCTCTTGGTATATTTTCATCTCTACTCTCCATACATCTATTGATGGTTGAACATCCTTTGTATTTTGGGAGGTATTTTCATGATTTTATTAAATTTTGATATCCATCTCCTCTGTGGGAAATACTCTGGGTTTTTGTGGTTGTAAAGACATGTCACTCTCAATAACTAATGGAGCTAGATGCCTGATTCTACCTCATCTTGGGTAGGTAGTAAGCCTCTAAGAGACAGTCTGATCCCAGAACTCTCTGAAACCGGCTCCTCTTTGAAGTCATTAACCAGAAAAAAATCTTAAATGAAGTAAAATTCCATAGAAACATAGAAAAAAGGAAAATGCATGAACTATACCCTAGATAAAAGGAGAAAAAAATTAGTGTGTTGAAGTTAAAGAATTAAAAGCTACAAAGGAGAACCACTAGAAAAGAAAATCAAATTGGTGTTTTTTTCTGAAGAGAGTAGTAAGATGAAAAGTTTGTGTTATATCCTGAAGGTTATTCCAGTTTCGGTATGATGACACTCTATGCAATATAAGAATGTATAAGAATGCAGTGTTTTGCAAACACTTTGTTGTTGTTGTTGTTTTTTAACTGCTCTCTGTGTGTTGTTTAGATGATTTAGTAAAACTGATAATTCTTTTTTTTTTTTTTAATTTCTGACAATGGAAAAGCCTAATGAACATAAAGTTGTATGAATTTGGGAGAGCAGGATAATTTTAGATTGTCTAAAAAGATAAATATATATCTAGGAAAATGCAATGAAGCATGCTGAAACAAATACTGCTTATTCAAAATTCCAAAGTTGTAACTTATTACACCTTTCCTAATTCTGTTGTTGTTCAGTAGTTAAGTCATGTCTGACTCTTTGTGACCCCATGAATTGCAGCACATGAGGCTTCACTATCACCCAGAGTTTGCTCAAATTCATGTCCATAGAATTGGTGATGCTATCTAACCATCTCATCTCTGTAACCCTCTTCTCTTCTTGCCTCTAATCTTTCTAAGCATTGGAGTCTTTTCCAGTGAATTGGCTCTGCACATCAGATGGTCAACGTATTGGAGCTTCAGTTCCAGTATCAGTCCTTCCAATGACTGTTCAGTGCCTAATTCTATAAAGACACAAATTGCCACTTTTTTATTCTATAAAGACACAAGTAGATAGTGGGTGTGATTAATTAATCAAATCTAAAATTAAGCAATCAAACCTCTATATGCGTGTGTTTATGTGTGTATACACCTGTATATGCACATTATTCTGGAAACAGAGTATTGATGTAAACTTGGCACAATCCTAGAACTATGAAGACCAAGTGAAAGGGAGAAGAAATAATGTGTTCCTTAATATATTTATCAATGCTAATTTTGGTTGATAATTTTGGTTGAAAAATGAAGATTCTTATGATCCTGCTAAGTCACTTCAGTTGTGTCCTACTCTGTGCGACCCCATAGATGGCAGCCCACCAGGCTCCCCCATCCCTAGGATTCTCCAGGCAAGAACAGTGGAGTGGGTTGCCATTTCCTTCTCCAATGCAGGAAAGTGAAAAGTGAAACTGAAGTCGCTCAGTCATGTCCAACCCTCAGCGACCCCATGGACTGCAGCCGTCCAGGCTACTCCGTGCATGGGATTTTCCATAGGATTAGATGAGTCAGGGTTCAGGTAAAACTGAAATATAATTGATTTCTTAGAATGTCAAATTGTCCAATTATGTGTTTTGGCTCCATTCTCTCTTCTGTTAACTCATCCTGTTAATTCTCTATGCTACAATGCTTGTCAACCTAGCTCTCTTGCCACTCCACTCTCACTTCTAAGTTCAAAAATAGCTTCTTGGTCTTTTTTTCCTCTTAACTTCATAGAAGTTATCAAATTTAGTTGTTATTAGCCACAGAGAACTGCAGTAATCCTTTTGGTTGAATAAATCTTTCACTTTGATATATTGAACTGTCCTCAAATAACCCAATTGATTCACGCCATCTGTTTCTTGCCAGGACTGATATAGAGTAATGGATTGTGATATCATGCATCTGTTGAGAACTAAGTAATTTGGCCAATTGGGACAATAAATAATTTTGAAGGAAAGTGAAATGTTTTTGGAAATGGTTCTAAGAGAAAATATAAAAGAAATAACATAATCAAATATTTTCAAAACCATAATTTCAGTGAGAAATATTGTGGATTTTTTTTGTGTGTTATAAAGTACCAAGACAAACATAACACTGTAGAAATACACCATTCATTTAGGAGCATAACGTCATCCATTTTTGTTTCCATGACTACCTCCTTAAAAAGGTGAGAGTCTCTTCAAATAAGATATATTCCCCCTACTTCAGAAGTAATGTTATGTTTTATAACCACTGCCCTCTTACTCTTATAGGTATCACTTTCTGAAAACCAGTGGTGCACATATTGACATATGTTTTACTCTTTACCTATATTTATGTTGAAAATAAAGATAAATAATTTGACTGCAATCAATAAAGTGACAAGATATGGTTTAAATTCTTCCTTTCATACTGTTTCAAAGATTGCCCAAAGATTTTTTTGTTATGTCATTAAACTGATTAGTCAAATGACCGAAAAGAGTGTAAGAGGGTCCTGAATGTCAGAAAGAAAATGAAAATTAAAATCAAAAAGAGATACCAGTACATACTTAGCAGAATTGCTTAAAATAGTCAAAAATATCAAGTGAAGGCTAAGATGTAAAGTATATTTTTATTCTGATCTACTATTCTTATTCTCTAACTAAAGAAGAGTAATGTTGTTATCCTTTCTTTGTTTTAACCTTCACTTTAATGACAGTGTCAAGAGCACCCTGGAGTTACAGAAGACACTCAACTATCTCTTAAATGACTAACAGCCCTATTTGCTTGCAACATCCATTCATTTCTCATGCACACACACATACATACACGGAATCCCTTTGGCAAATTTTGATGCTCTGGGTGTGAGTTTATTTAATCGTTAAGCCAAAAACCAGGCTTCTCTGTCCATGGAATTTTCCAGGCAAGAATACTGGAATACTGGAGTGGATATCCATTCCACTCTCCAGGGGATCTTCCCAACCCAGGGACTGAAAGCAGATCTCCTGTGTTGCAGGTGGATTCTCCACTGTCTGAGCCACCCAAACCATAAGTAAAGTAAGAGAGCAACTGTAAGTTACTTGGAAACTCTCTATAATATCCTAGAGGTGAGATAGGTCAACTCATGTCCCTAACGTGCTCTTTCTATATATATCTTTTTTAAACCTTATTGTAGATGATCCCAGCTAAACATGATGAAGCAAGTACAGATGGAGTCTGCTGCCAGCCTCAGCTCACTAGTTCAGACTCCTAGACTCTTAAGGAAAGGATAGAGTTGGGGATGGCTGGACCGCTGTCCAGAGCAGGAAAAAAATAGCAGGGCTGAAGACTATCCAGGTCCTTGATTGCTGGTTGTTTCAGACCTTGTTTGTAGATTGGTTTTGTTGTTGTTTTCTGAGGAGCTTGGACCTCTGGACCAGATACAGCATCTCTATCCTCTACTCTTGTCCACCTCTCCCTAGGGGAAATAGAACCTTAGGGTCTTTGGCCTTGGGCTGTCGAGAGACCTGGTTACTGAAGTTACATGACCTGAAGTTACTATATCTGAGCAATGGGACTGGGTTACTCAGCAAAGAGCCTCTTGGGTACACTCAGTGTGAAGAGGGAGGGGATAAGGGGTGGTGGGAGCAACTAGAGGAGAAACAACACTGGTGGATAGCAGGCAGATGGGATGTGCAAATGGAGAGAATCAGCAGGAAAACCAATATTCTTGCTGGGTCAGGAATGGTGAGATGAACTTGCAAATGGAAAAATAAATTAGTTGAAGACGTGAAGGAATGTAGTGGTGGTACCTTTCTCACTCCATCCCCACTGCTACACATAGTCACACACACACACACACACACACACACACACAGAGCAGCTCTGTACCCTTACTCAGAAACTGGAACCTCTCAGGAACACTCCTTTCCTGCAATCCAGTGTCTAGCCCTAGGTTCCTTTAGGACATCTAAGACCTTGGCTAGGTGGTGAGCTTGGGAAACCTAGGCTTTATTTTCTATTTCTTCCAACTTGCTTCCAAACTCCTCATCCCATCCAAGTCCAGGAATAAGGCTTAAGACGTCAATAAATAATGCCATATTGTTTTATTTTTTTTTAATCTTATCACATTTTTGGAGTAATCTTGATATATTCACTTTCTACTCATTTTCTCCCTATTATACCCAAAAATACTGGTTGTCTTACTCATGTTTTTTATCATCAGCATACTTGACATATAATCAGAATTTTAAAACAAAATACCTTGATGCATTAATAAATAAATATTATCATCAAGCAGATATTAGGAGTAGAGCTTTAATAAGAAAAGCATGATACACAAATAAAGTACAAGTGAAATCACATTTGAAATAACTTTTTTTTACTTTGAAAAAAGCAATCATAAACACAGTCAAAGAATCAAGGTGCATGGCCACAAATCTGATATCAGACTAACAGCACAGAAGTCTTTCAGGTACAGAGGCAATCAGATCTAAAGAGCATGTAAAACTAGACAACAATAGGACCATTTTGCTTTCATGCAGATGTTTTTACAGATTTGCATAGAATCTCAGGGCACAATTTGAAAAAAATACAAAACAAATAAAAAACACACCTCGCTGGTAAACTTCAGAGAATGTAGGAAAACTAAATGTTATATTCAATCCACAGCCTACTTTACTGTCTATTGCACTAAGGGTTCTTTTTCCCAACACCCAGAAGTTGACTTTCCTTTTTAAGTACTACAGCAGTTCTGTATCACTGCCTAATACTATCTGAAACTATGGAACAAAGATCTGAATTATCACTTATGGTGTCAGTGTTACCAAAATATATGTATGTAGGGTCTGACTGCTTGCCACTCAAAAGCCAGTAAACAGGCAGGGTTGATGGAAAGAAAATTTTGCTTTGTTCTTGATGCCAGCAACTGTGGGGGGAGGATGGTGGACATCTGTCTAAAGGCCTATCCCGCCCCTCAGGCAAGCAGAGGGTGAGAGTTTTTATAGGCAAAGTGGGGGGCGGGTACATGCAGAAACAGTACAGTCATCTTCAAAGTGGTCATCAATGGTCTGACTAGCATCATCTTGGTTACTTTAGGTACAGTTGATTTTCAGTTCCAGGGTGCACTTCTTCCCATTTCTTTACAGTCAATTCTGGGAATTGTGGCAGCTCAGGTGCCGGGTACAGTCTGCTCATCATGCAGTTAACTTCTCCACCTGGTGTTTTGGTATCTATAAGACAGCTTCAGGATATGGCTCAGAATATTATCTATAGCCCGTGAAAAAGAACTAAAGGTCCTTGACTATGCTTAATGACTACATTATTATTACTTAGTCTCCTTAGACTGTTTTCCTTTGTTTCAGCATTTCTTACTTCTCTGATAAAACTTTTTCTTTAACTAAAGTTTTCCACAGGCAAAACGCAGACAGAAGACATGGAAGGGGGTGGGCGGGCAGGGATCATAGAGTCCTGCTCCATTTCATCAGGTCTTGAGGATACAGGGAAATTGAAATGTTTGTTCATCACGCATGGAGTAAACATGTGATACAACATACATTTCCACTTATAATGTACTGTATTCGATCTTATTTGCTTTACCACATTATCAGCCTAAGTATCACCTTGGAGCTTAAAGATGTGCTTTTTTTCAGGCTTTGTATTTATTCTGCTTATTTAAATTTCTTTGTTATGTTCTATTTATTTAGTTAGTTTTGGCCTTGCTGCTTGGCTTGCAGGATCTTAGTTCCCCAGCCAGGGACTGAACCCTGGCCCATGGCAATGAAATCTTGGAGCCTTAACCACTGGTGTGTATGCATGCTAAGTCGCTTCAGTCATATCTGACTCTCTATGACCTTATGGGCTGTAGCCCGCCAGACTCCTCTCTCCATGAGATTCTCCAGACAAGAATACTGGAGTGGGTTGCCATGATTTCCTCCAGAGGATCTTCCTGACTCAGGGACTGAACCCAAGTCTCTTGAGATGCCTATATTGGCAGGCAGATTCTTTACCATTAGTGCCACCTGGAAAGCTCTATCTTTGTATATATAACTATATATGTATCATTGAATATGTATGTGCCTAAATTGTGTATTTAAAATATGAATTTTTATATACATTTTATACCTTTGTTTGTGTATATATTTCTTATATGAGTTGTCACAAGTGGAATTTATTGTTGATATTTTTATTCTCATATGGAACAGATAATGAACCAGTGCTTTCAAATTTATGGAAGAAAAATGATATAGATATGCTCCATTTTTTAACTTTGGAAGATACTAAGAGATATTATGTTTGGGTGCTACTATACATTATTAAACAAAACTTGTTGATCTGATACATAATCTTTCCTTCTTCCTTTGGATGATTCCATTTATTTTGAAGAATGAGTGAAGAAGCCTGCTGTTTCAGCAAACAGGTCAATTTATAAACTCACAGGGAAAATTTCACATCCATATTGTATATAATATCACAAAATGAGATTCACTATAAGCCTTATTTTCATAATAATCTTAAATGGGACAAATGGCAGTTTATTTCTGCTACTTTAAATTTGGTACATAGAATAGTTTAGTTTTTATATCAATCTTCCTACTTAAGGTAAAATCTGCTAAATTATTGATATAATTCTCAAAATTTACTTCTTTAAGTCCTCTCTTTGCAATTATAAATTTTATATATTATATATTAATTTTTATATGCAAAACTCAACTTCATTATCCACTGAGATAAGCTAGAAAACAGATTCTTCCAATGAATCATAATTAATTATACATGTAATCATAGTGAGTCATAATAAAAGATTACCTGTATTACTTCACTAATACAGATAGTAAAATGACAATCTAAATATTCCATAAAACATATCTTTTGGGTATACATTCACTTTCCCAAAGCTCTAATTTATATTATTTTTATGTACAGTCATCATTTATTTTGGATGTTGTTGAAAAATATAAATGCCGAGCAAAACTGCTGTCAAAAGTAATCAAAATGTCAATTTATTGCAATATTGGGTAAATTAAGTTACTTAAAGTTTTCCCAAAGGAGAATGTGAACAGGGTCAATGAACTGTAAGAAGTATGCAGAATGAGAGATGTTTCCCCTCCCTGGGATCCAGTTGTCATTTTCTATTTCATTTTTTTTGTTATTGTTCAGTCACTAAGTCGTGTCCAACCCTTTGCAAACCCATAGGCTGCAGCATGCCAGCCTCCTCTGTCCTCCACTACCTCCTGGAGTTTGCTCAAATTCATGTTCATCGAGTCAGTGATGCCATCTAATCATCTCACTCTCTGTCACCCCCTTCTCCACCTGCCATCTATCTTTCCCAGCATCAGGGTCTTTTCCAACTAGTTGGCTATTCACATCAGGTGGCCAAAGTATTGGAGCTTCAGCTTCAGCATTAGTCCTCCCAATGAATATTCAGGGTTGATTTCCTTTAGGACTGACTGGTTTGATCTCCTTGAAGTCCAAGGCACTCTCAGGAGTCTTCTGCAGCACCACAGTTGAAAATCATCAATTCTTTGGCATTCAGCTTTCTTTATGGTCCAACTCTCACATCCATACATGACTATTGGAAAAACCATGGCTTTGACTATAAGGACCTTTGTTTGCATAGTGATGTCTCTGATTTTTAATATGCTGTTTGTCATTTCATTTTAACCCCTAATATATCACATAACTCTAACATCATTCCTTATCTAATGGAAATATTTGAATCCACATACATTTAAGTTATTTGAACTCTATACAAATATGAATCCATCTCTTTAATCATCCTTCCCTTTATTTTTGAAATAAAGACTAATATTGGGGGGGGAAATAATGGATATATCTTTAAAATTAGGAAAAAGTCCAGGTCTTTATTACATGACTGAGAAGCAGAATATTCTGTTTGTGTTTCTTTCCAAATATATTCAGCTTCCAAATGCTTCCGGCCACATGCATTACTATCATTTGAATCTGAGCCACATCCATTGTTGCTGGTATTATTGCATAAACCTCTCAGATTTTCCTGCCTTTTCAATTGCTCCCCTGTAAGCAATTCTTACCACAATAATCAGACAGAGCCTTTTAAAATTAAGATCTAATTATGCTGGGCTCAAAATTGTAAAACAGTTCTTCATTTATTCAAAGAAAAGACAGTCCTTAAGCAATCCCATCTTCTGTGATTCAGCCACTCCTCCCCCCCCCCCCCGCCCCAATGAGCTTATCTCTTTTTAGAGTTTCCTTTTATGATTTCCTCTATAGCCACACTGATCCTCTCTGGGTCCTAATGAACCAAACAATGCCTCCACCTTATAGCCTTTGCACTGGCTCTTTCCAAGGTTAATCCACACCTGCTTGAAATCTGCTCAAACCATTGCCTTCACAATAAGATCTCCTACATTGAACTCCATTATAATCTATAAGTTCCTGTTTCTAGCTGGCCTCCCCATTATTCTTCCCCAACTCTGTTTTATTTACCTGAGTAACCATAATGCTTGGTAGTCTAGAAAACTTATTCTTATATTTGATGTTTATTTTGTGTTCTATCCAGCCAGAATAAAAGCCCTTTCAGGACAAAGACCCCTCTCATTTTTATTCATCGATGGGTCCTAAGTGCCTCAAAGAGTTTCTGGAATATACAAATTTGTGTATACTTCAAAATTATTGTATGTTAAAATAATATTATATAAAATACTTTTAAAACATGTTTTTAGGAAGTGCATTTTTACTTTTAGAGTAATTTAACCAGTATTGTGTATATATACTTGGAAGAAGGCGACGGCACCCCACTCCAGTACTCTTGCCTGGAAAATCCCATGGATGGAGGAGCCTGGTGGGCTGCAGTCCATGGGGTCACTAAGAGTCAGACACTACTGAGCGACTTCCCTTTCACTTTTCACTTTCATGCATTGGAGAAGGAAATGCAACCCATTCCAGTGTTCTTGCCTGGAGAATCCCAGGGATGGAGGAACCTGGTGGGCTGCTCTCTATGGTGTCACACAGAGTCGGACAAGACTGAAGTGACTTAGCAGCAGCAGTGTGTATATGGTCAGTCATTCAGTCATATTCAACTCTGTGTTGCCATGGACTGCAGCCCGCCAGATTTCTCTGTCCATGAGATTCTTGCCTGTCATAGGAGGCAAGAATACTAGAGTCAGTTACTATTTCCTACCCCAGAGGGAGGTCCCCACCCAGGAATCAAACCCATGTCTCCTGCATCTCTTGAATTGGCAGGTGGATTCTTTACTGCTGAGCCACCTGGAAAGCCAACTAGTACTATAAACAAATACAAATCTCTAGTATGGTGGTGATTTGATATAGTAGCAGATTAATGGTGTTGGTCCCTCAGTCCTTGCAACCCCATGGACTACAGTCGGCCAGGCTCCTCTGTCCATGGATTTCTCCAGGCAAAAATACTGGAGTGGGTTGCCATTTCCTTCTCCCTTGCTGCTGCTGCTAAGTCACTTCAGTTGTGTCCAACTCTGTGCAACCCCATAGACAGCAGCCCACCAGGCTCCCCTGTCCCTGGGATTCTCCAGGCAAGAACACTGGAGTGGGTTGCCATTTCCCTCTCCAATGCATGAAAATGAAAAGTGAAGCTGAAGTCGCTCAGTCGTGTCCAACTCTTAGCGACCCCATGGACCGCAGCCTACTAGGCTCCTCCATCCATGGGATTGTCCAGGCAAGAGTACTGGAGTGGGGTGCCATTGCCCTCTCCATCTTTCTCCCTTAGAAGAAGGTTAATAAAGGTTATTTAGCATAAACAAATCCAAAGTTTCTACAGTAGCTTTGTTAAAAAAGAAAAGAGATAAGTCTTTTTCTTTCTTTCTTTATTATTTATTATTTTTTTTGAGAAGAAATGGAGGAACCAAAGGAATATTGTGTTAATCCCAGTGATTAGGAGCAGCCAATACCCCCAGGGTGGAAGTTTCAAACCTACACCAGCTGCTGCATTTTGTATAGAGATGCAGAAGAGTTTCTATGTCAACCAAACCTAGAATTGCCAAAATGTGCTTGCTGGGTGGCTAGATTTCAGAATTACCCAACTGCTATTGTTCCTTCAACAACTTAAAGCATCTTCTATCAACTGCTCAATGTTCAAGCCAGTATTAGAAACATATTGTTTCTGTCCATCTCCTTACTTCCTACTGACATAATTGAACAGAATTCTCTGGAAAGAGACTCTAAAACGTATGATTTATAGATTTCCTTATACAGCAGAGAAGAGTTGATGTGAGGCTGAGAAACAACGGAAAATAGCCAACCCAGCAACCAACTACTAACAAATTAAGGAAACAATTCCATTCACCATTGCAATGAAAAGGCTAAAATACTTAGGAATATATCTACCTAAAGAAACTAAAGACCTATATATAGAAAACTATACAACACTGATGAAAAAAATCAAAGAGGACACTAATAGATGGAGAAATATACCATGTTCATGGATCGGAAGAATCAATATAGTGAAAATGAGTATACTACACAAAGCAATCTATAGATTCAATGCAATCCCTATCAAACTACCAACGGTATTTTTCACAGAGCTAGAACAAGTAATTTCATAATTTGTATGGAAATACAAAAAAACCTCAAATAGCCAAAGCAATCTTGAGAAAGAAAGATAGAACTGGAGGAATCAACCTGCCTGAATTCAGACTCTACCACAAAGCCACAGTCATCAAAAGAGTATGGTACTGTCACAAAGACAGAAATATAGATCAATGGAACAAAATAGCCCAAAGATAAATCCACACACCTATGGACACCTTATCTTTGACAAAGGAGGCAAGAATATACAATGGAGAGTAGACAATCTCTTTAACAAGTGGTGCTGGAAAAACTGGTCAACCACTTGTAGAAGAATGAAACTAGAACACTTTCTAAGACCATACACAAAAATAAACTCAAAATGGATTAAAGATCTAAATGTAAGACCAGAAACTATAAAGTTCCTAGTTCAATGAAACTAGAACACTTTCTAAGACCATACACAAAAATAAACTCAAAATGGATTAAAGATCTAAATGTAAGACCAGAAACTATAAAGCTCCTAGAGGAGAACATAGGCAAAACACTCTCTGACATAAATCACAGCAGGATCCTCTATGACCCACCTCCCAGAATATTGAAAATAAAAGCAAAAATAAACAAATGGGACCCAATTAAAACTGAAAGTGTCTGCAAAACAAAGGAAACTATAATAAGCAAGGTGAAAAAACAGCCTTCAGAATGGGAGAAAATAATAGCAATGAAGCAACTGACAAACAACTAATCTCAAAAATATACAAGCAACACCTGAAGCTCAATTCCAGAAAAATAAGCAACCCAATCAAAAAATGGACCAAAGAACTAAACAGACAATTCTCCAAAGAAGACATATGGATGGCTAACAAACACATGAAGAGATGCTCAACATCACTCATTATCAGAGAAATGCAAATCAAAACCACAATGAGGTACCATTTCACACCAGTCAGAATGGCTGCGATCCAAAAGTCTACAAGCAGTAAATGCTGGAGAGGGTGTGGAGAAAAGGGAACCCTCTTATACTGTTGGTGGGAATGCAAACTAGTACAACCACTATGGAGAACAGTGTGGAGATTCCTTAAAAAACTGGAAATAGAACTACCATACAACCCAGCAATCCACTGCTGGGCATACACACCGAGGAAACCAGAATTGAGAGACACGTGTACCCCAGTGTTCATCGCAGCACTGTTTAAAATAACCAGGACATGGGAGCAACCTAGATGTCCATCAGCAGACAAATGGATAAGAAAGCTGTGGTACAAATACACAATGGAGTATTACTCAGCCATTAAAAAGAATACATTTGAATCAGTTCTAATGAGGTGGATGAAACTGGAGCCTATTATACAGAGTGAAGTAAGCCAGAAAGAAAAACACCCATACAGTATACTAATGCATACACATGGAATTTAGAAAGATGGTAATGATAACCCTGTATGCGAGACAGCAAAAGAGACACAGATATATTGAACAGTCTTTTGGACTCCATGGGAGAGGGTGAGGGTCCATCTCCTTACTTCCTACTGACATAATTGAACAGAATTCTCTGGAAAGAGACTCTAAAATGTATGATTTATAGATTTCCTTATACAGCTGATGGGATGATTAGGATGGGATGATTAGGGAGAATAGCATTGAAACATGTATAATATCATATGTGAAATGAATTGCCAGTCCAGGTTTGATGCATAATACAGGATGCTCAGGGCTGGTGCACTGGGATGACCCAGAGAGATCGTACAGGGAGAGAAGTGGGAGGGGGGTTCAGGATGGGGAACACATGTACACCTGTGGCAGATTCATGTTGATGTATGCAAAACTAATACAATATTGTAAAGTAATTAGCCTCCAGTTAAAATAAATAAATTTATATTAAAATATATATATTTTTGGCATATACTCTGTCAATGAGTTATGGGGAAATTTTCATGTTAATTATGCTATTTTTTTCTTTTTTTTTTCTTTCTATTACATAAATATAAATTGAGAAATGAGGAGGTCACAGAAACACATTCCAGTATTCTTGCCTGGAGAACCTAATGGACAGTGGAACCTGGTGGGCTATAGCCCAAAGTGTTGCCAAGTATCAGACACGACTGAAGTGACTTGGCATGCATGCATGCAAGTTAAGAAATAAGTAACATTAAAAACATAGAGTGTTTTTGCCATGTGAAATCTCCAGCATCATTTCACTGGTAGTAAACAATGACTTTCATTTGCATTTCCTTCAATTGGTTGCAAAATATAGTAGTTTTAATGAATCTCATCATTGCTACTTTTTCAATTTTCTAATGCTCAATTAACATTAAATAACGTTAAAGACGCTTACTCCTCGGAAGAAAAGTTATGGCCAACCTAGATAGCATATTGAAAAGCAGAGACATTATTTTGCCAACAAAGGTCCATCTAGTCAAGGCTATGGTTTTTCCAGTGGTCATGTATGGATGTGAGAGTTGGACTGTGAAGAAAGCTGAGCGCCGAAGAATTGATGCTTTTGAACTGTGGTGTTGGAGAAGACTCCTGAGAGTGCCTTGGACTGCAAGGAGATCCAACCAGTCCATTCTGAAGGAGATCAGCCCTGGGTGTTCTTTCGAAGGAATGATGCTAAAGCTGAAATTCCAGTACTTTGGCTACCTCATGCGAAGAGTTGACTCATTGGAAACGACTCTGATGTTGGGAGGGATTGCGGGCAGGAGGAAAAGGGAACGACAGAGGATGAGATGGCTGGATGGCATCACCGACTCGATGGATGTGAGTCTGAGTGAACTCCGGGAGTTGGTGATGGACAGGGAGCCCTGGTGTGCTGCAATTCATGGGGTCGCAAAGAGTCAGACATGACTGAGTGACTCAACGAACTGAACTGAACATGCTCTAAGCCACCAGATTTGACAACTTTTAAAAAGAGATTAAATATGCTTGATCACTAGACTGGCTTCTTGAGATTTCAGTTTTGGTGGACAAGTTTTCCTTCACCAATTACACTGTAAATTGCACTTTCTAGAATAGTAAACATAGCTGGGTATTTCCTGAGACGTGTAAAAGCAAGATTACTTTCTCACTAAACAGAAGTAATATCCACACGGTAACACTAAATTAGAAGACGCTTACTCCTTGGAAGAAAAGTTATGTCCAACCTAGATAGCATTTTCAAAAGCAGAGACATTACTTTGCCGACTAAGGTCCGTTTAGTCAAGGCTATGGTTTTTCCTGTGGTCATGTATGGATGTGAGAGTTGGACTGTGAAGAAGGCTGATCGCCGAAGAATTGATGCTTTTGAACTGTGGTGTTGGAGAAGACTCTTGAGAGTCCCTTGGACTGCAAGGAGATCCAACCAGTCCATTCTGAAGGAGATCAACCCTGGGATTTCTTTGGAAGGAATGATGCTAAAGCTGAAACTCCAGTACTTTGGCCACCTCATGCGAAGAGTTGACTCATTGGAAAAGACTCTGATGCTGGGAGGGATTGGGGGCAGGAGGAGAAGGGGACCACCGAGGATGGGATGGCTGGATGGCATCACGGACTCAATGGACGTGAGTCTGAGTGAACTCCAAGAGATGGTGATGAACAGGGAGGCCTGGCGTGCTGCGATTCATGGGGTCGCAAAGAGTCAGACACGACTGAGCGACTGAACTGAACTGAACACTAACATACCAAGCATGCATACTAGAAAACAGATTTATGCATGTTGAATATTTATAAACATTATTATATGCAGTTTTCTTGCCAATCTTCTAATCCTCTCTACTCAAGTCAAAAACTTTACATAATCTTTCCTTGAAAGAAATATAAAATCAAAAGTAAGAGATGAAGAATTCATGAGGAAATGGCATCACCTTTAAAACAAAGAGATTAGTCAAACAATAATTCACAAGCACTTATAAATTTCCAACTTGAGCTAGCCAGGACACTTTAATAAGCAAATGTTTCAATGAAGATTCTTGTCTCTCTCTCAGAAAATACAAGTTTGTAAAACAGGAATAAAACTAAATATTAAGATAACAAAGGCACTCATCAACTGTTATGAATTTTGGGTATGATTCATTCAATACATCATTGTTTATCTTTAAAAGAAGTTTGTTTTAACTCATAATGTAACATTTCTTAAACAATTATGGGAACATTGATTTGATCACATTTAAAATAAGTCAGTGTAAGTCTTCATGAAAAAGCAGAGAAGAAAAATAAAATAAAAATAAAAGCAAAAGAAAGCCAAGCAATATTGTCTTGATAAGAAAGCAAAATTTCCCTAACATTCCAAGAGACAAGCCTGCTGAAGTTATACTAACCCCAGCCTTGTCAGTCCATTTCTGCAACTCCCAAGGACCTTACCTTCCTCCTGCCTCAGGAATAAATCAGGAGTTGGCTCAATCTGAATTCTTGTGACAATTTACTAGCCAACAAAATTCCATCATGAACAGAGGAACCCGGTGGGCTACAGTCCAAAGGGTTGCCTAGAATCAGACATGATTGAAGTGACTTAGCATGCATGCCTGCAAGTTGAGAAATAAGTAACATTAAAAATATGGAGTGTTTTTGCCATGTGAAATCTCATTTCACTGGTACCAAACAGTGACTTTCACTTGCATTTTCTTCAATTGGTTACAAAATATGGTCACTTTAATAAATGTTATTATTGCTACTAATAAGATCATATCATTGCTCATCACCCAATCTGTTTCCTCTCTGGCTATCCATCTCCTATACTTTACCTTGTGCTGTTCCCTGACCCAGATTGAGCCTCTCTATGCTTCTTTTTGGAACACTTGATTTTCTGTGTTTTTTTTTTTTTTCTCATTGTGGTTGAGTTGCTAAGTCGTGATGGACTCTTTGCAACCTCATGGACTGAAGCATGCCAGGCTTCCCTGTACTTCACTATATCCCAGAATTTGTTCAAACTCATGTCCATTGGTCCATTGAGTCAATGATGCCATCCAAACATCTTATCTTTTGTCATCCCCTTCTCCTCCTGCCCTCAGTCTTTTCCAGAATCAGGGTCTTTTCCAATGAGTCAGCTCTTCGCATCAGGTGGACCAAGTATTGGAACTTCAGCTTCAGCATCAGTCCTTCCAATGAATATTCAGGGTTTATTTCCTTTAGGGCTGACTGGTTGGGTCTCCTTGCTGTCCAAGGGACTCTTAAGATTCTTCTCCAGAACCACAATTCAAAAGCAACAACAGTCTATAGTCTAGACTATTTTTGAAGGCTTTCACCTTTAACTAAAAGTAGATTGTTTTTTCATTAAAACATCTTCCTGATCCTAGAATATGCCCATTACCCCATATGCTACATTGCTTATGTAGGGGAGGAAAATTTTTCCTCTACCTTTCTGAATTCTTTAGCTAGTTAATAATTAAATTTACACAAAACAAATTAGGGAGTTTCCCAGGTGGCTTGGCGATAAAGTATCCACCTGCCAATGCAGGAGATGTGGGTTCAGTCCTTGGGTCAGGAAGTTCCCCTAGAGGAGGAAATGGCAATCCACTCCTATATTCTTGCCTGGAAAACTGCATAGGAAGAAGAGTCTGACAGACTGCAGTCCATGGGGCCATAAAGTGAGTGGCCATGACTGAATGACTAAGCATGCACAAAGTAACAGTTTAACAAAAGAAAAAACAAATATAGCTACTTGTGTACAGGAGCCTCAAAGATGTGGAGCCCAGGGGAAAGTGAAGGGGAAGTGGGGGAGTTGTGTGTTTCTACACAATCTTTAGTTAAGGAATGGCTTAAGGACCTAGGGTTTTAAAAGGCAAGAGAGTAATTCATAGGACAACAGGAAGAGCAAATATTTGATAATTAGTTTGTCTTTCCATACAGATATGTCTTACAGATAAAAGTTATCTCAGGTAACTGCACTCTCTCTGAGCTCCCGGCTCAGTTCAGTTCAGTCACTCAGTTGTGTCCTATCTGCCACCCCATGGACTGCGGCTCGCCAGGCTTTCCTGTCTATCACCAACTCTCAGAGCTCGCTCAAACTCATGTCCATAGAGTTGGTGATGCCATCCAACAATCTCATACTCTGTCGTCCCCTTCTCCTCCTGCCCTCAATCTTTGCCAGCATCAGGGTCTTTTCCAAAGAGTCAGCTTTTCTCATCAAGTGGCCAAAGTACTGGAGTTTCAGCTTTAGCATCATTCCTTCCAAAAAAATCCCAGGGCTGATCTCCTTTAGGATGGACTGGTTTGATCTCCTTGTAGTCCAAGGAATCTCAAGAGTCTTCTCCAACACCACAGTTCAAAAGCATCAATTCTAGAGCACTCAGCTTTCTTTATGGTCCAACTATCAAATCCATACATGACTACTGGAAAAACCATAGCTTTGATTAGACAGACCTTTGTCGGCAAACTCTGACCTTTGTTGCTAAGAGCTCTGTGCTACATAAATTCTTGTAAGTAGTTAAGAATAAAATAAAAAGTTCTTCCTGGGTCTTCAGTTCAAAATAATTCACATTTCAAAATATGTCATTGGGGGGCAACTTATTATAAACCCCTTCAAAACCTCTTGCAAAAATACTTGCTCTTTTGAAATTGTGGCTTTATGACTTCTAATCCCTTTATCTTCTAAGTTTTCTACTGACTTTCTAGTGACCCTGTTAGGAGTTAACTGGTTAGTTGTTGTTTGTTTCTACTTCAAGTTATTTCAGCCATCTTGATTATCATAATTTATCAATTTACCATGTTGATAATCCAGGTTTCTGTTTAGATTAATGTTATTGAAATTTTATGATTTCCAGTCAAAACATTGCAATTGGTCCACAATGAGATAAGCACTGAAATTAAAAGTTAAGATGCTAGCATTCACAGCATCCATGCATATAATTATTTTTATAATTTCATTTGCTGGAATTTTTGTGAAACCACTTCTCTGCCACAAATTCGAAAATAAAAAGAAAAAAGTTCCTCTTCTTTCATGGCCTTTGAAAACCACTGTTCTAGATTAATTCTTTACCTCATCAGTTTCAGAGATTTTAATTTCAACCCTATATCAAACTTTGAAGTCTGGGAAATTTACAGGTCAGCAAAGTATAGTTTCAACTTTTCAAAATATTATATTGAGATATCTTATTAATTGATTATAATCTACATTTTTATTTCTTTCATTATTATTCTCTCACTATGCCTGCAATTTATATAAATATACCTACCTAGTCCCTGAATCCTTTTATTTAAGCTGAGTGTCCTTCCTTACTTTCAGTTATTTATCTCAAGTCTCCCATTCTTAATTTCAACTATTTTCTTGGAAATTCACTCCTTGGCAAATTTTTCCATACATGCATTGCATGTACAAATGAAAAAGTTCAGCACTATCAAGAAAATAAGAATATTTACTAAATGACACTGCTTATAATATCTTGTTTTTTTAATCTGATCCAAATAAATGTTTTGTTTTTCCTTTTCTAGTCATTACTCTCTTTACTCTTCTCAACTTCTAATTCAGTGCATATCTTTACTTCCTACTTCACAAATGAAATATAAAGAAATAATTCTGACTTTAGATAATGAACTGATTGTGTTCAAGGTCCAAAACTGGACTCCTGTCTAACACTTGGAAACTCATTGCACAAGGAGACATATGTACTGACAGAGAAAAGGACTTTGTCAGAAAGTTGAACAAAGGTGGAGAGCAGCAAGGTAAGGGAACTCTGAGAAACTGCTCTGTGATGTGGCTACAGTCTCAGGTTTTAGGGTAATGAGATTCATTTCCCAGCATTCTCTGGCCAGTTATCTTGGCCCATATTTGGTCTGACTTGGAGTCCTTTCTGGTGGCATGTGCATCTCTCAGCTAATCCAGATTCACAAAGATGAAAGTCAAATGTTCAGTCATATTACTTATCAAAACTGTACAAACTTAGACACTAGATGAAGACTCACCCAAGCTACAAGTTTCCTAGCACCTCATTAGAGAGTATCAAAGAGGGTAATTCATTTTAATCAGAATTTTTCAATAGTTAGACAACATTCATTTTCACGAAATGAGATAGAGTAATAGAAAGTGGAGAGAGGTTTAACTATCTTACACTTCCAAAAACTAACTCACTTGTTTACTGTAATAGAGATACATTAGGGTCTGCTAATAATGTTTATATTTATATTTAGTTTTATGAAAAACTGGCTTGTTAAAAAAAAAAGAAAGAAAAACTGGCTTGTTAAATACTTTGCACACTTGATTCATTCCAAAAGATGGTGGCTTGAATATTCTGTTCACTTACAAGGGTCTGAATCTAGACCTAAATCCATATATACCTGGAAGAGAGAGATATAGTCTTCAGTTACTGAGCAGGGGTCCATTCAAACTTCCATTTATAGATGTGTTAAAATCCAAATTGGGAGATAAATGGCGATTTCTGCCATGGTAATCATTGTTGTATCCTAAATTTTAAAAATACATTACTTTGTAATTACCACTTAAATTATGTTTTACTAATATTAGGTTTTATTAAGTGAGATCTTATCACTTTTTCTTTTTTATTTCCTAGTTTTATTATATGTTTTCAGTATATATTTTACTTTTTGAGAATTTATTGAGAATTTCCATATGACTTAATATGTAATAAATATATTTGTATGGGTCCTTTGTATCCTATTGAGGCTTTCATAGAAAATGTATGTATTATCTTTTCTATAAGACACTTTAGCTATTTTATATGATACTCAAAATTCTGTAATGTTTTCTTCCGAATTATCTATATAAATTAAAAAAAAATTGTTTAATTATTTCTTTCACTATGATAGTAATCCTTGGATTCCCCTGGTGATACAGTAAATAAGAATCTACCTAACAATGTGAAGTGAAGTTGCTCAGTTGTGTCTGACTCTGCAGTCCCATAGACTGTAGCCTACCAGGTTCCTCTGTCCATGGAATTCTCCAGGCAAGAATATTGGAATGGATTGCCATTTCCTTCTCCAGGGGATCTTCTTAACCCAGGGACCAAACCCGGGTCTCCTGCATTGCAGGCAGATGTTTACCGTCTGAGCTACTAGGGAAGCCGCACTGTAGGGTACATGGTTTCAGTCCCTGGTACACGAAGATCCCATATGCTGTGCAGCAACTAAACCTATGTGCTACAACTATTAAAGCCTGTGTGTCCTAGTGTCTGCACATTGCAACTATTGAACCCACATGCTGCAACTGCTGAAATCTGTGCACCTAAAGTTCATACTCCACAAGAGAAGCTTCTGAATGAGAATTTTGTGTACCTCAACTAGAGAGTAATTCCAGCTCTCTGCAACTAGAGAAAGCCCGGGCACAGCAATGAAGACCCAGTATAGCCAAAAAGAAATAAATAAGTAATTTTTAAAAAGCAGCAATCCTTAACCAAGAGACTAATAACATCTGGAATATGTACATAAATTGACTAATAAGTTTTAGTAAATATTGATGTTTTTAGCAGATAAATTAATTCTGCTTAAAGAACATAACACTTAAGCTTGCATATGCACATTTATATTCTTTGAAACATATTTTCTTGTTTTTGATAATGAATGCAACAAGACTGCTCTATAATTTTACCTTATTTTAAGTGTTTAATCTGAACCACCTTTACCATTTAGTCTCTTACCATAACTATTATATATACTCTTTAATAAAATCCATTATGCATTTTATTTTTTTCTGGATACAATTTAATAATATGGCACAAAGATAGGAATAAAGCAAATACTAATTGCTGTTAAATTATGACACAATGGCATGCATTTCCAAGCAAGAGGATTGGGGGAGTTTAATTTATAAGTTATACAAGGAAGCTGCATATCTAACATACATAATTTCTTTTACCATATCACTTGAAGAAAAGCAATATATATTTAGTCATATATGCTTCATATTAGTTTTGCCTTTTGGAAAATCTTTTGTATCTGAGTATCATGGATTTCAGGTGCATGGTACAGTCACAAAATGTCAATTTTATAAGGTCCTACTTTAAGCCTTATATACATGGACTGGATGGGGGCCTAGAAACTTCAAAACAGTGTAAGAATTATTTGATATTATTGTTCTCTAGTTCGTGAATCACCCACCTGGTGGGTATGGGATTCAATTTTATTATGATTGGGCCCCTCCTACCATCTCCTTGCGGCTTCTTCTTTGTCCTTGGTTGCATGGTAAATTTTTGTGAATACAAAGGCAATATTTCTAGGTTAAAAAGAGGTATTATGTGATATTATAGAAAGAAGTGAGAGAGATTCTGTGATCAACCTATGAGGGAAGAATAACCTGTGACCTAAAACTTAGTTCAGATATCGAAAAGTATATCTCAGCTAATATGTTAAGAATCAGTGAACTAAAGTGGACTGGAATGGGCAAATTTAATTCAGGTGACCATTGTATCTAATACTGGGGGCAAGAATCCTTTAGAGGAGAAAGGAGTAGCCATCACAGTCAATAAAAGAGTCCAAAATGCAGTACTTGGGTATAATCGCAAAAATTACAGAATGGTCTCTGTTCGTTATTAAGGCATACCATTCAGTACCACAGTAATCCAAGTCTATGCCCAAGCAGTAATACTGAAAAAGCTGAAACTGGGCAATTCTATGAAGACCTACAAAACCTTCTAGAACTAACACTAAAAAAGATGTCCCTTTATTTATAGGGGACTGGAATACAAAAGAAAGAAGTCAAGAAATACCTGGAGTAAGGCAAATTTGGCCTTGGAATACAGCATGAAGCAGGGCAAAGGAGAACAGAGTTTTGCCAAGTGAATGCACTGGTCATAGCAAGCACCCTCTTCTGACAACACAAGAGAAGACTCTACATATGGACATCACCAGATGATCAATACCGAAATAAGATTTATTATCTTCTTTGCAGCCAAAGATGGAGAAGTTCTATACAGTCAGCAAAAACAAGACTGGGAACTGACTGTGTCTCAGATCATAAACTCCTTATTGCCAAATTCAAATTTAAATTGAAGAAAGTAGGGAAAACCACTAGACCATTCAGGTATGACCTAAATCAAATCCCTTAGATTATACAGTGGAAGTGGCAAACATATTCAAGGGATTAGATTTGAAAGACAGAGTGCCTGAAGAACTGTGGACAGAGGTTCGTGACATTGTACAGAAGGCAGGGATCAAGACCATCTCCAAGAAAAAGAAGTGTAAAAAGGCAAAATGGTTGTCTGAGGAGGCCTTACAAAGAGCTGTGAAAAGAAGAGAAGTGGAAAGCAAAGGAGAAAAGGAAAGATATACCCATTTGAATGCAGCATTCCAAAGAATAGCAAGGAGAGGTGACAAAGCCTTCCTCAGTGATCAGTGCAAAGAAAAAAAGGAAAATAATAGAATGGGAAAGGCTAGAGATCTCTTCAAGAAAATTAGAGATACCAAGGAAACATTTCATGCAAAGATGGGCTCAATAAAGGACATAAGTGGTATGGACCTAACAAAAGCAGAAAATATTAAGAAGAGGTGGCAAGAATACACAGAAAAACTGTACAAAAAGATCTTCATAACCCAGATAATCACAATGATGTGGTTACTCACCTAGAGCCAGACATCCTGTAATACAAAGTCAAGTGGGCCTTAGGAAGCATCACTATGAACAAAGCTAGTGGTGGTGATGGAATTCCAGTTAAGCTATTCCAAATCCTAAAAGATGATGCTGTGAAAGTGCTGCACTCAATATACCAGGAAATTTGGAAAACTCAGCAGTGGCCTCAGGACTGGAAAAGGTCAGTTTTCATTCCAATCCCAAAGAAAGGCAATGCCAAAGAATGTTCAAGCTACTGTACAATTGCACTCATCTCACATGCTAGGAAAGTAATGCTCAAAATTCTCCAAGCCAGACTTCAACACTATGTGAACCAAGAACTTCTATATGTTCAAGCTGGATTTAGAAAAGGCAGAGGAACCAGAGATCAAATTGCCAACACCATTTAGATCATAGTAAAAGCAAGAGAATTCCAGAAAAACATCTACTTCTGTTCTTTCACTTACACCAAAGCCTTTGACTGTATAGATTGCCTCAATCTGTGGAAAATTCTTCAAGAGATGGAAATACTTGACCACCTTACCTGCCTCCTGAGAATTCTGTATCCAGGTCAAGAAGCAACAGTTAGAACTGGTCATTGAACAAAAGACTGGTTCCAAATTGGTGAAGAAGTAGTTCAAGGTTGTATATTGTCACCCTGCTTATTTAACTTATATGCAGAGTACATCATGGGAAATGCCAGAGTGGATAAAGCCCAAGCTGGAATCAAGATTGATGGGGAAAATATTAATAACTTCATATACCCAGGTGACACTACCCTTATTGCAGAAAGTGAAGAAGAACCAAAGAGCCTTATGATGAAAGTAAAAGAGGAGAGTGAAAAAGCTTGCTGAAAACTCCACATTCAAAAAGCTAAGGTCATGGCATCCAGCCCCATTGCTCCATGGCAAATAGATGGATAAAAAATGGAAACAGTGACAGACTTTGCTTTTGGGGGCTCCAAAATCACTGCAGATGGTGGGATGCTGTCATGAAATTAAAAGATGCTTGCTCCTTGGGAGAAAAGTTATGACCCACCTAGAAGCATATTAAAAACCAGAGACATTATTTTGCCAACAAAAGTCCATCTAGTCAAAGCTCTGGCTTTTCCAGAACTCATGTATGGATGTGAGAGTTGTACTATAAAGAAACCCTGGCACCAAAGAGTTGATGCTTTTAAACTGTGGTGTTGGAGAAGACTTTTTAGAGTCCCTTGGACCGCAAGGAAATGAATCCAGTCAATCCTAAAGGAAGACAGTCTGAATATTCATTGGAAGGACTGATGCTGAAGCTGAAACTCCAATACTTTGGCCACCATATGCAAACAACTGACTCATTTGAAAAGACCCTGATGCTTGGAAAGATTGAAGGCAGGAGGAGAAGAGGACAAAAGAGGATGAGTTGGTTGGATGGCATCGTCAACTCGATGGACATGAGTTTGAGCAAGATCAGTGAATTATGATGGAAAGGGAAGCCTGGCATGCTGCAGTCCATGGGTCGCAAATTTCTGACACAGCTGAGTGACTGAACTGAACTGAACTGATCTAAACTGATGTTGTCACACATGCATCAAAGAAATATCAAGTCATATTTCTCATATGATAAGGTTTTCTGGAAATAGTATCACAGGTTTCCAGCAGGTCTGAAAATGGTTTGTGAAAACATGGAGAGATTATTACCTTACCTTTTACTGCAATTACTGTTGGGGAGAGGTTGATGGCTCCTGTGTATTTAGTACATGGTTCACATGATTTGAGCTTCCTACTGGCACCAGGGTATGGAGCCATGTTGTATTATTGGCTTGACAAGGTGTGGGGTGGAAGAGAAAGAAGGAGTTTGGGGCATGAAAATTGTTATCAATTAAGGAAAAGTGAATTCAGACTCAATTATGACTTATCCCAATGTTTGACTAAATTAAAATATTCTGTGATTTATTTCATTGTATTTTGCTTGCTAAAGTAAGCCATTATGACACTCTAATGAGACCAGAGAAAACTTGTGTGCTGCAGTCCATGGGATCACAAAGAGTTGGACATGACTGAGCAACTAAACTGAACAAAACCAGTAAGGAAGTAAGAATTTTGACTGAATCCTTTGGTTGTCGGCTGTGATGGTAAATTGTAAGTGCCAACTTGAGTGGGTCATGAATTGCTTACATATTTGCTTAAACATTATTCTGAGTGTTTCTAAGAGGGTGTTTGTGGATCAGATTAACATTTAAATTAGTAGACTGAGTAAAGCTGATGACCCTGCATGTTGTGGGTGGGCCTCATCCAATTAGTCACAGGTATGAATAGGACAAAACAAGGAACCCTTCCAAAGAGAAGGGAAAAATCTCCTGCCTGAAGGCCTTCAAACTTAGAGATTGACTTTTTGCCTGCCTTTCTCAGTTCAGTTCAGTCGCTCAGTCGTCTCCATCTCTGCAACCCCATGAATTGCAGCATGCCAGGCCTTCCTGTCCATCACCAGTTCCTGGAGTTCACCCAAACTCATGTGCATCGAGTCAGTGATGCCATCCAACCATCTAATCCTCTGTCGTCCCCTTCTCCTCCTGCCCCAATCCCTCCCAGCATCAGGGTCTTTTCCAATGAGTCAACCTCTTCGCATGAGGTGGCCAAAGTATTGGAATTTCAGCTTCAGTATCAGTTCTTCCATTGAACACCCAGGACTGTCTCCTTTAGGATGGACTGGTTGGATCTTCTTGCAGTCCAAGGGATTCGCAAGAGTCTTCTCCAACACCACAGTTCAAAAGCATTAATTCTTCAGCTCTCAGCTTTCTTCACAGTCCCCCTGCCTTTCTCACTCAACCAGAAATGTCAGTTTTTCCTGGGTCTTGAGCACGCTGACTGCAGATTGAAATTCTACCATCAGCTCTTCTGATACCTGAACTTTTGAACTCAGACTGGAACTATATCTTTGACTCTGCAAGATCTTTAGATCTGCTGACTCACTCTGCAGATCTGTAGATTTGCCAAACTCCATAATCACCACTTATAATGTCATATATATATATATATACACACACACACATACACACAAATTATTATTATTTTTTTTATTTCTCTGGAGAACCCTGACAAATACATATGTCCAGTATTTGTGTATTTTGTTAAGTGAAATGAGAATCTTGATCACTATCAATGATGTCTAGAACTCCAAAGAAGCTAGGGAATGTCTTAATAAGAACTCTTACATGACTTAACCACTGAACAACAATAAGAACTCGTAGTGTGGCTTCATTATGTGAAGAGACATGAGAATTTGTTTTATATTATGGGCATTTATGATGCACAAAAATCCCAGATTTCTTTCCCTCAATGGGGAAAACTAACATGGAAGTTCTGTTGCTGCCTTTGTCTGGCTAGATGGCCAGGTCATTGTCAGTGAGCTAAGATTCAGTGAGCAAAAATATGCAGAGGAATCCAATTATTAGCCAAGATATTTGATGTTAAGATAAATGCATGAAATCTGACTACTGTAACTTGAATTCAGTATCTATCAGGGACATTGTCTGTAGTTTTCTTGAGTAGTTTTATCTGGCTTTGCTATCAGGATGAATATCAGTCGTATCTAATATCAGTTGGTCTTTGTATTAGTTGGTCTTTGTATCAGCTGATCTTGTACAATAAGTTTGGAAGTGTCTCATTCTCCTTAAATTTTGGAAGAGTTTGAGAATGATTGGCATTCATTTTTCTTTAAATTCTGGGTAGAGTAGCACCAGTAAACCACATGGTCCTGGGATTTACTGGGGGTGGGGAGAGGGAAGGTGGAATGCTGATTTCAAATCTTTACTACTTGTAGGTATGTAAAAATCTGTATAAAGTCTTTCTATTTCTTTATATTCAGCCTTGGTAGGGTGTATGTTTTTGAAAATTTATTTGTTTCTTCTAGACTGTGTATTTAGTTGTGATATATTTGTTCACAGTAGAGATGTGTATAAGAGACAGATACAAGAGGAAGAAACTATTATTTTAACTTTATATTTTGCATTATAAAAGAGAAGCTAAATATTAAATATGATACATATATAGAGAAATAGTAAAAAAACTTTAGTTCAAGACACAAAGAGATCATTTATTTAGACATACTAGTGAGTTCATAAAAAGAAAATCTTTTGAGTTCTAGTTAAAGTAGCAAACTTCACCACTTGAGTTACTCAACTCATTTGCTTCCTGACTTCTTTATTTCAAGTTAAATACTTGTAAGTTAGGTCATATAATTCAATGACCTTTAAAGCAAATTTTTTTTTTTTTTTTTTGCTTTTTAATGTTGGCATTTATTACTATAAACTTTGCTGCATCTCACAAGTTTTGTTAAGTTACAATTCCATTGTCTCAAGATATTTCCTAATTTCTATTGGATTTCTTCCTTGGCTCACTGGTTTTTAAAGACAGTATGTTAAATTTCTATATATTTGTGATCTTTTTCAGAAACATTTATTTAGCATGATTTCAATCATCCTAAATTTATTAATATATGTTTGGTGAAGTAACATTTGATTTATTCTGAATAAATGTCCCAAATATGCTTAAAAAGAATGCATACAGGTATAGCTCAAATATGTTGTGGGTTTGGTTCCAAACCACTGCAGTAACATGAAAATCACAATAAAGCAAGTCACACAATATTTTGCTATTTTTCCCCAGGACATATAAAGGTTTCATTTATACTATACTGTAGTTTTAACAAAATTAAAAAACCAGAATTCCATGAAGGAAAATAAGGTGCTCACTTAACCCAGACTTAAGGGACAAGAGTGTACAGCCAAAAGGCTTCCTAGAAGACATGAGACCTGTTGCTGCTGCTGTTAAGTAGTGTCAGTCATGTCCAACTCTGTGCGACCCCATAGACGGCAGCCCACCAGGCTCCCCTGTCCCTGGGATTCTCCAGGCAAGAACACTGGAGTGGGTTGCCATTTCCTTCTCCAATGCATGAAAGTGAAAAGTGAACCTGAAGTCACTCAGTCTGTCCGACTCTTAGTGACCCCATGGACTGCAGCCTACCAGGCTCCTCTGTCCATGGGATTTTCCAAGCAAGAGTACTGAAGTGGGGTGCCATTGCTTTCTCCAAGATGAGACCTGAAGTTAGAGTAAAGGTAACCAATCTAAGGGATGGAAGCATTCTGTATGGCAAAAGTTCACAGATGAGAATGTGGCCTGACCAAGGAACTCTATGCTATGTGACTGAGCTTGTAGTGGGATGTTAGAGACAACACAGGTTTGACTTTAGTAATAAGAGGTATCCAGACAAGATGGATGTAAAGATACATTAGGCAAGAGGACTTCCCTGGTGGTATAATACACATGAGTAGATTCTCAAGTTGTGTAGTGGTAAAGAATCCTCCTCCAAATGCAGGGGACACAAGAGACGAGTATTCACTACTCAGAATGGGAAGATCTGCTGGAGAAAGAAATGACAACCCACTCCAGTATTCTCGCCTGGGAAATCTCATGGACAGAGGAGCCTGGTGGACTACAGTCCATGGGGCTGTAAAGAGTTGGACACAACTGAGCATGCACACACACACACACACACACACACACACACACACACCTATTTAGTATGAAATTGCATTACATCTAAAAGATGTACATGTGTAACTTAAAAAACACTTCATTGCTAAAAAATTCTAGCAATCATCTGAGCATTCAGTGAATTATAGTCCTTTGGCTGGTGGAGGGTCTTGTCTCAATGTTGATGGCTACTGACTGGTCAGGATGGTGGTTGCTGAAGGCCAAGCTGGCTGTGACAAGTTCATGAAATAAGACAACAGTAAAGTTTGCCACATCAACTGACTCTTTCACAAATAATTTCTCCATAGCATGGAGTGCTGGTAGATAGCATTTTATCCACAGCAGAACTTCTCTCAAAATTGGAATCAGTCTTCTCAGACTGTGCTCCTGCTTTATCCATTAAGTTTATGTAATATTTTGAATCCTGTTACCACTTCAACAATTTTCACAGAATCTTCACCTGTGATATATTTCATCTCAAGAAGCCATTTTCTTTGCTCATTCATAAGAAGCAACTATTCATCATCAAAATTTTATTATGAGATTGCATCAATTTAGTCACATCTTCATATTCCCCTTCTAATTCTAGTTTTCTTGCTCTTTTCACCACATCTGCAGTTACTTCCTCTACCCTCTACCATTCTTGAACCCCTCAAAGTCATCCATATGCCTGGAATTAACTTCTTTCACACTTCTGCTAAAAGTGAGGTTTTAACTTCTTCCTATGAATTATGAATGCTCTTGATGACATCTAGAATGGTGAACCCTTTCTAGAGGCTTTCAATTTACTTTGCCAGATCCATCAGTAAGTAGAATCATAATCTAGGGCTTCCCTCGTGGTCCAGTGGATAAGAGTCTGCCTTGCAATGCAGAGACACCAGCTTGATCCTTGGTCTAGGAAGATCCCACATGCTACAAAGTAACTAAGCCCTTGTGTCACAACTACTAAGCCCACATTCTAGAGCCCATAAACCGCAAGTACAGAGGCTGTGTCTAGAGCTTGAGCTCTGCAACCAGGAAAGCCACTGCAATGAGAAGCTTGTACACCACAAGAGTAGCCCCCACTTGCCATAATTAGAGAAAGCCTGCACTAAGCAACAAAGACCATGCTCAGCCAAAAACAGCTAAATAAATACATAAAATTATACTCAAAAAAGAAGAATCACAATCTAGAGTAGCTTACAACCTTATGAAATGTATGTATTAATTCTTAAGACTTGAAAGTCAAAATTACTTCTTGATCCATGGATTGCAGAATGGATGTTGTGTTATCAACTACGGTAGTGCTTTAGTCACTCAGTCCTGTCTGACTCTTGTGACCCCATGGACTGTATCCTGCCAGCCTCCTCTTTCAATTTTTTTGAAAGAATTTTTGTTTGTTTGTTTGTTTGTTTTCTGAGCAGTAGCTATTACCAGTGGGATTAAAATGTTTGGTAAGAAAATGAAAGTGAAGTCACTCAGTTGTGTACAACTCTTTGCGACCCCATGGACTGTAGCCTACCAGGCTCCTCCCTCCATGGGATTCTCCAGGCAAGAGTACTGGAGTGGGTTGCCATTTCCTTCTCCAGGGGATCTTACCAACCCAGGGATCAAACCTGGGCCTTCCTCATTCCAGGCAGAAGCTTTAACCTCTGAGCCACCAGGGAACCATGTTTTAAACAGATATGCTGTCACATAGGCTTTGTTTTTCCCATTAGAAGCAGATACTGAGTAGATTTAGCATAATGGTGGTGGTAGTTGAGTCACTAAGTTGTGTCCGACTCTTGTGACCTCATGGACTGTAGCCCTCCGGGTTCCTATGTCCATGGGATTCTCCAGGCAAGGATACGGGATGGGTTGCCATTTCCTTCTCCAGGGGTATCTTCCCGACCCAGGTATCAAACCTGGGTCTCCTGCAAGGCAGGCAGATTCTTTACTGACTGAGCTACAAGGGAAGCCACCATAGGATTCCTGAAATCATAGACGAACATTGGCTTCAACTTAAAGTTACCAGATTCATCAGCTCTTAACAAAAGAGTTAGCCTGTCCTGTTGTAGCTTGAAGCCAAACATTGACTTTTCATTTCTAGATATGGAAGCCCTCGATGGCAGCTTCTTCTAATATGACTTTTATCTACATTGAAAATCTCTTATTTCGTGTAGACACCTTTATGAATTATCTCACCTAAATGTTCTGGAGAACTTGCTGCAGCCTCTGCATCCACACTTGCTGCTTTACCTTGCAGTTTTATGTAACAAAGATAGTTTCTTTACTTAAACTTCATGAACAAACCTCTGCCTACTCCAAACTTTCCTGCAGCAACTGCCTCACCTCTCTCAGCCTTTACAGAATTGAAGAGCATTATGGCCTTGCTCTGGATTAGGTGTTAACTTAAAGGAATAGTGTGGCTTTTTTTTTTTTTTTAATAGACACATTTATTTATTTATTTTCTGTTGTTTCTTTCCTTTTTTATTTTATTTTATTTTACTTTACAATACTGTATTGGTTTTGCAATACATCAACATGAATCTGCCATGGGTGTACACGTGTTCCCAATCCTGAACCCCTCTCCCACCTCCTTCCCCATACCACCTCTCTGGGTCATCCCAGTGCACCAGCCCCAAGCATCCTGTATCCTGCATCGAATCTAGACTAGCAATTCATTTCTTATATGATATTATACATGTTTCAATGTTATTCTCCCAAATCATCCCACCGTCTCCCTCTCCCATAGAGTCCAAAAGACTGTTCTATACATCTGTGTCTCTTTTGCTGTATCACATACAGGGTTATCATTATCATCTTTCTAAATTCCATATATACTCTTTAGTATACTGTATTGGTGTTTCTCTTTCTGGCTTACTTCACTCTGTATAATCAGCTCCAGTTTCATCCACCTCATTAAAACTGATTCAAATGTATTCTTTTTAATGGCTGAGTAATGTGATCACTCATCTAGAGCCAGACATCTTGGAATGTGAAGTCAAGTGGGCCTTAGAAAGCATCACTACAAACAAAGCTAGTGGAGGTGATGGAATTCCAGTTGAGCTGTTTCAAATCCTGAAAGATGATGCTGTGAAAGTGCTGCACTCAATATGCCAGCAAATTTGGAAAACTCAGCAGTGGCCACAGGACTGGAAAAGGTCAGTTTTCATTCCAATTCCAAAGAAAGGCAATGCAAAAGAATGCTCCAATTACCGCACAATTGCACTCATCTCACATGCTAGTAAAGTAATGCTCAAAATCCTCCAAGCCAGGCTTCAGCAATACGTGAACCGTGAACTCCCTGATGTTCAAGCTGGCTTTAGAAAAGGCAGAGGAACCAGAGATCAAATTGCCAACATCCGCTGGATCATGGAAAAAGCAAGAGAGTTCCAGAAAAACATCTACTTCTGCTTTATCGACTATGCCAAAGCCTTTGACTGTGTGGATCACAATAAACTGTGGAAAATTCTGAAAGAGATGGGAATACCAGACCACCTAACCTGCCTCTTGAGAAATCTGTATGCAGGTCAGGAAGCAACAGTTAGGACTGGACATGGAACAACAGACTGGTTCCAAATAGGAAAAGGAGTGCGTCAAGGCTGTATATTGTCACCCTTTTAAGGAATCTCCACACTGTTCTCCATAGTGGCTGTACTAGTTTGCATTCCCACCAACAGTGTAAGAGGTTTCCCTTTTTCTAGACCATTAAACTTTTCTCCATTTCAACAATAAGGTGTTTTGCTTTCTTATCATTTGTGTGTTCACTGAAGAAATGCTTTTAATTCTCTTCAAGGACTTTTCCTTTATGTTCATTACTTGGATAACTATTTTGCACAAGAGACCTAGCTGTGGCTTACCCTGCTTTCTTTCTTCCTTCCTCACCAACTTACTCACTTCTAGCTTTTGATTAAAAAGAGGCATTATTTTTTTTTCTTCTACTTGAACACTTGTACATTTATTAATTTGCCTAGTTTCAACATTCTTGTGTCTCATGAAATAACGGGCCAGAGGAGGATGAGATGGGGAAACGGTCAGTCAGTGGAACAGTCAAAACACCTACAGCAATTAATTTCACCTATCTCATACAGATGCAGTTCGTGGTACTCCAAAACAATTGCATTAGCAACAACAAAGATCCCTACTCACAGATCACCATAACAAAAATAATTGTAAGGAGACTGTTTGAAATACTGTGAGAAAACCAATTCAGTCAGTGGAACAGTCAAAACACCTACAGCAATTAATTTCACCTATCTCATACAGATGCAGTTCGTGGTACTCCAAAACAATTGCATTAGCAACAACAAAGATCCCTACTCACAGATCACCATAACAAAAATAATTGTAAGGAGACTGTTTGAAATACTGTGAGAAAACCAAAATGTCATATCAAAGCACAAGGTGAGAACAAGCTTTTGGAAAAATGGTGCTCATAGACTTGTTCAATGTACAAAGCTTCAGTTTGTAAAAATTGCAATATATGTGAACCACAATAAAACAAAACACAATAAAATGCTTTATACCTGTGTTCTTATGCTATTGAGTGGAATATTCTATACGTGACTGTTAGGTTCTTTTGGTCTATAGTTTATTCAAGTTCTTTCTTTCCTTATTGACTTTCTTTCTGTCTATCCATTATTGAAGGTGGGATATGAAGCTCCTTTCTAAGAATGTGTTGCTACTGATTTCTCCATTTAGTTCTGTCAATGTTTCCTTCATATGTTTCAATGTTCTAATATTAGCACATATATTTATAATTGCTATACTTTCCTGATGTATTTACACTTTAATCATTATAATGTTCTTTGTCTCTTTTGATTATTTTTGACTCCAAGTCTATTTCATCTAATATAAGTATGATCACTTCTGTTCTCTTTGAGTCACCATTTGTATGAAATATCTTTTCTCTTTTTAATTGTTTCATATTCACCATATATGTATTGTTAAATCTAATGAGTCACATAAACAAAATCTAGNCATTACAGTGCTACAGCTTTCTGTATTTGTTTAAATAGTTATCAGTAAATTTCATATGTTAATAAACTTTAGCATTGCTGTTTTGAAACTTTTGGTTCAATTTGAAAATTCCCTTCAATATTTCTTATAAACACATCATGGCAATAAACTCATTCAACTTCTGCTTATCAAGAAAAGTCTTTATATTTCCTTCATTTTTGAAAAATAATTTTGCCAAATATAGTATGCTTAGGTGGCAGGTTTTTTCCAATATATTATACCTGTAAATTAATATGAAACCTATGAAATTAAAAGACGTTTACTCTTTGGAAGAAAAGTTATGACCAACCTAGATAGTATATTCAAAAGCAGAGACATTACTTTGCCGACTAAGGTCCATCTAGTCAAGGCTATGGTTTTTCCAGTAGTCATGTATGGATGTGAGAGTTGGACTGTGAAGAAGGCTGATCGCCAAAGAATTGATGCTTTTGAACTGTGGTGTTGAAGAAGACTCTTGAGAGTCCCTTGGACTGCAAGGAGATCCAACCAGTCCATTCTGAAGGAGGTCAGCCCTGGGATTTCTTTTGAGGGAATGATGCTGAAGCTGAAACTCCAGTACTTTGGCCACCTCATGAGAAGAGCTGACTCTTTGGAAAAGACTATGATGCTGGGAGGGATTGGGCACAGGAGAAGAAGGGGACGACCGAGGATAAGATGGCTGGATGGCATCACTGACTTGATATTCTGAAGGAGGTCAGCCCTGGGATTTCTTTTGAGGGAATGATGCTGAAGCTGAAACTCCAGTACTTTGGCCACCTCATGAGAAGAGCTGACTCTTTGGAAAAGACTATGATGCTGGGAGGGATTGGGCACAGGAGAAGAAGGGGACGACCGAGGATAAGATGGCTGGATGGCATCACTGACTTGATAGACACGAGTCTGAGTGGACTCTGGGAGTTGGTGATGGACAGGGAGGCCTGGTATGCTGCGATTCATGGGGTCGCAAAGAGTCAGACACAACTGAGAGACTGAACTGAACTGAAGAAAAAGGCAATGCTAAGACTTTAATATAATGACTAACTTATAAATGGTCAAATTCTCCTTTGTTAAAAGTGGATGGTTATATCACCATGAAGATTAATGTCATGAAGTAATAAAGCATTTAGGGAACTGAAATTAAGATGTATGATTGTTGGAGCAAATAGAAATCAACAATCGTTTTATGAACTGACCATACATGTAAAAAAGGAGATGTGAGATATTATACTTGTCAAACTGGTACTCATATAGAGTGAATTAAGAAAATTAAAGTAAAAATATACAAAAAAGTTTAGGCTCCTTATATATAGGATTCCCTGTTTGCAGAATTATGTAGTTAGAAATTATAACTAAAAAGAAGTGAAAAATATTCTTCTGGAAGTACTGGTAAAAAATAATTATTTTCTTGTTGGCTTCTTTCAACTCCCTCTGTCTCTGAAGATGATCAAATAAAGTTTTGCCTTGCCTTGAAACTTTTCCCATATCTTCTGGAGATGATGAAATTCACTGTACAATTGGAGATACTTGTATTGTAAGACACAGTAAATCGTTATCATGTTCAGTGTTCTCTTCAGAAGAAGAGCTAAGTACGTGTTTGCTTGTGGTATTATCAAACGGAATACAAAATGAGCTAGTTATTTTATAAAAATCAACTTTTAAATTGATATTGCCTGGTTTATTAGAGGGACTTCTCTGGTGGCTGAGCGGTAAAGAATCTGCCTGCAATGCAGGAGACCCAGCCTAGATCTCCGGGTTGATAAGATCCCCTGGAAGAGGACGTGGCAACCCACTCTTGTATTCTTGCCTAGAAAAATCCATGGACAGAGGCACCTGGCAGGCTACAATCCATGAGGTTGCACAGAGTCGGACATGACTGAAGCAACTAAGCAGCAGCAGTAGCAGTTTATAGGACATTATTCAAAATGATTATATAAATGTTCTATTTCTATTTTGTATTTTGCTATATTAACTATCCATAGTTTAAGATTTTGATAATTTATTCTAAGGATGATATGATACAGTATATGTGCCCTTATTCTATGATCAGACTATATCCTGTGATTAAAGTGTTTTGGATATATAATTATTTTCTAAAAATAAACTGTCTGAATGACTGGGTTTAGTTAGGCATTTTATCATATAGTATAATCTGAAGGCCAAATTTTTCCAAAAATGCCAAGTCAGATATCACATTTGAATTATACATCAGGTTCTACAAGAATTATATATCAAAATAACTTTTTATTGTATTAAAATAACTTTCTAATTT
>SJYT01051240.1:147771-181796 GCA_006410635.1 Cephalophus harveyi | reverse complement strand
GGTGACAATATACAGCCTTGACGCACTCCTTTTCCTATTTGGAACCAGTCTGTTGTTCCATGTCCAGTCCTAACTGTTGCTTCCTGACCTGCATACAGATTTCTCAAGAGGCAGGTTAGGTGGTCTGGTATTCCCATCTCTTTCAGAATTTTCCACAGTTTATTGTGATCCACACAGTCAAAGGCTTTGGCATAGTCGATAAAGCAGAAGTAGATGTTTTTCTGGAACTCTCTTGCTTTTTCCATGATCCAGCGGATGTTGGCAATTTGATCTCTGGTTCCTCTGCCTTTTCTAAAGCCAGCTTGAACATCAGGGAGTTCACGGTTCACGTATTGCTGAAGCCTGGCTTGGAGGATTTTGAGCATTACTTTACTAGCATGTGAGATGAGTGCAATTGTGCGGTAATTGGAGCATTCTTTTGCATTGCCTTTCTTTGGAATTGGAATGAAAACTGACCTTTTCCAGTCCTGTGGCCACTGCTGAGTTTTCCAAATTTGCTGGCATATTGAGTGCAGCACTTTCACAGCATCACCTTTCAGGATTTGAAACAGCTCAGCTGGAATTCCATCACCTCCACTAGCTTTGTTCGTAGTGATGCTTTCTAAGGCCCACTTGACTTCACATTCCAAGATGTCTGGCTCTAGATTAGTGATCACATCATCATGATTATCAGGGTCGTGAAGGTCTTTTTTGTACAGTTCTTCCGTGTATTCTTGCCACCTCTTCTTAATATCTTCTGCTTCTGTTAGGTCCATACCATTTCTGTCCTTTATCGAGCCCATCCTTGCATGAAATGTTCCCTTGGTATCTCTATTTTTCTAGTAATCTAATAATTTACCAATATTTCTTATTAAGAGTGTTTTCTTTAATGTAATAAATAAGTGCGTAAAATAATATTTTCCAAGATATTGCATAAAATTTATGTTGATAAGTATTGAAAATAACAACATGGCATTGATATTTTCTGGATTGTACAACCAATGTAAACACTGTTGTATGGAAAAGGACTGATACAAATATTCTTGCAAAATTCCTTGTTATTCTTAGGTGAAACATAGGTTCTATTACACTGTATTTTCTTCTACTGAAATATTGTTAGCTACTCATCACAGAGAACATCTAAAGAAGAGTAATTATTTTTGGAGTGCGGTGAGGTAAGATATCAGTGAGTTATAACTTAAGTATGAAGATAATCTTATGTTACAATGTGGATGTTTTTCAATCTGTAGCAGTAAAAATGTCTAAACATCTTTCAAGCTGTTAAAAAAAATCACTGAGTGACATCTTCATTATCTAAATAATAACAAACCTGAACAGTAATAACCATTATAAATGTACCAAGCTATATTTTATAGTCTTCAGTAAATATTCATAAAATTGTCTTATAGAATATTGTTAATATAAAATTTTTTTAAAACTGCAATTGCAAACAATGTGATTTATTTGAGTCACCACAATGTAAATGAAAAAGTTGAAATTGTAGCCTGAAATGCTGAGGGCTATTTGCAAGAAGATTAAAGGACATACTACCACCAGGAGGTAAAGAGTGTTTGTCTAGGGGAAATATTTTCAATATTTCTTACAAGTAACTACCAATCTCATTGCATTATAGTTAAATGAGATATGTAGCCATTAACAAAATTATACATATGTTAACTTATTAACTGCAGCACACTTTATTTATTTTAGCATTTCAAGCACTTTCACAGTGCTTGAAAAGAAGGAGATAAGAGATTGTTGTAGATTTCCTGGGGGGAAATAGATTAGTTTCTCCTGTCTCTTACCTCTGAATCTGTTATTATATCTCTTCTCTGACCCTGGTACTCCTGTCTTTCTAAGGATTCTTGAGATTTCATTGGGCCAACCTGGATAATGCAGGAGAATCTCTCCATTTTTAAATCCTTAATCATGCTGCACTGTTCATTTTGGCATATGATGCAACATATTCACTATGAAAATTAAGATGGAGTTCTTTGAAGGAGCAATCTGCTATAATTCTCTTTGAATTTGTTATGTTTTTCCTACTTATCACATCTTTTGTTTTTAATTTTTTTCAGTCTTCTTTAGTTTGAACATTTTTTCCGAGTTCATTTCATCTCCTTTCCTATACACTAGGAATACAGTTGTTATTACTTCTATGATTACAGTCCATGGGGTTGCAAAAGAGTTGGATATGACTTAGCCCTTAGCCACTAAACAGCAGCATGCATCTCTAGGTTATCACAAAACAAGTTTGTTTGTTTGTTTGTTTTTAACAGCAGTATACTTCCATTTCTTCCTACAAATCTTTGGTGATATTCTTGCCATATATGCTCTAAGCTTCAAAAATATCAACTTTACTCTAAATTTTCAATTGAGCATAAGAAATTAAAGATTTTACGGTTATATCCATGCAGTTATCATTTATAGTATTATTTATCTTCTGTCATAGATCTGGGTTTATATCTGGAGATATCATATTTTCTTCTGTTTGAAGAACTCCTTTGAAATTTCTGTAGTTCATGTATGTTGACAGTGAATTTTTTAAGATTTTATAAGCTGTCTTTATTTCATTTTCCTTTTGAAATATATGTCACTTGGAAAGTAAATGTATGTTCAAAGGTTTTGTTGTTTTGTTTTGGTTTGGTTTTTCAATTATGTTGATCTAATTGGATGAAAGAATGCTTTGCTTTGTTTGCTCCATTCTAATTTTGAAAGTATTTTAAGACTTAGTTTGCATCAATCATTTCTTCATCAATTCAGTATGGATTTTTCTTAACTATGGAATGTATTTCTCTGCATCTTTGAATGCCTGTTAATTTTGATTTCATGCCAAATATGGTAAATATACTTTGTTAGGTGCTGATTAATTGTATTCTTTAAAAATATTCTTGAGGGTTGTTTTGCTATTTTTTTAGATGCAATTAAATTACTTGAAATCAATTGATCCTCTTAGGTCTATATTTTAAGATTTCTTAGTATGATGTTTAATCTCTGGATAATTTTTCATGACTACCAAGGTAAGGTCTAAATTTTCTTTTCTATTAAACTTCCCTATTAAACCTTATTAAACTGTAAGCTTTTCTGCTTTCCCCACATGTATTTTGCACAGTTCCTTCTATTATTTAGATGTTAACTAGGTCTTTCTCGGGTCTCAAGTGGATTCCTCACTTGTGTGCCCTAATCTGTACTCACTGTGTGAGTACTCACTCACTAATCTGTACTCACTCACTGTGTATACAGTGTGTTGAAGAATTTGCAGATCTCCAAAGTTCCTTTCTAGGCAGCTCATTCTTCCCTGACTTTCTCGTACTCTGCCCTACAAACTTTACCCATCTTGGTTTCCCTGGATTGCTATCTCAACTTCCTCAACTCAGGGTGATTGTGGATACTTTCTGGGTTCTCCTCCTTGTAAAATAACCTATAAACTTTGTGGTTAGTAAGCTGGGAAAATTTTAGGGCTCAATTAATTTTTTCTCCCAACTCTTAGAGATCATCAGCTTCCCTTGTCTGTTAAGCATTGTTTTCTAAAGTGTTGTTTTATATATTTAGATTAGTCTTTCAGCTGTTCCAGTTGGGAAAATGTTCCCTGTTATTAATACTTTTACTTTTCTTTTTTTCAAATTTTGTTTGAGCAATTTTTAAATAATTGTAAAATTTCAAAAATGCAAACATCCCTCTGCATTCTATTTAATTCATGGAATATTTTAATATTTTGCAATATTTTCTCCCTCTCAATATTTAAAAACTTTTGTGCCACTTGAAAGAAGTTGTAGAAAGTATATCGTCAGAACTCAGTTTTGTAAATTTAAAATTATGGTAATGATAACCCTGTATGTGAGACAGCAAAAGAGATACAGATGTATAGAACAGTCTTGTGGACTCTGTGGGAGAGGGAAAGGGTGGGATGATTTGGGAGAATGGCATTGAAACAGGTATAATATCATATATGAAATGAATCACCAGTCCAGGTTCGATGCATGATACTGGCTGCTTGGGGCTGGTGCACTGGGACGACCCAGAGGGATGGTACAGGGAGGGAGGAGGGAGGGGAGGTTCAGGATGGGGAACACGTGTATACCTGTGGCAGATTCATGTTGATGTATGGCAAAACTCATACAATATTGTAAAGTAATTAACCTCCAATTAAAATAAATAAATTTATATTAAAAACAAAATAAAATAGGAAAAAATAAATAAAATGATTCCCTATTTCATATTTCCTTACAATCATCTGATTATAAACATCACCAGTTCTTTGAACCTGGATACTTCTATAAATAAATATCGTATGGTTTCTGTATGTTTTAAAATTGTCTTTAATCTTTTTTTCACGTTCAAATTTTAAATTAATGACTATTTCTGTAGTAGCAGCACAGAAACAAAATGACTTCTAGGTTTAATTTGCTAAAAGATGTACTATCTTCCTTAAAGAATAGTGATAAATGTTTAAGATACTCATTCATGTTGGTTTACATTCTAGTACTCACTGATATCCACCAGTACATTTGAAAATTAACAGCAGTGTGCAGCAGTAAATTGATATAAGTAGTTCATCGTATTTCTCTGAAATGTATCACTTCTAGCAAACTGTTGAAATCCTCTTTAAGTTCAATGCACGTTGCTTAAAATAGTATTCACATGGCTTTCTCAGCAATCTTGATGTTTGTAAAATAAGTAAAAATGGACTATGCTGTACATGTAAAATGAACATAATATTGTAAGTCAACTATACTTCAAGAAAACGAGGAAAGAATGTACTAGAATTCTAAAGGCAAACTCTCCTTGAAATTTTAATCAAACTGGTTTACTGCAGGAATAAAATATCTTGTCTCACAAATAGCTATAAAAATTCCTACTCCCCCAGGAAGTTATTTTTTTATCCCCCAAGAAGTCATTTTTTAATAACAAATATTTCTCAAATAGTGACTATATTTGCAATATTTTTCTGTGGAATTATTTTAAAAGTTTCTGTTTTAGTATTTAGCCATTACTCAAATGTTACACTTTAGAAATTTTTTTTTCTATAAATCTGCAAGAGTGCTTTAGTAACTTATTCCTAGCCATTGTGCAACATTATTAAGTAGTATTGAAATGGTTGTTTACATATTCAAATGTATGCATATGCAAAAGATTGGAAAAGTAATACATAATCTTAGAGAAACATATTATGGCTTAGAAAAATAACTAACAGCTTCAATAACTGATAAAACTTACAGTTGAATATAATTTTCCCAACTATAATAGAATATAACCAAGCTTTAGTATGAGTAAATAACTTGAATTTTGTAAAACCCCATCTTTATGTACACTGTGGTGCTATCTGCTTCATTATCATTATGAAGATTGACTTGTTAAGCTGTCAAGGATGCAGTATGGTAATGAACAGATAATTACAGATCAATTGCAATCAATCAACAGTTCCTATAACTTCCCAGACTTTTCCTCCTCAGATTATTAAGTTGGATGTTATAATGTTGTCACTTAATTAATTCAGATCTGGTGGGCCATTTTCCTAGCATAATTTTATGTCATGACAGGAATTTAAAGTGAAATTAATCAATTTGTTGCTATTTCAAAGGAATCATTGAATTCAGTCTTTTAATAAACTAAAAATTATATTGTATTTTAATAAATTTAAATGGTAATATGTAAAGAAACAAATTGTTCATCTATATATACTGTATCACTATATTAAAGAACATACTGATGAGCATAAAGAACATATTATGCATGAAAATTATGTATATGTATGCCCATAAGATCATTTTAAGTCTCATCTTTGAATGCCTGTTAATTTTGATTTCATGCCAAATATGGTAAATATACTTTGTTAGGTGCTGATTAATTGTATTCTTTAAAAATATTCTTGAGGGTTGTTTTGCTATTTTTTTAGATGCAATTAAATTACTTGAAATCAATTGATCCTCTTAGGTCTATATTTTAAGATTTCTTAGTATGATGTTTAATCTCTGGATAATTTTTCATGACTACCAAGGTAAGGTCTAAATTTTCTTTTCTATTAAACTTCCCTATTAAACCTTATTAAACTGTAAGCTTTTCTGCTTTCCCCACATGTATTTTGCACAGTTCCTTCTATTATTTAGATGTTAACTAGGTCTTTCTCGGGTCTCAAGTGGATTCCTCACTTGTGTGCCCTAATCTGTACTCACTGTGTGAGTACTCACTCACTAATCTGTACTCACTCACTGTGTATACAGTGTGTTGAAGAATTTGCAGATCTCCAAAGTTCCTTTCTAGGCAGCTCATTCTTCCCTGACTTTCTCGTACTCTGCCCTACAAACTTTACCCATCTTGGTTTCCCTGGATTGCTATCTCAACTTCCTCAACTCAGGGTGATTGTGGATACTTTCTGGGTTCTCCTCCTTGTAAAATAACCTATAAACTTTGTGGTTAGTAAGCTGGGAAAATTTTAGGGCTCAATTAATTTTTTCTCCCAACTCTTAGAGATCATCAGCTTCCCTTGTCTGTTAAGCATTGTTTTCTAAAGTGTTGTTTTATATATTTAGATTAGTCTTTCAGCTGTTCCAGTTGGGAAAATGTTCCCTGTTATTAATACTTTTACTTTTCTTTTTTTCAAATTTTGTTTGAGCAATTTTTAAATAATTGTAAAATTTCAAAAATGCAAACATCCCTCTGCATTCTATTTAATTCATGGAATATTTTAATATTTTGCAATATTTTCTCCCTCTCAATATTTAAAAACTTTTGTGCCACTTGAAAGAAGTTGTAGAAAGTATATCGTCAGAACTCAGTTTTGTAAATTTAAAATTATGGTAATGATAACCCTGTATGTGAGACAGCAAAAGAGATACAGATGTATAGAACAGTCTTGTGGACTCTGTGGGAGAGGGAAAGGGTGGGATGATTTGGGAGAATGGCATTGAAACAGGTATAATATCATATATGAAATGAATCACCAGTCCAGGTTCGATGCATGATACTGGCTGCTTGGGGCTGGTGCACTGGGACGACCCAGAGGGATGGTACAGGGAGGGAGGAGGGAGGGGAGGTTCAGGATGGGGAACACGTGTATACCTGTGGCAGATTCATGTTGATGTATGGCAAAACTCATACAATATTGTAAAGTAATTAACCTCCAATTAAAATAAATAAATTTATATTAAAAACAAAATAAAATAGGAAAAAATAAATAAAATGATTCCCTATTTCATATTTCCTTACAATCATCTGATTATAAACATCACCAGTTCTTTGAACCTGGATACTTCTATAAATAAATATCGTATGGTTTCTGTATGTTTTAAAATTGTCTTTAATCTTTTTTTCACGTTCAAATTTTAAATTAATGACTATTTCTGTAGTAGCAGCACAGAAACAAAATGACTTCTAGGTTTAATTTGCTAAAAGATGTACTATCTTCCTTAAAGAATAGTGATAAATGTTTAAGATACTCATTCATGTTGGTTTACATTCTAGTACTCACTGATATCCACCAGTACATTTGAAAATTAACAGCAGTGTGCAGCAGTAAATTGATATAAGTAGTTCATCGTATTTCTCTGAAATGTATCACTTCTAGCAAACTGTTGAAATCCTCTTTAAGTTCAATGCACGTTGCTTAAAATAGTATTCACATGGCTTTCTCAGCAATCTTGATGTTTGTAAAATAAGTAAAAATGGACTATGCTGTACATGTAAAATGAACATAATATTGTAAGTCAACTATACTTCAAGAAAACGAGGAAAGAATGTACTAGAATTCTAAAGGCAAACTCTCCTTGAAATTTTAATCAAACTGGTTTACTGCAGGAATAAAATATCTTGTCTCACAAATAGCTATAAAAATTCCTACTCCCCCAGGAAGTTATTTTTTTATCCCCCAAGAAGTCATTTTTTAATAACAAATATTTCTCAAATAGTGACTATATTTGCAATATTTTTCTGTGGAATTATTTTAAAAGTTTCTGTTTTAGTATTTAGCCATTACTCAAATGTTACACTTTAGAAATTTTTTTTTCTATAAATCTGCAAGAGTGCTTTAGTAACTTATTCCTAGCCATTGTGCAACATTATTAAGTAGTATTGAAATGGTTGTTTACATATTCAAATGTATGCATATGCAAAAGATTGGAAAAGTAATACATAATCTTAGAGAAACATATTATGGCTTAGAAAAATAACTAACAGCTTCAATAACTGATAAAACTTACAGTTGAATATAATTTTCCCAACTATAATAGAATATAACCAAGCTTTAGTATGAGTAAATAACTTGAATTTTGTAAAACCCCATCTTTATGTACACTGTGGTGCTATCTGCTTCATTATCATTATGAAGATTGACTTGTTAAGCTGTCAAGGATGCAGTATGGTAATGAACAGATAATTACAGATCAATTGCAATCAATCAACAGTTCCTATAACTTCCCAGACTTTTCCTCCTCAGATTATTAAGTTGGATGTTATAATGTTGTCACTTAATTAATTCAGATCTGGTGGGCCATTTTCCTAGCATAATTTTATGTCATGACAGGAATTTAAAGTGAAATTAATCAATTTGTTGCTATTTCAAAGGAATCATTGAATTCAGTCTTTTAATAAACTAAAAATTATATTGTATTTTAATAAATTTAAATGGTAATATGTAAAGAAACAAATTGTTCATCTATATATACTGTATCACTATATTAAAGAACATACTGATGAGCATAAAGAACATATTATGCATGAAAATTATGTATATGTATGCCCATAAGATCATTTTAAGTCTCATCTTTATTGTTTAGTCGTTATGTTCAACGCTTTTTGTGACCCCATGGACTGTAACATGTCATGCCCCTCTGTCCATGGGATTTCCCAGGCAATAAAACTGGAATGGGTTGCCATTTCCTTCCCCAGGAAATTGTCCTGATCCAGGAATGGAACCCACATCTCCTGCATTGATAGGCAGGTTTGTTACCACTGAGCCACCAGTGATGCCCTCTAGAACTGTTAAGTCTCATCTATTTCTCCCTCATTCCACCTCCATTCACCTTAAGATTTCCTTTGTCCCTATGAAATTAATAGATGACTTAGCTTATTACATTTGATCAGTATGGTTTTGTGAGTAAATATATGCACACATATTTGTGTGTATACTTTTGTGTGTAAGTGTATAATAAAATATTCAATACTTAAAACTGGAAAGTAATGAATAGATTTTTAAGTCAATTCCTTATTTTGTTTTGTCTCAAGTTGAAGCAATTTAATAAGAAGATAAATTAACTTTTAATTGTTGGCAGGTTATCCCCACATTGGCATTTGTTTTCCATTTATAAAATTCCTTAATACAATAAATTATTGAAAATAAAATTTTCTATTTGTATATTTGAGTATCTACATATGAATATAGTATAATGTTGCATTCAATTAAGAAATCACAAAGTTTGATAAAACATTCTAACTAATATAGAGAAAATCAATGGGGGTTGTATTGTCCAATGTAATCTCTAGTAGCAAGTGAATCAGTAGAATACAGGAAATATATTTCTCATATGAATATCTGAAATTAAAGAACTAATCTTTGAAAATGAGAGAGGAATGGGTCTGAGTAATTTATGCAAAAGTAGGACAACTATCTTATGTATTAGTGATGCAGCTTGCAATTTTAGCAACCTTTCTTTCTCTCACAGTTGCAGAGAATTGGAAAGATGCCATTTCTACATTTGAAAGCCTTTATTTTCCTTTATGTTGGCTGGCAGCCTATGGTAGATCTGTGCCTGTCCAGATGCACAGAAAGTAATTGGCATGTCCATTTCGTTTGTTTCTCTCTGGCCTTCAACTGCTACATTCATCCATTTTCTGGCTGTCCTTTTAATATTTGACACCAATACCAGAAAGTGGTCATTTGCTCTTTGGTAAATAGGATAATGGCATAAAAATCTTGAAAAAAGACATCAAAATAGGCATCTCAATATCAAAAGAGCTCTAATCCCCAGACAATGCTCATTCTCTCCTAGATGAACAGCTGCTAGATTAACAGAACTATTTTTAAAAGTCAATTTTCACAGTGTAAAACATCAGTAAACATTGACCAAGGTAATTCTCTCAAGATTCACTATTAATTCTATATAAACATATGTCATGGTTGTTGGGCACATTCATTGGGAAAAAGGGGAAGGCAAATGGCACTAATTGAAGAGATCAAGTTGGCTTTTTCTACAAAGCATGGATTCAAGTGTACTCCATAAACATTGGATTGGTGTCAGGATCAGAACAGGAGGCTAACTGGCTATGTCCAAGCGTGTGCTGGAACCGGTCCTTACTAGCTTATGAAAGCAAATTTTAGGGAATTTCACAAGTCAGTGGTTGAATATATCCATCTTTAAAAATTGAATTTTAGCAAATTAGAACAAAATAAATATATTAAAATCAAAAGTACAAAGCATGTGAGCTTTTTGTCTCAACTCAACATTCAGTAAGTTTAATTTTATAGTTTAAAATTATTATCCATCAGTTCAATTGAGTTCAATTGATCAGTCGTGTTTGACTCTGCAACCCCATGGAAAGCAGCAAGCCAGGCTTCCCTGTCCGTCACCAGCACCCAAGGCTTGCTCAAACTCATGTCCATAATGTTCGTGATGCCATCCAATCATTTCATCCTTTGTCATCCTTTTCTCCTCCTGCCTCCCAGCGTCGGGGTCTTTTCCAATAAGTCAGTTCTTTCCATAAGGTGGCCAAGGAATTGGGAGTTTCAGCTTCAGCAACAATCCTTCCAATGAATATATTCAAGGATGATTTCCTTCAGAATGGACTGGTTTGATCTCCTTGCTGTCCAAGGGACTCTCAAGAGTCTTCTCCAATACCACAGTTTAAAACATCAATTCTTTGGCACTCTGCTTTCTTTATAGTCCAACTCTCACATCCATACATGACTACTGGAAAAACCATAGCTTTGACTAGATGGATCTTTGTTGGCAAAGTAATGCCTCTGCTTTTTAATATGCTGTCTAGTTTTGTCATAGCGCTTCTTCCAAGGAGCAAGCATCTTTTAATTTCATGGCTGCAGTCACCATCTGCAGTGATTTTGAAGCTCAAAAAAATAAAGTCTGTTCCTGTTTCCACTGTTTCCCCATGTATTTGCCATGAACTGATGGGACCAGATGCCATGATCTTAGTTTTCTAAATGTTGAATTTTAAGCCAATTTTTTCACTCTCCTCTTTCACTTTCATCAAGAGGCTTTCTAGTTCTTCTTCACTTTCTGCCATAAGTGTGGTATCATCTGCATATCTGAGGTTGTCTGGTATCCCCATCTCTTGAAGAATTTTCCACAGTTTGCTGTGATTTACACAACAAAATGCTTTGAAAGTGAAGTGAAATTCCCTCAGCTCTGACTGACTCTTTGAGACCCCATTGGTATAGTCGACAGAATTCTCTAGACCAGAATACTGGAGTGGGTAGCCTTTCCTTTCTCCAGAGGATCTTCCCAACACAGGGATCGAACACATGTCTGCAACCTATATTGCAGATGGATTCTTAACCAGCTGAGCCACAAGAGAAGCCCAAGAATACTGTAGTGGGTAGCCTATTCCTTCTCCAGCAGATATTCTTTGGCATAATCAATAAAGCAGAAGTAGATATTTTTTGGGAATCCTCTTGCTTTTTATATGATCCAACAGAATCTGGCAATTTGATCTCTGGTTCCTGTGCCTTTTCTAAATCCACCTTGAACATCTGGAAGTTCATGGATCACATACTGTTGAAGCCTGCCTTGGAGAATGTCGAGCATTACTTTGCTAGCCTGTCAGATGAGTGCAATCGTGCAGTAGTTTGAATTTCTTTGGTATTGTCCTTCTTTGGGATCCATAAGAAAACTGACTTTTTCCAGTCCTGTGACCACTGCTGAGTTTTCCATATTTGCTGGCATATTGAGTGCAGCACTTTAACAGCAATATCTTTTAGGATTTTAAATAGCTAAACTGGAATTCTGTCACCTCCACTAGTTTTGTTCATCATTATGCTGCCTAAGGCCCTCTTGACTTTGCATTCCAGGATGTCTGGCTCTGGGTGAGTGATCAGACCCCTAATGGTTATCTGGGTCATGAAGATTTTTTGTTGTATAGTTCTTCTGTGCATTCTTGCCACCTCTTCTTAATATATACATATATATCTGCATATAATATATATGTATATATAACCATCTATATTTCAAAAGATTGTATAACCTTTTAAAATCATATACAGAAACAATAAAATAACTTCATTGTTGAATTATGGAGCTAGAAATTCAAATGCTGAAGCTTCTTTGAACTGGTTATTATGACTTGTTAAAATGGACATTTTGTTCAGTGATATGCCTGGTTTTGTAACTTTATTTATTGAATTCTATTATTTACAAAATTAATGTTTTTATAGTGATTCACATGGGCTAGATTTACCTTTAATTGTTATACATATATTGATTTATCAATGTTTTCTAATAAGCACTATAAGGAATATTTATAAATGAAGAAACTGAGAAGGCAATTGCCTAAATAACAAACCACAGGGCTTTAGACTAGCAGATCTGGAATTTAAATCTTCACTCTCTGACTTTTCACTAACTACTACTCTATGCTTCTCTCTTAAGTGAGTCATCTAGTAAATAAACATTCATCAATTTTTATGTGTCATTTAATAAATACCACAGAACTAACCTTGATGAGTCAAGTGGGAACATTTTAAGCTCCAGAAGAAAATTAAAATTGGAAAGTTACATTAATGTTTCAAGGAAATCCTCAAGATTACCAAAGTGCAAAGAAAATAATCTGAGAATGAATTTTAAGACAACCTAAGTATGCACTTGATAAGAAGAAAATTCTGAAGTTAGATTTAAATTAAAACAAATGTCATTATGAGGAAAATAGTTACTCGTTCATCTACAGTTCAGTTCAGTTTAGTTGCTCAGTCGTGTCCGACTCTGCAACCCCATGGACTGCAACACGCCAGGCCTCCCTGTCCATCACCAACTCCTGAGGTTTACTCAAGCTCATGTCCATTGAGTGAGTGATGCCATCCACCCATCTCATCCTTTGTTGTCCCCTTCTCCTCCTGCCTTCAATCTTTCCCAGCAACAGTGTCTTTTCCAGTGAGTCAGTTCTTCGCATCAGGTGGCCAAATTATTGGAATATCAGATTCAACATCAGTCCTTCCAATGAACATTCAAGACTGATTTTCTTTAGGATGGACTGGTTGGATCTCCTTGTTTCCAAGGGACTCTCAAGAGTCTTCTCCAACACCACAGTTCAAAAGCATCAATTTGTTGGCGCTCAGCTTTTTTTATAGTTCAACTCTCACATCCATACATGACTACTGGAAAAACCATAGCCTTGACTAGCCAGACCTTTGTTGGCAAATAATGTCTCTGCTTCTCAACATGCTGTCTAGGTTGGCCATAACTTTCCTTCAAAGGAGCAAGTGTCTTTTAATTTCATAGCTGCAATCATCATCTGCGTGATTTTGGAGCCCCAAAAAATAAAGTCAGCACTGTTTCCACTGTTTCCCCATCTATTTGCCATGAAGTGATTAGACCAGATACCATAATCTTAGTTTTCTGAATGTTGAGCTTTAAGCCAACTTTTTCACTCTCCTCTTTCACTTTCATCAAGAGGCTTTTTAGTTTCTCTTCACTTTCTGCCATAAGGGTGGTGTCATCTACATATCTGAGGTTATTGAAGAACATATAACATAGCAAAATTGAACTACACAAGTTTATCCTATACTAGATTATCTCTGTGATTAAATTTCTCAATAAGTACATATTTAATACCATAGTAAGCTATAAGGTATTTTTCAAACATTTCAAGTCCATAGGACATCTTTTAACTAATCTAGCTTTCACCAAACTCAATAGTCTAACTTTAATTGAAAATTGCCATTTAGTTTTCAAAAATGCTTAAACAGCTCCCTACGGCTACCATAAGTTGTTAAAGAACTTGGCTCATTAGAGTATTTGTTTAAATATTTCAATTATGCTAAACACATAAACCTCAAAATGCAATCAGTTTACAGAAGTTTTATTTAAAGATACTCCTTATCTTCCTTGTTATCTATTTACATAATCAGGGGAAGTATAAATATAATTTTTCTAGCCAAGAATCTATAATAATTTTGTGAATTTCTGGTGGTTAATTAGAAACAGATGTAAAGAAATAAAGACTTTACATTTACCAATTAATATTATCATTCAATTCCCTTTGTAGCTTAATATCTTCTCTAAAATTAAAGGTAGTCAGAAACATTCATATAAGATATGCAAAATAATACAACTAATTGCATTTAATTTAAAATGAAATTTGGTAGGTTTTCAAAGATCTAAAAGATGATTAGTTTTCAATGAATACTATTTTGTGTAGACTAAGACATTAGGGCTTCCCCGGTACCTTAGATGGTTAAAAAAAAAGTGTGCCCACAATGCTGGAGACCCTGGTTTGATCTCTGGGTCAGGAAGATATCCCTGGAGAAGGGAATGGCTACCCACTCCAGTATTCTTTTCCAAAGACAGACTATGAGGTCACAAGAGTCGGGCATGACTGAGCAACTAACACTTTCACTAAGACAGCTAAGACATTAGGGTTTCCAAGACTGCATAAACTTGGAGAACATTCTGCTCAAAAAGAAAACTAGGTCTTCTTCTTGATTTAAAACACAGGTTTTCAGCCAGAAACATTAATCAGATTCTATCTATAAACTAAATTATCTTAACATTATCAATCATTATATGAATAAGGATGTTTATTTTCATTTTTTTTTCCTTGGAGGATGGGTAAATTTTAAGTAATATATTCAGAACATATATAATTAAGATTCTTCGTTAATTTAAAAAATTATTATAGCAAAATGATAGCTTTGTGTGTCACAGAGAATGTTGCACATATTCCCATATATGTTGAACATCTGAAAAGCAGAGACTGTGCATCAAATGATGCTATTAAGAAATTAAAAAGAACTTACTGAATGATAGAAAATATCTGTCTATCATAATTTTGGTAAAGCTTTAATATGTAACATATAAAGAATCTTTATACTAAACAATAAAAATAAGCAAAACAATTAAAAATGCACAAAGGACTTGTATAGTCATTTCACTCAAAGATATATACAAATGGACAATAAACACATAAAAAAGATTCTAAACCTCATTAATCATTAGGAAAATATAACTCAAATCAAAGTCACATTGAAATACCACTTTACACACATGGCTATAATAAATAATAATAATAACTTTTGGTAAAGATGTGTAATTTGAAACTCTCATACATTGCTGGTGGAAATGTAAAATGGTGCATCCACTGTGGAAAGCATTATAATGGTTCCTCAAGCTGTTAAAGAAGAGTTAGTATATGACATAGCAGTTTATTCCTAGGGATGTACCCAAAGGAAAATTGAAAACAGAAACTCAAATATTTGTACACCATTGTTCATTGCAGCATTATTCAAAATAGCCAATAGGAGAAAACAGCCCAAGTGTTCAACAGATGAATAATAAATAAAACTTGGCAATGAAATATTATGATCCATAAAAACGAATGAAATTTTTTAAATACTACAACATATAAAAATTAAAATCCCTATGCTAATTAAAATAAGCCAGATATAAAGAAAAAAACCAACCATTGCATAATTCCACTTGTATGAAATATCTGAAATAAGCAAATTTAAACGAGAAACTATTACAAGTTACCCCGGAGTCGCGGAAGGTGAGAACAATGGTCTACTGCTCAGTGAGAGCAAAGTTTCTGTTTTGGCTAACAAAAAAGTCACGAGTGTTGCACAACATTGTGAATGTCATTAATACCACTCCATTTTACACTTAAAATGGTTAAAATGTCAAGTTTTATGTAATAATGAACTATTTTTAAACATGACAGATATAGAATTTAAAAATTGGCTACTATAAATTAGTCCAGAATTTCCATGCAAAAATAATATCAAGTGTAAAATGGTGTAAAATACAGTCTGGCATGAAGATATTTTAAAAATAAAGCCAACAAAAGTAGTATAAGAGATATGTTTTTCATTTTATAAATTTTAGAAAGTAAGAATTTGTATTTTTCTGTGTGATACTTGCGTCTTTCTTAAGATATGCATGAAAGCATGTTGCTCCACTGCACATGCAGACAGATGAGATCAGTTCACTAGGCTGCTGCTGCTGCTGCTGCTGCTGCTGCTGCTAAGTCGCTTCAGTCGTGTCCGACTCTGTGCGACCCCATAGACAGGAGCCCAACAGGCTCCCCTATCCCTGGGATTCTCCAGGTAAGAACACTGGAGTGGGTTGCCATTGAGGCAAAAACAAATTCAGAATTAAAATACAGTGTTGAGACAGTCTAGTGTTTGATATCCTGAAGTTTCTATCACACTTGGTCATCTAGGAAGAACCTAACAAAGTGGATATATGTGTATCTAAGTAAGCAGGGTGCAGGAACTCAAATTATTCTCCTAACTTCACAGCCTTTATACCCCTGTTTGATTTACAATATTATCTCAAGATTAGGTAAATGTATATAATCTGAACCTTTTCTCTTGAAGCTTGAATGAACACTGGCATGAGACTGATTCAAAGATTATATCCCTATATAACAACAGGTCTCAATTTTTCCACTCCAGAATGTGTATATAAGTTCATTGTTTATGCCCCCCCCAAAAAAAGCACACATTTTATGAGATGCTCTGATTATATGTTATGTCGTTTAACTTTTTTCACCAGTGCCAGGTCCAAATTCCCATCATATACTCAAAATATATATGCCAAACATTTTTTGAAGTGTAATAGAATCAAGAATCAAGAAGGCCCACTAAGAAGTATTGAGAACTTGGACTACACAAAATTTTTGCACAGGAAAAAAAAATTCCATAGAAAAGGCATAGGTAAATTGTAATATATATCTTTATAACATATTTTAACCAATGTACTAATTTAATCATATTTTAATTTATCATGTATATATGAAACTAAAGAGGATCAGTGTTAAAAGCTCAAAGCAAAATAAATGGAGGTGTGCATTATCAAGGATTAGTTATCTGATCTCCAGCATTTCAGGCAGATTATTCACCATCTGAGCCACCAGAGAAGCCTCATTATTAAAAAAGAGTGAAGGTAATGAATTGACCTAATTCCTTAACTATTGCCCATTTCCTTGTGGTAAGTTAATTTGTTACTGTTGTTGTTTAGTTGCTAAGTCATGTTCAACTCTTTTTGTGACCTCAGGGACTGTAGCATGCCAGGTTCTTCTGCCCATGGGATTTCTCAGGCAAGTATACTAGAGTAGGTGGCCATTTCCTTCTCCAGGGGATCCTCTGAACCTAGGGATTGAAACTGCATTTCCTGCATTGGCAGGTGGATTCTTTACCATTGAGCCACTTGGAAACCCTCAGTTAAAGAGTAAAATATATAAGGACAAAAAAATTGAGTAAATTATGGTAAATATCTTTCATTAAGTTTTTTTTTTTTTTTGGCTTTAAAGTACAAGAAAATATTTTCCACATCAATGTTTCTAAATATAATAAATTTTAATAGCACGAGTCCTTTATTAGCACTGAACAACTTGACATTTCTTTACAACTATCCTAAGGTATTCATGGTGGCTCAGTGGTATAGATTCTACCTGCAATTCAGTAGATCTGGGTTCAGTCCCTGGGTAAGAAGATACCCTGGAGGAGGGCATGGAAATCCACTTTAGTACTCTTGCCTAGAGACACCCATAGACAGAGGAACCTGTCAGGCTGCAGTCCATAGGGTAACAAAGAGTCAGACACGACTGAAGCAACTAAGCAGCAGCATCCTACAGGCAGTTATTACATGAGTCATGCAGAGTAACTCTTCACTAAGTACTCCTTTCTCTCTTTGGTCTGTGCAAGCTATAAATGGATATCTGATAAAAACTTTAATAGAGGGACTTCCCTGGGGGTGCAACCACTTAAGACTCTGCTCTCAGTGCAAGGGGCCCAGGTTTAATCCCTCATTAGGGGATTAAATCCCAGGTGCCACACCTAAAACCGAGGGAAGCCAAATAAATAAATATTTTTTTCAAAAACTTTTTATTTTTTTTCCATATGAGAGAAAACAATCAAGATTATTTCAGAAAAATATGCAGAAAGAATAAAATAAATTAATTGGAGAGATTAATAAATTAATAAATTAATTGGAGAGATTTAGAGAGCACATCTCTAAAAATAAATAATATTTGTTGGTATTATTTATTATTATTAGCTGTTAATCACAATTAGTTGTTAAACTAATCATTATTAGTTGTTAAACTACAATCTCAAAAAACTAACAAATCTAATCACATGGACCACAGCCTTGTCTAACTCAATGAAAGTATGAGCCATGCCATATAGGGCCACCCAAGATGGTTGGGTAATGGTGGAAAGTTCTGACAAAATGTGGTCCACTGGAAAAGGGAATGACAAACCACTTCAGCATTCTTAACTTGAGAGCCCCATGAACAGTATGAAAAGGCAAAACAGATAGGACACTGAAAGATGAACTCCCCAGGTCGGTAGGTGTCCAATCAACTACTGGTAATCAGTGGAGAAATAACTCTGGAAAGAATGAAGAGACAGAGCCAAAGCAAAAACGGCATGCAGTTGTGAATGTGACTGGTGGTGGAAGCAAGGTCCGATGCTATAAAGAGCAATATTGCATGGGAACCTGGAATGTTAGGTCCATGAATCAAGGCAAATTGGAAGTGGTCGAACAGAAGGCAAAAATGAATGTTGACATTTTAGGAATCAGAAAACTAAAATGGGCTGGAATGGGTGAATTTAATTCAGATGACCATTATATCTACTACTGTGGCAAGAATCCCTTAGAAGAAAAGGAGTAGCCATCATAGTCAGCCAAAGAGACCGGAATGCAGTACTTGGATGCAATCTCAAAAATGACATAATGATCTCTGTTTCCAAAGCAAACCATTCAATATCATGGTAATCCAAGTCTATGCCCTGACCAATAATGCTGAAGAACCTGAAGTTGAATGGTTCTATGAAGACCTACAAGGCCTTCTATAACTAACACCCCAAAAACATATTCTTTTTATTATAGAGGACTGGAATGAAAAAGTAGGAAGTCAAGAAACACCTGGAGAAACAGGCAAATTTGGCCCTGGAATACAGAATGAAGCAGGGCAAAGGCTAATAGAGTTTTGCCAAGAGAACGCACTGGTCATAGCAAACACCCTCTTCCAACAACACAAGAGAAAATTCTACACATGGACATCACCAGATGGTCAACACTGAAATCAGATTGATTATATTCTTTGCAGCCAAAGATGGAGAAGCTCTATACAGTAAGCAAAAAACAAGACCGCAAGCAGACTGTGGCTCAGACCAGTTCAGTTCAGTTCAGTAACTCGGCCGTGTCCAACTCCCTGCAACTCCATGAACTGCAGCACGCCAGGTCACCCTGTTCATCACCAACTCCCAGAGTTTACACAAACTCATGTCCCTTGAGTCGGTGATATCACCTAATCATCTCATCCTCTGTCATCCCCTTCTCCTGCCTTCAATCTTTCTCAACATCACGGTCTTTTCAAATGAATCAGCTCTTAGCATCAGGTGGTCAAAAAATGGAGTTTCACCTTCAACATCAGTACTTCCAATGAACAGTCAGGACTGATGTCCTTTAGGATGGACTGGTTGGATCTCTTTACAGTCCAAGGGACTCTCAAGAGTCTTCTCCAACCTAAAGTATCAATTATTCTGCACTAAGATTTCTTTATAGTCCAACGCTCACACCCATACATGACCACAGGAAAAACCATAGCCTTGATTAGATGGACCTTTGTTGAAAAAGTAATGTCTCTGCTTTTTAATATACTGTCTAGGTTAGTCATAACTTTCCTTCCAAGGAGCAAGTGTCTTTTAATTTCATGGCTGCAATTGCCAGCTGCAGTGATTTTGGAGCTCAAAAAATAGTCAGCCACTGTTTCCACTGTTTCCCCATCTATTTGCCATGAAGTGATGGGACCAGATGACATGATCTTAGTTTTCTGAATGTTGAATTTTGAGCCAACTTTTTCACTCTCCTATTTCACTTTCATCAAGAGGCTCTTTAGTTCTTCTTCACTTTCTGCCATAATAATGGTGTTATCTGCATATCTGAGGTTATTGATATTTCTCCCGGCAACCTTGATTCCAGCTTGTGCTTCATCCAGCCCAGCACTTCTCATGATGTACTCTGCACATAAGTGAAATAAGCAGGGTGACAATATAAAGCTTTGACCATGAACTACTTACTGCCAAATTCAGACATAAATTGAAGAAAGTAGGGAAAACCACTAGATCATTCAGGTGTGACCTAAATCAATTCCCTTACAATTATACAGTGAAAGTGACAAGAAGATTTAAGGGACTAAATCTGATAGAGTGCCTGAAGAACTATGGATGGAGGTTTGTGACATTGTACAGGGGGTGGTGATCAAAACCATCTCCATGAAAAAGAAATGCAAAAACAAAATAGGTGTCTGAGGAAGCCTTACAAATAGCTGTGAAAAGAAGAGAAGTGAAAAGCAAAGGAGTCAAGGAAAGATATATTCATTTGAATGCAGAGTTCCAAAGAATAGCAAGGAGAGATCAGAAAACCTTCTCCAGCAATCAATGCAAAGAAATAGAGGAAAACAATAGAGTAGGAAAGACTAGAGATCTCTTCAAGAAAATTAGAGCTACCAAGGGAACATTTCATGCAAAGATAGGTTTAATAAAGGACATAAATTGTATGGACCTAACAGAAGCAGAAGATACTAAGAAGAGGTGGGAAGAATACCCAGAAGATCTATACAAAAGGGATCTTCATGACCCAGATAATCATGATGATGTGATCACTCACCTAGAGCCATTCACCTGGAATGTGAAATCAAGTGGGCCTTAGGAAGCATCACTATGAACAAAGGAAGTGGTCATGATGGAATTCCAGTTGAGTTATTTCTATCTTAAAATATTGTGCTGTGAAAGTGCTGCATTCCAAATGCCAGCAAATTTGGAAAACTCAGCAGTGGCCACAAGACTGGAAAAGGTCAGTTATCATTCCAATCCCAAAGAAAGGCAATGCCAAAGAATGCTCAAACTACCACACAATTGCACTCATCTCACACGCTAGTAAAGTAATGCTCAAAATTCTCCAAGCCAGGCTTCAACAATACATGAACCATGAAATTCCAGATGTTCAAGCTGGATTTAGAAAAGACAGAGGTACCAGAGATCAAATTGCCAACATCTGCTGGATCCCCAAAAAAGCAAGAGAATTCCAGAAAACAACTATTTCTGCTTTACTGATTAAAGCCTTTGACTGTGTGGATCACAGTACACTATGGAAAATTCTGAAAGTGATGGCAATACTAGATCACCTGACTGGCCTCTTGAGAAATCTGTATGCAGGTCAGGAACAACAGTTAGAACTCCTGTACCTTGTTGTCTGACCAAGGTTTATCCTTTTCCTCATGCAGTTCCGACATATAACAGTGGAACGAATAAATTGAATATACGTCTCATGTAGTACTCTTTGCGACCCGACCTACCTCGTGTTCAACCTGAGTTCTAACGACCCTCTTTATAGTTATTGGAGTCTATACATCCACTGTGGTGGGAATACCAGTTTTCTCTTGATTTCTCGGAGAATTACTTTTACTTTCTCCTCTCACTTTTTCAACCCAGTTTTAAGATGTAAGTCTTTTGATTCTAGTACCGTAGACCAAGGTAGAGAAGTACCGTTTATCTACCCCTTTGTCACTGTCTCAAATAAAAACCCCCCGAGGTTTTAGTGACATCTACCACTGACTTCGGTACTTTAATTTTCTGTGAGTGAGGAACCTTCTTTTCGATACTGGTATGGATCTGTCATATAAATTTTCGTCTCTGTAATGAAACGGTTGTTTCCACGTAGATCAGTTTCGGTACTAAAAAGGTCATCAGTACATACCTACACTCTCAACCTGATATTTCATTCGACTCGTGGCTTCATAACTACAAAAACTTGACAACATAACCTCTTCTGAGAACTCTTAGGGAACTTAACGTTCCTGTAGGTTGGTCAATTAGGATTTTCTCTAGTCAGGGTTTATAAGTAACCTTCCTGACTACAACTTCGACTTTGAGGCTAAGAAGCCGGTGGACTTCGTTTCTCGACTGAGTAAACTGTTCTGGGACTATGACCCTTTCTAACTTCCGTCCTCCTCTTCCCCTGTTGTCTCCTACTCTACCAACCTACCGTAGTCGCTGAGTCATCTGTACTTAAACCCATTTGAGAACAACAACCAATACCTGTCCCTCTGGACCGTACGACGTCAGGTACCCTAGTGTTTCTTAACCTGTACTCACTCGCTGACTTGACTAATCAATAAGTAACAAAGTTGATGTTACTTATAATAATTAAATAAATTATTGTAAATAGAATTTTTAAACCTACATTCATGAGAGTAGCCTCTTCCGTCACCGTGGGGTGAGGTCATGAGAACGGACCTTTTGGGGTACCTACCTCCTCGGACCATCCGACGTCAGGTACCCCAGCGATTCTCAGACTGTACTGACTCGCTGAAGTGAAACTGAAAAGTGAAAGTACGTAACCTCAACCTTTACCGTTGGGTGAGGTCACAAGAACGGACCTCTTAGTGTCCCTACCCCCTCGGACCACCCGACGGCAGATACTCCAGCGTGTCTCAGCCTGTGCTGACTTCGCTGAATCGTCGTCGTCGTCGTCGTCGTCTTTCATGAGAGTATCAGAAAACAGTGAATCGAGATTTAGGGTCTCCTTGGTCCATTTAACAGAGTTCTCACAGATAAGAAGGAATACAATTTCACTTTCACAATCAGTGAGCCAGAACAGGTCGAGAAACACTGGGGCACCTGACATCAGATAGTCCCAGGAGATTGGTACTATAAAGGATCCGTTCTTATGACCGTACCAAACGGTAAAGGAAGAAGTCTCTTAGAAAGAGTTGGTCTCTAGTTTGGGTCCAGAGGACGTAACGTCCGTCAAAGAAATGGTAAACTAGGTCGTCCCTTCGGGAATGTATACTTCATTCAGGATAATCTTTAAGACTTCATTTAAACTGTAAATGAAATTAACGTGAAAGAAATATTAATCTAATAAACTTTTGATAATAAGACTCGGTTGAATAAAATATGAATCAATTTACAAAGACAGCAAGACCAACTGAGAGAACCCCTTTTATCATACTTATCATCACCCTATCACTTCTTCAGGAGACCTAGAGTAATATGGTCTCTTTTACGTCTTATTTATACGTCTCTCAAAATTTCATCTGTTTATAGAGTTCTAGGTAGGATTCTCACTTTCGTCCTCTTTCACAGTCGAAGAGTCATATAGGCTGAGAAACACTGGAGTACTTGAGATCGGGTGGTCAAAGGAGACAGGTACCTTAAGAGGTCCGTTCTTATGACCTCACCTATCAGTAAGGAAGAAGTCCCCTATAAAGGTTTGGTCTCTAGCCTGGGTCCAGAAGACGTAACGTCCGTCTAAGGAATGGTAGACTCGGTGATCCAATGTAAAATAATTAGGGAGGTTTAGTGAGACTTAAACAAAGAAAAATAATACATATTTTTCCTTATAAAACTGTAATCTAAAAATAAAGTGTCGTAAAGAAGAAAAAGGGAATATACTTAGTTTTCGAACACATAATGTAATATACCCTTTTAATGAGGACTTCTCTTCTAGTTAAGTATTTATTTGAGACGTCTACTAGAATCGACTTTTGTATAAAGGGTATATTTACGTTATAACAATAAGGTCTTGAACTCAATCTTATGTGACGAAAGGAAATTTTATACCTGTCACAAAATTCTGTTCCTTTACTACTCCCTCGTAATTATCACTCTACCGTAACAGTCATTGAAAAGTATGTTTAGACATTTAGTGTGAAGTTGAGATACATAAATTATGTAAGGTCACGAGTGTAATACAAACTTACTACTTCGGTTTACCGTATAAAGATGACTACGTAACGAGAAAACTTTCCTTATTTAAACTTTCTACTGAAACTAAACGTTACGTATGTTAAATACGTTTATATAGTAAATTAGTATAGTATATCTTAGGAACAATCGGCCTTATTTTTATCAAGTTATAGTTCGTAGTTTTCTGTACGGTGGAATCTTTTAATAAGTTTATTTTCACTACACACTCTTTAAAGAACGAAACGATTAAATAGTCTTGTTTATATAAATATGTACTTATATGAAGCGTGTGTGTAAAGTGGATTTGGTAATTCAAAATCGTGTGTCCGGTAATTTAATTTATTAAAAGTTTATCTAGAATATAACGATCATAATTATTCAGTTGAAGAGTCTTACTGGTCAAAAATTTCAACACTAGTGTGTCACTTTTTTTGAGCTCCACTTATTGGACTATTTACTTCTATTTTGTATAAATTTTGTATTTCTATTTTAGGTTTCCAATTATCGAGTTTAAAATAACTAAAAATTACATATTATGACGTAATTTATAAGTCAGTCTGTGTTGACTCACTAACTTGACTTGACGTACATGTCATTACATGTTATATGAAAAAATGAGTATAAATGACATTACTTAGTATGAAATGTCTTTATTTAGTGAATTCACTGATCAATATCCAGGTAGCTTAGAAATTTGCTGCAATATACTTTTTTGAAACTTTATAATGAATGCCTTTATAATGAGTGTTGATACTAGCTCCTACTGGGAAATACTAAACTTCATCTGATTATCAAATTAATCGCTATTATTATACTTTATGTTAAATTTATTCAAATTCATATTGGAGAAGCCGATTTTCTTCATTCTTTTATTCACTCATTATTCATTTGTCCAGAAATATTCACTTGATGTTCTCTATATGTAAGTATTGTTCTGCATCCAGTTTCTGGTGAAGAGACAAACACACAGTTGCCCTATGCCACTTATGTTAATAGGAATAGGCAAATATTAAATAACATAAATATTTTAACCACACAAAGTTTACAAATACTATAGAACTAAGGAATGGATGGGGAATAGGTTTTCCATAAGTCAGACAGTTTATTGTGATATTATACAGAGTAATAAAAAAACACCTTGTAAGAAAATATTTTATCAAAATATGGGAAGAAATGATAGTGTTTTCTAGAGGAAGAGCGTTCAAAGCATGTGAAAAAGAAAGTCTGTGAGGTAGGGGCAACCTCTCTATTAACAAAGGCTTCAAAGGAGTGGGTGAGAGGGAGGGAGTAGTATATAAAGTAAAAAGAAATAATGCAGGGACCTAGGCACTGCAGGCCATCATACAGATTTTGGTGTTTACTTTCAGTAAGAAGGAAAACTATTGGAAGGTTTTAAACACAATGTGACTTCCTTTTTGACAGAATAACTTTTGTTGTTTTTCAGTCGCTCAATCATGTCCAGCTCTTTGTGATCCTATGGACTGCAGCATACCAGGCTTTCCCGTCCTTCACCATCTCCCAGAATTTGCTCAGGCATATTCCATTGAGTCAGTGATGCCATTCATTTCATCCTCTGTCATCCCCTTCTCCTCCTGCCCATCATCTTTCCCAGCATCAGGGGAAAATATTAGAGCTTCAGCATTAGTCTTTCCAATGATTTAAACAATAATTTAAAAACATGATATGACTTCTGTTTTAACAGACTTAGTTGAGAATAGACTATAAGAGAACAAAGTGGCCAGTTATTATGTTCTCTTGGATGCTGTAAACATCAGGCAGTTTCTCTATCAGCAGTGAAGCTCATTTTCCCAGTTTCTGAGCATGTTGGCTGATGACCACTTCCAAATGGGATAGTGCCGGAAATCTCCCTTGGCTAAAGGAAGATTCATCACCCAAGGCTATACCTGGCACCTGAAATTCAATTCAGTACATCTCTGATGGGTTATCCCAATTCAGAACTTCCTGAAGGATTGTTAGAGACCTCTTGCCACTGAACCACACAGTTCATTTTTTCTCCCTCTGCTGCTGCTGCTAACTCCCTTCAGTCGTGTCCGACTCTGTGTGACCCCATAGACAGCAACCCACCAGGCTCCCCCGTCCCTGGGATTCTCCAGGCAAGAACACTGGAGTGGGTTGTCATCTCCTTCTCCAATGTATGAAAGTGAAAAGTGAAAGTGAAGTCGCTCAGTTGTGTCCGATTCTTAGAGACCCCATAGATGGCAGCCTACCAGACTCCTCTGTCCATGGGATTTTCCAGGCAAGAGTACTGGAGTGGGTTGCCATTGCCTTCTCCCTCTACCTAATCACATTTCTAATTATTTTTCATGAGTGTTGTTCTAGAGAGTACTCCTTAATAATTTCCTGTTTAAATGTTCATTGCAGAGTCTATTTTTAAGGTAGCTCTGTTTACAACAGATGTTATTGTAATAATCCAGGCAAGCAACGATGGAGTTACTGATGATCTTTTTGTTGCTAAATCCTGTGGTTAATGTTTGCCCATGGGCAGAATTCGACACTTCTGGTTTCTCTTTTTTTTTTCCCTTGAGTCAATTTAATCACTTGATCGTCAAATACAGAATTCACTTTATTTTCCACTTGCATATCTGGTCACATCAAGTTAGTTTCTTGGTTAATTCACTTTACATTCTGGATACTAAAATTCAGTGTCTCAAGGTTCATCCTTCATTCATGTCTCTTTTGTATCCATTCTTGTTGCATATAAATTTATATGATTTCAAATTTCTCAGTTTTTTATAAGATACACCATATTTAATGTCTGTGAGAATTCAGAAAAGAAATCTTTGAAGGAAAACATAAGCCTGAAAAGTATTTTTCAACGCAATAGTCCAGAGATCTTTTGAGTTTATATATATATATATATATATATATATATAATTTTATTGATCAATATTTGCTGTGACAGAAGAATACCCATTATCAACCAATATCAAAAGAAATATATGGATTAAATTTCGTATTCTACCTGTATCTTTTTTTAAAAAAGGACTTGAAGTCTAATATGTATGTTTGTTTGTTTTCTAATTGATTGTCTGAGTGGCCTCTTCTAATGCTTTCTCAGATTCTACTGTTGGAATCAGAGTAAGATTTTAGCTCAAATTAGGGTCACAGGGTAATATGTGCTCTGTGCTGTGTGCTTTAGTCGTGTCCCACTCTGTGTGATCCTATGGACTGCAAACTGCCAGGCCCCTTTGTCCATGGGCTTCTTCAGGCAAGAATACTGAAGTGTGTTGTCGTGCCCTTGTCCAGAGGATCTTCCCGATCCAGGTATTAACCTGTGTCTCTTATGTCTGCTGCATTGGCAGGCAAGTTCTTTACCGCTAGAACCACCTGGGAAGCCCCACAAGGTAATAAGAATGTATATTTATAAATTAGCCCCAAATTTATAAATACTGTATTTTTAATCAGTAATTACAAATGCATATATATATATATTATATATATATATATTTTCTGTCAAAAGACTTTTACAATCTCTTGGCATTTTTTTTTTAAATTCAAGGATATTCAAGGATATTTTATGCAAGGAAATGAGTTGCTTCTTCATGAAGTTCAATTATTCCCCCTAAATAACCTCTGAAAAGTTAGAAAATGGGCCATTCTTGATTTTAAGATGATATTATTCATGAAGATGTAAAACTCATTCAGTGAGCCATCTTCAGTTGCATATTCCATGGTTTTTCATTTCCTTTTGAAAATATATCTATTCTCTTATTCTAGGAAGATGTCAATAAAACAACTGTAACAAAACCTATGACTTGGTAAAAAGGTGCCAACACAAACATAGAAAATCTGTGTTTCAGTGCTCCCAGAAACTCCTGTATTATTTATGCCTTCCTTTATTGTGAGCTCAGGGCTTCCCTGGTGGCTCAGACGGTAAAGCATGTCGGCCTGCAAAGCGGGAGACCCGGGTTTGATTCCTGTGTGTGTGTGTTAGTAGCTCAGTCGTGCCCGACTCTTTGCAACCCCATGGACTGCAATCCACCCGGTTGCTCTGTCCATGAGATTTTCCAGGCAAGGATTCTGGAGTGGGTTGCCATTTCCTTCTCCAGGGGATCTTCCCAACCCAGGGATCGAACCCAGGTCTCCCGCACTGCAGACAGATTCTGTCGGGAAAATCCCCTGGAGAAGGCAATGGCAATCCACTCCAGCACTCTTGCCTGGAAAATCCCATGGACAGAGGAGCCTGATAGACGGAGGAGCCTGATAGGCTACAGTCCATGGGGTCCCAAAGAGTCGGACACGACTGAGAGACTTCACTTTCACTTTATTCTGAGCTCAGTTCTGGAGCAAATGAGTATACTTATATGTTTTCATTACGAATAGTGCTAACTCACCATTAAAATACTCCTTAAATTTTCTAGAAGGTATGCAGATGCATTCAAGTGAAGTATGTACAAAATTGTACATTTTGGAATTGAATTGATCCATATTAACTAAGTTGCATTCAATTTCCATTCTCTTTCATCTTAGAGAAGCCGTGATAGAAGGAGAAGGTGTTTTTTTTGTTTGTTTGTTTTGTTTTTGTTTTTGTTTTTTGAGCAGTTCACTAAACACTAGGTTCTAATACTATGGGTACCAATGTCAGTCCTAGAGCTATTTTTCTGCAAGGAAATTGGCTTTGTACACGTTCATAATGGCAGCAGGAAACTCAAGTATGGCCGCTGAGATGCTTGACTCTTCAGAGCAAAGAATAGCATACAACCTGTTATGTGCCTTCTTGACAAAACAAGTGCTTCATACTGAAGTTTTTAAGATGTATATTTAATTCCCTTGGGGAAAAGCTCTATCTACCTAAATAGCAGAATTCCAACCTGAAATAATGCAAAAATTCACCACAAGCGAAGATCTGAAAAAGGAAACATGCAGGTCCTCAGTGAGTTATATTTTGATTTTAGTTAAAGATGAAAAGAACACACAAAGTTTCCCATAACTTTGGAAATTTGAATTCTCATTAACCACAAGCAAAGATCTGAAAAAGGAAACATGCAGGTCCTCAGTGAGTTATATTTTGATTTTAGTTAAAGATGAAAAGAACACACAAAGTTTCCCATAACTTTGGAAATTTGAATTCTCATTAATGTTACACTTTTGAACACCTGGGTATATTCTCAAGCTAAGCAGAAATTTCTATTTGTATTCCTTTAAAAAATGATCTTTGGATTTTTCTAAATCTGTATTGTGTCTTAGGCCATTCAGTCCCTGAATAGTAGTTTTCAGAAGAGTTCTGTTTAAATGAGCATCACTAATTTCTGAGTGACTTTCTATTCTTTCCAATCAGGTATGTTGTTTTCTGCTGAAAAATAGATTTAGTCCATTATCAAAAAATGAAACTTAACTAAAAACTGACAAATAGAGGGATAGTAAAATAAAATGGTTTTAGAAATGGTTTTAAAATTTAAGGATGCCATTCTAGAATATGTATGTATGTAATGACAATATTATTGATTGGGAATTCACTACTTCTCTGCGTGTCAATGTATCATGTAAAGGTCACTGAGTCATGTCTGATTCTTTGCAACACCATGGACTATGGAATTCTCCAGGCCAGAATACTGGAGTGAGTAGCCTTTCCCCTTTCCAAGGGATCTTCTCTACCCAGGGATCGAATCCAAGTCTCCTGCATGCAGATGGATTCTTTACCAGCTGAGCCACAAGAGAAGCTCAAGAACACTGAAGTGGGTAGCCTATCCCTACCCCAGCGGATCTTCCCCACCCAGGAATCAAACCGGGGTCTCCTGCATTGCAGGCAGATTTTTACCAACTGAGCTATCAGGGAAGTCCCAATGTCAAAGCTAACTATGTATCCATCTATAATGTTATCTAACTATCAAAACATGAAAAAAACATTGCTCATCAGTTCAGTTGCTCAGTCATGTCTGATTCTTTGCAACCCTATGGACTGCAGTATGCCAGGCCTCCCTGTCTACCACCAACTCCAAGAGTTTACTCAAACTCACATCCATCTAGTCAGTGATGCCAAAAATTAAGTCTGTCACTGTTTCCACTGTTTCCACATCTACTGACCATGAAGTGATGAGATCAGATGGCATGATCTTAGGTTTCTGAATTTTGAGTTTTAAGTCAACATTTTAACTCTCCTCTTTCATTTTCATCAAGAGGCTCTTTAGTTCTTCTTCTCTATCTGCTATAAGGCTTGTATCATCTACATATCTAGGTTATTAATATTTCTTCCAACAATCTTGATTCCATCTTGTGCTCCATCCAGCTCAGTGTTTCTCATAATGTACTCTGCCTATAAGGTAAATAATCAGAGTGACAATATATAGCCTTGACTTACTCCTTTTCCTATTTGAAACCAGTCTGTTGTTCCATGTCTAGTTCTAACTGTCGCTTCTTGACCTTCATACAGATTTCTCAAGAGGCTATTCAAGTGGCCTGGTATTCCCATTTCTTTAAGACTTTTCCAGAGTTTCTTGTGGTCCACATAGTCAAAGGTTTTGGCATAGTCAGTAAAGCAAAAATAGATTTTTTTCTGGAACTCTTGCTTTTTCAATAATCCAACAGATGTTGGCAATTTGATCTCTGGTTCCTCTGCTTTTTCTAAATCCATCTTGAACATCTGGAAGTTCACGGTTCATGTATTGCTGAAGCCTGGCTTGGAGAATTTTGAGCATTACTTTGCTAGCATGTGAGGTGAGTGCAATTGTGCAGTAGTTTGAGCATTCTTTGGCATTGCCTTTCTTTGGGATTGGAATGAAAACTGACCTTTTCCAGTCCTGTGGCCACTGCTGGGTTTTCCAAATTTGCTGGCATGTGGAATGCAGCACTTTCACAGCACCGTTTTTTAGAATTTGAAATACCTCAACCTGAATTCCATCACCCCCACTAGCTTTGTTCATAGTGATGTTTTTCTAAGGCCCACTTGGCTTCATATTCCAGGATGTCTGACTCTTGGTGAGTGATCACACTATCGTGATTATCTGGGTTGTGAAGATGTTTTTTGTATAGTTCTTCTGTGTATTCTTGCCGCATCTTCTTAGTATCTTTTGCTTCTGTTAGGTCCATACCATTTCTGTCCTTTATTGTGCCCATCTTTGTGTAAAATATTCCCTTGTTATCTCTAACTTTCTTGAAGAGATCTCTAGTCTTTCCCATTCTATTATTTTCCTCTATCTCTTTGAGGGATCACTAAGGAAGGCTTTCTTATCTCCCCTTGCTATTCTTTGAAACTATGCATTCAAATGGGTATATCTCTCCTTTTCTCCTCTGCCTTTAGCTTCTCTTCTTTTCACAGAAACTTCTCTTCTTCTATTTGTAAGACCTCTTCAGACAACTATTTTGCCTTTTTGCATTTCTACCCTTGGGGATGGTCTTGATGCCTGCCTTGTGTCCAATGTCACGAACCTCCATCCATAGTTCTTCAGGCACTGTATCAGATCTATTTGTCACTTCCACTGTATAATTGTAAGAAATTTTATTTATGTCATCCCTGAATGGTCTAGTTGTTTCCCCTACATTTCTTCAATTTAAGTCTGAATTTGGCAATAAGGAGTTCATGGTCTTGGAGAAGGCAATGGCACCCCACTCCAGTACTCTTGCCTGGAAAATCCCATAGATAGAGGAGCCTGGTAGGCTGTAGTCCATGGGGTCTCTAAGAGTTGGAAACAACTGAACCACTTCACTTTCACTTTTCACTTTCATGCATTGGAGAAGGAAATGGCAACCCACTCCAGTGTTCTTGCCTGGAGAATCCCAAGGACAGGGGAGCTTGGTGGGCTGCTATCTATGGGGTCACACAGAGTTGGACACGACTGAGGTGACTTAGCAGCTTAGCATTTCATGGTCTGATCAACAGTCAGCTCCTGGGCTTATTTTTGCTGACTGTATAGAGCTTCTCTATCTTTGGCTGCAAAGAATATAATCAATCTGATTTTGGTGTTGACCATCTGGTGATATCCATGTGTCGAGTCTTCTCTTGTGCTGTTGTTAGAGGGTGTTTGCTATGACCAGTGTGTTCTCTTGGTAAAACTCTATTAGCTTTTGCTCTGCTCATATAATTAGTGAAAAAAGCAGAGTTGCTGATCCCAGTTAAATTTTGTAAATTAATATTTCAAATATTTGATAGTAAAACATTTCTCAAAAGCATGTTGACATATCCTTTTGATAAAAGCTTATATGTTTAAGAATTCTATCCCTGGGTTAGAAAGATCCACGGAGAAGCTATTGGCAACACACTCCAGTATTCTTACCTAGAGAATTCCATGGACAGAGGAGACTGGTAAACTATGATCCATGAGATTGCAAAGAGTCAGACACAGCTGAGTGAATAACACAACATTATATGAAAGAAAAATCTAGATACATAAACAGTATTAGTGTCCTAAGTCTCAAAAAGCTGTCTTGATGAAATATAATATAAATAAATAAATATATGTATATGTGTGTGTGTGTATATATATATAGGCATGGGTTTATTTTAATTTATTGAATTACAGAATAATTCTAAAAAGTCCCCAAATTACAGAATAAAGGTGTATTTGTGTGTAACATATTTTGCAATATTCATCTACTACACTTTAACAAAGAAGACAATTTCATTTTCATCTTTGTTACTTTATAAAATATAAAATGAAATAAGAAATATCAAAGATAAATGGAGAGCTTTTTATATTGATCTTGTGTATTGTATAAAATCTTTTCTCTTTGATATGCACTCTACCACATTTAAAAAGGTTCAGATTTACCAACTTATCAAAAGTGTGATTGCCAGAAGGATAAAAATCTGACCAGTGAAACAAAGGCAGATATAAAAACACAAGAGAAAATTCAAAATTAATTAGCAGTGTGGTTAAAAGACAAAACAAAATATTTTTCACAAGTAAACAGAAATTAATGACATTGTCTAGTTATAAAGACATGCTTAAATTTTCAAAGGAGTGACAAATATAGCATGTTGATTACACAAGTGATGCACAAAATATGTAATCATTAGTCAAAAGCTGTTCAAGGGAAAATAATTTGGAGTCAACCCTGATATAAAAACACTGGCTGTTTTTAGTAGCCTACAGGTTAACCTGTAAACAAAGAAAGATGGTGACCATAGTTACGTACAAAGGTTTCAGAATTTTTTTTCATTCATTTATTCATCCATTCATTGAATAAATATTTACTGAGATTTTATCACTCATCCATTGTTGAGATATCAAGAAACAAAAAGCAAATAATGAATTACCATCAAGATTAATTTTCAGTGAAAAAGGTAAACAGTAAAACTCTTGTGTTTTAGGAACTAAAGATAAATAAAGAGAAAGCAAGCTGTGAACAATACAAGTCATAGAAATTTTCTTATGATATGGGATTTAATTTAATTTTGAAAGCTAAAAGTATGATGTTCATGGTTCATCAAGGATATAAAGATTAAAATTTAGCACATATGAGTGAGAAACATTATTTTGCCAACAAAGTTATGGTTTTTCCAGTGGTCATGTATGGATGTGAGAGTTGGACTGTGAAGAAGGCTGAGCGCCGAAGAATTGATGCTTTTGAACTGTGGTGTTGTAGAAGATTCTTGAGAGTCCCTTGGATTGCAAGGAGATCCAACCAGTCCATTCTGAAGGAGATCAGCCCTGGGATTTCTTTGGAAGGAATGATGCTAAAGCTGAAACTCCAGTACTTTGACCATTGGAAAACACCCTGAAGCTGGGAGGGATTGGGGGCAGGAGGAGAAGGGGACGACAGAGGATGAGATGGCTGGATGGCATCACTGACTCAATGGACGTGAGTTTGAGTGAACTTCAGGAGTTTTTGATGCACAGGGAGGTGTGGTGTGCTGCGATTCATGGGGTCACAAAGAGTTGGACATGACTGAGCGACTGAACTAAACTAAACTGAACACTTACAAAACATTTTTTGTATCACCATGTTAAGAATTCATTGTGAAAGGTAAAATTTAATTTTGCTTAAAATCTAAACAGCTTTTATATGATGGGTAGACACCTTTTCCGTATGTCTCAAGGCATGGATGCCAACAAGTAGTTGCTTTCAGTTCAGTTCAGTTCAGTCGCTCAGTCGTGTCCAACTCTTGCGACCCCATGAATCGCAGCACGCCAGGCCTCCCTGTTCATCACCATCTCTCGGAGTTCACTCA
>SJYT01051240.1:130605-142286 GCA_006410635.1 Cephalophus harveyi | reverse complement strand
GGGGTGTTTCCCCCCGGCCGCCACTGGCCTCGGAAGTGGGGCAGCTCCTCCCGGCTGCCACCCTGACCTCGGACCACACGGGGTGTCTGCCCCCAGCCGCCACTGGCCTCGGATGCGGGGTGGGTCCACCCAGCTGCCACCCTGACCTCAGACGCCCCTGGCCTCTGACGCGGGGTGTCTGCCCCCGGCCGCCACTGGCCTCGGAAGCACGGTGGCTCCACCCAGCTCCCGCCCTGACCTCGGACGCCGGGTGTCTTCTCCCGGCCGTCACTGGCCTCGGACGTGGGGCAGCTCTTCCCGGCCGCCGCCCTGACCTCGGACGCGGGGTGTCTCCTCCCGGCCGCCCCTGACCTCGGACATGGGGTGTCTCCTCCCGGCCGCCACTGACCTCGGATGCGGGGTAGCTCCACCCAGCTGCCGCCCTGACCTCGGACGCCGGGTGTCTCCTCCCGGGCCGCCACTGACCTCAGTACAGGTAACTCCTCTCGGCTGTTCCTGCGCCGTCGCAGCCTGGCACTCTAGGCTGCTGTCCCCGACCTCGGACGTGGGGCAGCTCCTCCCGGCCGCGCGTAGTGCGCCGGCCCGGCTCTCGCAGCGGAGCGCAAAAACTATCTTTAAGAACCAGGAAAGAGCCTTTTAGATTTAGTAATATAAAAACATCTCCTCCATTGACCTTGATATCAACAACATCACAGTTATAGTGACTTACCTTTTCTTATCAAGATTTAGATTTTGGAAAGGAGTCCTCAACATAATGGTAGTTAGTCATAAGTTGCTGTGTTGTTGTTGTTGTTTTGGTCTCTTGGCTTGGTAATAAAAGGCTGTTAATTACACCATCTTCTGCTTTTTCTCTCTGAGGCGTGACTATCCTGGAGAAGATGAGTATTTTGAGAAGTCTTAGCTTCTTAGAGCTTAGGACTGGGCTTCCCTGATGGCTCAGAGAGTAAAGAATTTGCCTGAAATGCAGGAGACATGAGTTTGATCCCTGGGTCGAGAAGATGCCCTGACGAAGGGAATGGCTACCTTTGATCTTGCCTGGAGAATTCCAGGGAGTCTCAAAGAGTTGGACATGACTGAGTGACTAACACTTTCATTTCCTTTTTTTTCCACACCTCAGGATTGCATCTACTAGAAGAATTTCAGTTTATAACCCATACTATAATAATTAATTTGTGATTCATTATGTGAATTTAGTTTTAGTTGCTACATTTGAAGTCTTTGAAAACAGATATGATTCAATTCCATAAAAATGTGTTTACAGGAGGTCTTTAACCCCACATATAATCCTATTGTTAGGTAGGTAGAATAGGGAAAAGGAGTCCAAAATGGCGGTGGCTAAGAGACAAGGAAGGGAAAAGCCCACAAAAATAGAACAAAGGAAGGTCAAAGAAAGGTCTAAGGACTGGAGTGAGGACTTCAGGTAGAATAGCACTCCTGGCTGAGCCCAATTTGCATATGGCAGGCCCAGGGGGAAGAAAACATATAAAAGGAGGAGAAAAGCGCTCGCTCTCTCTCTCCTGCATGGGTATGCTCTTTCTTTCTCTCTCTCTTCCCTCCCCATCCTGCCCACCACCGCCCACCTCCCCCCTAACTTGTATCAATACTTATTTTGTGGGACTTCTCTAGTGGTCTAGCTGTTAAGAGTCCACCTACCAATTCAGGGGAGACAGGTTCGATCCCTGCTCCAGGAGGACCCCACATGCCTTGGAGCAACTGAGCCCGTGCGCCCCAGCTACCGAGGCCACACTCTGGAGTCTGAGAGCTGCAACAAGAGACGCCATCGCAGTGAGCAGCTCACACACTGCAACCAGAGAAAGCCTGAGCAGCAAAGCAGACCCAGCGCAGCCAAAAATAAATAATTTAAAAAAACTTTGTATCAACAGCATCCTCATTTTCCTAACTCTGCCTAGTATTCCATTACATGGAAGCACCAAATTTTATTTGAAAAATCACCTATTGGTGGGCATTTAAATTATATCTTATCTACTACTGCACAATTGCACTCATCTCACACGCTAGTAAAGTAATGTTCAAAATCCTCCAAGCCAGGTTTCAGCAATACGTGAACCATGAACTCCCTGATGTTCAAGCTGGTTTTAGAAAAGGCAGTCCCAACCCCAGGGCATGTTGGCATGCTCCTCCACTCTCTTCTCTTCTTCAAGGATGGATTCTCCTGCTATCTTCTTAATAAAATAGAGCTGTAACACTGATCTGTCTAAGAGCTATGACACAATTTGTTCAAGACCCGAGAGCTGTGACGTGCTGAGAGCTTCAATGTCCGTCGCTCCAAACCATTGTTGTGACGAGACAAGAACCAAGAAGCATACACTAGTCTGACACTATTATATATAATTCCCTTCTCTGTTAACAAAAATAAAAAAACAAAAGCAAAGTTCAATACCATGATTTGAACTTCAAGTATTAATGAGAATTTTACAAGAAGGTTAGCATTATTAAGCCATTAATTAGTTTTAAAGTACTTTTCAAATGCACTATTCAATTTTGAGCTTGCATTCCTAGAAGAACTCTGCTAGTATCTCCAGCTCTATTTGTCCACTCCACAGTAACTAGCCCATCCCCATAGGAGCTCATTACTCGATGCATGGGGCCCCTGAAAACCTCACCCCTAACCTTGAACCTGCTATTTTATAGGCTGATATGGCTATGCCAAAGCCTTTGACTGTGGATCACAATAAACTGTGGAAAATTCTGAAAGAGATGGGAATACCAGACCACCTGACCTGCCTCTTGAGAAATCTGTATGCAAGTCAGGAAGCAACAGTTAGAACTGGACATGGAACAACAGACTGGTTCCAAACAGGAAAAGGAGTACGTCAAGGCTGTGTATTGTCACCCTGCTTATTTAACTTATATGCAGAGTACATCATGAGAAACCCTAGACTGGAAGAAACACAAGCTGGAATCAAGATTGCTGGGAGAAATATCAATAACCTCAGATATGCAGATGACACCATCCTTATGGCAGAAAGTGAAGAATATCTAAAGAGCTTCTTGATGAAAGTGAAAGAGGAGAGTGAAAAAGTTGGCTTAAAGCTCAACATTCAGAAAACGAAGATCATGGCATCCGGTCCCATCACTTCATGGGAAATAGATGGGGAAACAGTGGAAACAGTGTCAGACTTTATTTTTGGGGGCTCCAAAATCACTGCAGATGGTGACTGCAGCCATGAAATTAAAAGATGCTTACTCCTTGGAAGAAAAGTTATGACCAACCTAGATAGTATATTCAAAAGCAGAGACGTTACTTTGCCGACAAAGGTCCGTCTAGTCAAGGCTATGGTTTTTCCAGTGGTCATGTATGGATGAGAGTTGGACTCTGAAGAAGGCTGAGTGCTGAATAATTGATGCGTTTCAACTGTGGTGTTGGAGAAGACTCTTGAGAGTCCCTTGGACTGCAAGGAGATCCAACCAGTCCATTCTGAAGGAGATCAGCCCTGGGATTTCTTTGGAAAGAATGATGCTAAAGCTGAAACTCCAGTACTTTGGCCACCTCATGCGGAGAGTTGACTCATTGGAAAAGACTTTGATGCTGGAAGGGTTTGGGGGCAGGAGGAGAAGGGGACGACCGAGGATGAGATGGCTGGATGGCATCACTGACTTGATGGATGTGAGTCTGAGTGAACTCCGGGAGTTGGTGATGGACAGGGAGGCCTAGAGTGCTGTGATTCATGGGGTTGCTAAGAGTTGAACATGACTGAGTGACTGAACTGAACTGATGGCAAATTAATGTAGAAGTCTAATGTTTCATGTCCAAGCTTATCATCAACAGGTTTAATGGCCTTCCCCAGGATAAAATTTAAGAATCCTTTCATAACCTTCAGCCTAGATATCCAGTTTACTGGAAACAAGAGCAATGAAAGAGTGCCTTTGAGCCCCACTACACTTTTCACTTTCATGCATTGGAGAAGGAAATGGCAACCCACTCCAGTGTTCTTGCCTGAAGAATCCCAGGGATGGGGAGCCTGGTGGGCTGCCATCTATGGGGTCGCACAGAGTTAGACATGACTGAAGTGACTTAGCAGCAGCAGCAGAGAGCCATTACAGTTAACCACAAACATATCAGCAAGAGTCCATTGAATTTTTGCATCTTGGTTAAAAAGACATACATCATCTCCCATATTTCTATACTGATGATAGATCTAAAACAAATTTCTTCAGGAGTTCCAGAAGTAGAATTCACCATACAGGAAACAACTCTATCAAGAACTAAGATATTAGAAGTTTATTACATATGGACATCTTCTACCCAAAATTTCCCTGACTGCCACACTTTAATCTCTTGCTAGGTTTCTTTTCATGCCTAATATTTCAACTTTCTGTTGGTTTCAAAAGTTTGATTAATCAATATTCTTAGAAGTTGTCTTTTTCTTTTTTTTTTACTGAAGTGTAGTTGACTTATAATATTGTGTTAGTTTAAGGTGTACAGCAAAATTATTCCATTGTTATACATATATATGGATCTATATTTTTTATTTTGATTTTTCCATTATAGTTTGTTACAAGATACTAACTATAATTCCCTTTGCTACACAGTAAATCCTTACTGTTGGTATAATTTATATATGGTAATATGCATCTGCTTTTCCCATAATCCCAATTTATCTCTCCACCTATTTCTCCTTCGGTAACCATAAGTTTGTTATCTATGCTTGTGAGTCTGTTTCAGTTTTGTAAATACATTCATTTGTACTACTTTTTAGATTCTAAATGTAAGTAATATCATATAATATTTGTCTTTCCCTGTTGGATTTACTAAGAGGCTTTCTTCTAAAGATTGTTTCTTTGTGCACCAGCAAGGTAAACTGCATTATATTACACACAAGCCTAATGGTAATCAAACCTCACTTCCTTACAGACATGGGAGTGAGATGGCCTATGTTCCCCTCAATGATTTCAGGTTGGGAGAATCTTAGCTTAAAATTATTGTTCAAGTCTTTCTAATAATTTTAATTTGCATCTATCCTTGATGTATTCCCAGGTTTCTTTCTTCTTCTTTTTTTTTTTTTCCCCTACACTTTCTTTCTCCAGAATCTTGAAATATACTAAATGGTAACTCATTTAATAAATAATTGAAATTCAACTCCAAGGAGTAATAGTCGTGAGAAGCCCTGAAGTCAGCCATCATCAAATGGTCAGGGAGTTTTGTTACTACAAGTGGTATGGGTATGAAGGGATTAAAAAGTGTCAAGTTATGAGAGTCAGCCTCTCCTTTAACTTTGAAGAAGAAACTGTAAGAGACCCTGAGAACTGAAAAATATCCATTTAACCTCATCATGATTTTTCCCTTACAATTTTTCTTGCTGACCTCTGATATTTGCATGGCCTAAATCACTAAACAGTTCCTCTTCAGCCCTCTTACTAAGACCTTACCACAGCAACAAAAATCTGTTTAATCCCAGAGGAAATTCTTCCATCTTCTGAGATCCATATTTGACCCACTATTCCCTTAAATTAGCTGAATCTTTTGTTAAAGGCCCAGATAACACTTTATGCATCTCAATGTAGCTACCTAGAACACACCTTTGAAACCACGTTTTAAGTTATAACATTAGAATAAAGGACTATAGTTAATAGCACATCAGTTTGTTTTTTGTTTTTTTGTTTTTTCCTTCTACTAATCTTACAACTTGTATAGCCCTAAGGAGCACAACCTAGCTATGATCAACCTAGAAAGCATATTAAAAAGCAGAGACATTACTTTGCTGACAAATATCCATCTAGTCAGAGCTATGGCTTTTCCAGTAGCCATGTATGGATGTGAGAGTTGGGTATAAAGAAAGTTGAATGCCAAAGAATTGATGCTTCTGAACTGTGGTGTTGGAGAAGACTCTTGAGAGTCCCTTGGACTGCAAGAAGATTCAACCAGTCCATCCTAAAGGAGATCAGTCCTGGATGTTTATTGGAAGGACTGATGCTGAAGTTCCAATACTTTGGCCAGCTGATGTGAAGTACTGACTCATTGGAAAAGACCCTGATGCTGAGAAAGATTGAATGCAGGAGAAGGGGACTGCAGAGGATGAGATGATTGGATGACATCACCAACTCAATGGACATGAGATTGAGCAAGCTCTGGGAGTTGGTGGACAGGGAACCCTGGCATGCTGCAATCCATGGAGTCGCAAAGAGTTGGACAGGACTGAGTGACTGAAATGAAGGAGCATAAGGGAACACTACTAAATAAGAATATTATTTTTATTTTGTGTTTAACACTCTGCCTTCATTGGCTTGGCACCAAACATCAAGTAAAAGTACAAATACACTCCACTTATACCTGATTTTACTGTTTTCATATTATGAAAAAGATATACATATTTTTTTAATTTTTATTTTTACTTTACTTTGCTTTACAATACTGTATTGGTTTTGCCCTACATTGACATGAATCAGCCACGGGTGTACATGAGTTCCCAATCCTGAACCTCCCTCCAACCTCCCACCCCATATCATCTCTCTGGATCATCCCCGTGCACCAGCCCCAAGCATCCTGTATCCTGTATCGAACATAGGCTGGTGATTCGTTTCTTACATGATCGTATGCATGTTTCAATGCCATTCTCCCAAATCATTCCACCCTCTCCCTCTCCCATAGAGCCCAAAAGTCCGTTATAAGCATCTGTGTCTCTTTTGCTGTCTCACATACAGGGTTATCATTAACATCTTTCTAAATTCCATATATATGTGTTAGTGTACTGTATTGGTGTTCTTCTTTCTGGCTTACTTCACTCTGTATAATAGGCTCTAGTTTCATCCACCTCATTAGAACTGATTCAAATGTATTCTTTTTAATGGCTGAGTAATACTCCATTGTGTATATGTACCACAGCTTTCTTATCCATTCATCTGCTGGTGGACATCTATATTTTTAAATAGCCCTTCATGAGGCATAGCATTCAGACTTGTTTACTTGGACTTCCCTGGTGGCTCAGACAGTAAAGTGTCTGCCTACAATGCAGGAGACCCGGATTTGCTCTATCCCTTGGTTGGGAAGATACCCTGGAGAATGAAATGGCAACCCACTCCAGTATTCTTGCCTGGAAAATCCCATGGACAGAAGAACCTAGTAAGTTGACAGTCCACCGGGTTGCAAAGAGTCAGACATGACTGAACGACTTGACTTTCTTTCTTTCGTTCTTCCATTTCCAAACAATTGTGATGTCCTTGGACCACACAGCGTCTGCTGGGCCTTTGAGCAACTCTGCTTAGTTATCCTTTATAGTCACTCCTTTGGTCCACAGGGAAAAGTTTCGAGCATGAGTTGTTTGCAAAAGTCGCACTCACAACCAGAAAGGAAAGTGAAGTCTAGGACAGAGCTGGGGCAAGGGAAGAAGGGACAATAGTTCTCACTTCACTATGGCTCATAATGAATGTAGTGATTCTGCTTGCATTATATCCAATTCATTTGTACTTGTGGAGTTCATTACCGCATTACCCTTCATGTCCTAATGGGAAAACAATATTGCTTAATGGCAATACAAGTGCACGAAGAACCTATTTTCGTCCTATTGATATAAACTGTCTCATTGAGGTGACCTTTTCAACTAGAAGGCGTGGTAGCACATGGAAAATGCAGAGATAACCTTTTTATAACGTAATTTTAATCTTACATGTGAAATATTGTTCATTCAGCAAATATCTTCTGTTTGATAGCTGCTCTTTTAAGACAAATTTTGAAGTCTAAGATCAGAGCAAAAAAGCTCTTGGCTATCCTCTGCCCATCTCTTTTTGGCTACTCAGCGGCTTTACCTTTTCATTTTCCAAACACATATTTCAAATTCAACAATTAAATTATTTTTACTTAATCAGAATAATCAGATCCCTTGAGGTATCACTGATCATAGCATAATATAGAAAAATACTTCACAAGTAAGAGTCTTTAACCATCCAATAATGTTCTGAGTTTGTCTTTATCATAGGAAAAAAATTAAAAAATGTTTTAAAGATTTGTCTACTGTGTTAAATCAATGTACTCACTAACTTAAATGGGCAAGTGATACTTTTCACTGATCTTTCAGACTAGGATAGGTTTTATAAGATCCTATATTTAAAAAAAAAAAAACTTTTATTTTCCTGAAGAATTGTTTATTCTTGAGTCTTAAGAAAAAATCAAAGCCTAGTGTGTTTCTTCAAAGTAGTAGACAAGAAAAGGAAGCACAATGAGGTGCTTAAAATGCTTAATTTTAAATCATGTATAATTCCAAATGACAGCAAAACAAATTAATGCTTTGCTGTTTGCCACTGCTACTTTGGCTAAGTGCTGGGCATATACATTTGAGAAAGCCGTTAGTGTTATAGAGGGTTGGGAGAAAAGAAATAGGTCTGGCAATTCTGCAAAATGTTCTAAGAATGAGAAAGTGGTCAGTTTTCAGAGGCATCGAAGGACATGCAATTTACCATTGATTTATTTTGATTTGTTTCATTATAGCTATTAATGAGAAAGGGAAGAAACACCAAAAATGAAATATGTTTGGTCACTTAAAAAACCCTAGGAAACATGATTCTGCTTCCCTGGTCGTTCAGATGGTAAAAACTCTGCCTGCAATGCAGGAGATTTGGGTTTGATCCCTGGTGGGTAAGATCCCTTGGAGGAGGAAATGTCAACCCACTCCAGTATTTTTGCCTGTAAAATTCTATGGACAGAGATGCCTGGCAGGCTACAGTTCATGGGGTCACAAAGACTGAGAGACTGATACAGATCGTTTCTAGTGAACCTCAATACAGTTTTCCATAATGGCTCCTCCATTTTCCATTCCCAACAGCAGTGCACAAGTTTCCTTTACTCCTCATCCTTGTCCACATTTGTCATTTCTTTTGTGTGTGTGTGTGTGTGTGATAACCCTTTGGTGTGACGTGATAGCTCATGGTGGTTTTGGATTACACCTCTCTGATGGTTAGTGATGCTGAGCACATATTCAGGTACCTGTTGGCCATATGTATGTCTTTCTTTGGGAAGAAAAAAAAAAATGTTTATTTAGTTCCTCTACCCATTTTTCAATTTAAAGTTTAATAACTAACAATATCAGATAAATGTGCATTTCTTAGAAACTCGTTAGAGTAAGCACAAGACTACCCAGGGTACTAGTAACAATTAGTGAGTGAAGTCGCTCAGTCGTGTCCGACTCTTTGTGATCCCATGGACTGTAGTCTACCAGGCTTCTCTGTCCATGGGATTTTCCAGGCAAGAGTACTGGAGTGGGTTGCCATTTCCTTCTCCAGGGGATCTTCCTGACCCAAGGATCGAACCCAGGTCTGCTGCATTGCAGGCAGACACTTTACCCTCTGAGCCACCAGGAAGTCTCAATAGCAGGTTCTATTTTCACTAAGCATTTCCTATGAGCTAAGCCCTGCACTAATAGTTTGAACATGTAATTTCTCATTTATTACCTCAATGGGAAGTGCCACAGGGTCATTTGTTTTAAATAGCTGACCATGAGGCTATTATGACAACTTGCTGTGAACATATGTTTCCAAGCCTTTTGCCTGGCATTTCAACTTGCATGTCATATTTATCTAATGTCATTGTATTGGCCTGTATCAATGTATACAAAATGCCCATCACCAAAATGTTGAAGGAAGGAAAATACAAATGGAACAAAAATATATATACATATACATATATTAAAGGGCATAATAATTAACATTTAGTCAAATATTTTATGCTTAAGTCATTTGTAAATTATTAAAATATCATGATTCATTTGAGCAGATGTCTATATGTCTATACCTATCAATAGATAAACAGCTTGCAAAATTTTAGTTGCAAAAAGTTCTGTATGTCCAAAGTGTGTATATTTTCTAAAGAATTAAGCACTATTGCTAAATAATGTAATGAGTTCAGTAATCTGAATCTCAATGCCAGGTATTAGAAATTATATAAAAAGTATTTTTAACCTTTAAAAAAGTACTAATGCATTTACTAATATTTTGTTGTGAAAGAAATATTACAAATTTTAAGAAATGATCTGTTAAATTAACACTGTTGTAATCACACCTCATAGGACCACATGTGACACAGCATGAGCATGTTTGTATAACAGGATCAATCCAGGAGGATTGAGTGGTAAATTGTAGCATCACTGAAGCATGAATGCAGCCTAATTAACAAAACTGAAAGTGCTGCTCTCATTTCACTTATCTTCTTTTCCTCACATGATTGGTCTATGCTGCTGCATTCAGTGGAATTTTGTTTCTTGCTGGCATACTGCAGTATTTCCTGTCCACCTGCTGCATCTTGACTGTCATCTCAGGATGCTTTAAGTGCAATTATCTTTTTCTCAGCAGCACTCTAATTAAAGTCTACTCTATAACAGAACTTCTACTGAAAGTAATCAGAACTATATTACCTCTGGATGCACCTCTGAAAACATATTTCTTAATTTCCTCTAAGTGATACATATGGATTTAATTTATTTCAATAAAACCTCAGCTAAATTCATATCATATTTAATATGGGTGCACGCTATGCCTCTTCAGTCATGTCTGACTCTTTGTTACTCTATGGATTGTAGCCCACCAGGCTCCTCTGTCCATGGGACCCTCTAGGAAAAAATACTGGAATTGGTTAACATGCCCTTCTCCAGAGGATATTCTCGACTCAAGGATATAAACCATGTCTCATTTCTCTTGCTTTGGCAGGTGGGTCCTTTACCACTAGTGTAACCTGGGAAGCCCCATATTTAATATACATGCATGTTAAGTTTTATTAAAGAGTGCAACATAAAGAAGAAAAAAAAGAGGAATTTAGATCTCTTGACCACAACAAAGCTGTTCTATTTCTATCAGTTTCTCTGTTGTCTTCAATACAATCATTGATCTCTTATTACCCTCCATTCAGTGAAATGATCAACTGTTTTGCTCTGTATAGCTCCAATATTGTAAACTCTAATAATATTTTATGTATGACATAGAGAACACCAGTTGATATACATCAGTTGATATACATCACTTTATAGAGCATCTTAAACTTCATATTTTAATTATCAATGCCATAACTGTGTAATAACAGCAAAATGTTTAATGTTTCTATGACATAGCTTGCTGTACAAATGATGAGAGAGTGATTTAATGACTTTTAGAATTTGATTGTTTTCTAAATTTATTTGCTTTATTTATCTTTAGTTCAGTTCATTTCAGTTGCTCAGTCGTGTCTGACTCTTGCGACCCCATGAATCACAGCACGCCAGGCATCCCTGTCCATCACCAACTCCTGGAGTTCACTCAGATTCACGTCCATTGAGTCAGTGATGCCATCCAGCCATCTCATCCTCTGTCGTCCCCTTCTCCTCCTGCCCCCAATCCCTCCCAGCATCAGTCTTTTTCAATGAGTCAACTCTTCGCATGAGGTGGCCAAAGTGCTGGAGTTTCAGCTTTAGCATCCTTCCTTCCAAAGAAATCCCAGGACTGATCTCCTTCAGAATGGACTGGTTGGATCTCCTTGCAGCCCAAGGGACTCTCAAGTCTTCTGCAACACCACAGTTCAAAAACATCAATTCTTCGGTGCTCAGCCTTCTTCACAGTCCAACTCTCACATCCATACATGACCACAGGAAAAAACATAGCCTTTACTAGACAGACCTTTGTTGGCAAAGTAATGTCTCTGCTTTTGAATATGCTATCTAGGTTGGTCATAATTTTCCTTCCAAGGAGTGTCTTTTAATTTCATG
>SJYT01051240.1:8061-130531 GCA_006410635.1 Cephalophus harveyi | reverse complement strand
TCCATACATGACCACTGGAAAAACCATAGCCTTGACTAGACAGACCTTTGTTGGCAAAGTAATGTCTCTGCTTTTGAATATGCTATCTAGGTTGGTCATAATTTTCCTTCCAAGGAGTGTCTTTTAATTTCATGGCTGCAGTCACCATCTGCAGTGATTTTGGAGCCCCAAAAAAATAAAGTCTGACACTGTTTACACTGCTTCCCCATCTATTTGCCATGAAGTGATGGGACCAGATGCCATGATCTTAGTTTTCTGAATGTTGAGCTTTAAGTCAACTTTTTCACTCTCCTCTTTCACTTTCATCAAGAGGCTTTTTAGTTCCTCTTCCCTTTCTGCCATAAGGGTGGTGTCATCTGCATATTTGAAGTTATTGATATTTCTCCTGGCAATCTTGATTCCAGCTTGTGGAATCTAGATTGCCAGCCCAATCTGGAATCAAGATTGCCAGCCCAGTGTTTCTAATGATGTACCCTGTATATAAGTTAAATAATCAGGGTTACAGTATACAGCCTTGACATACTCCTTTTCCTATTTGGAACCAGTCTGTTGTTCCATGTCCAGGTCTAACTGTTGCTTCCTGACCTGCATATAGGTTTCTCAAGAGGCAGGTCAGGTGCTCTGGTATTCCTATCTCTTATTTATACTCCTTTTCAAATACAACTTTACAGGTAGGAACAAACTAGAAGCAGAATATATTTATTTGTTTTAATACCATAAATTCAAAGCATAGTATTATTAACCAGTTCTCCCAGTGGCATTATCACTTGTTTTGAACACATTGTCACATTGCCTGAACGTCAACAATGTTAAAGAGTGTTGGATCTTGCACAACAGTGTCAGGCTTGTAGACAGTCAATGTGTCAAGACAAAATAATGGCAAGGAATTTTTCACTATGAACATCTTACTTACAACTTATAATGATGAGGAAAATTGAATATAATCACAAAGACACACACATACATGTACATATGAATGTTTAATACAATGTGCACATTTTAAACTTTTATTTTATATATATACTCATTTTTCTTTTTAATAGATGTTTAAAGTATTAGGGCTTCCCAGGTGTCTCAATGGGTAGAGAACATACTTGCAAAGCAGGAGATTCTGGAGATACGAGTCAGGAGATTCTGGAGATATGAGTCAGGAGATTCTGGAGATACGAGTTTGATTTCTGAGTCAGGAAGATCCCCTGGAGAAGGGCAGGGCAACCCACTCCAGTATTCTTGCCTGAAGAATCCCATGAACAGAGGAGTCTGACAGGATACAGTCCATAGATTGCAAAGAGTTGGACATGACTGAAGCAACATACCATGCACACATATTAAATATGATAAAAATTTAGCTGACTGAAGCATCCGAGCACAGCACAGCACATTAAAGTATTATGAATGTACAATAAAATGTATAATTTTGACATATGCCTATGTCTGTAAAATTATTATCACATTGAAAATAATAAATGCAGCATTACCCTCAAAAGTTTTCTGTGGTTTTTAAAGTCCTTACAAGTCCTTTTCAAGGTTTTGGTTTAATGTAATTTATTTAAAAAAGAGAACATTTAGTACAGATTATTGAAGGATTATTTAAATTATTAAAATGCATTTTGAAGAATTATTGAAATATATTTCCATTGGAAGCCATAGTTGGTTGTTTTCTTCCTTTATCACCCATTCCAATGCTTCTTCTATTCTAGGCTGCTTGGATGATTAAGTAGTTAAGAGCTTAATCCCTGAGGGGCATGAACCATTGATTTCTTTGCTTTGTTAAGGTTGTGGTTAATGTGATTGCCAATTCATTGTTATAGAGAAGTAACACTAAAACTTCTGTTTTCTAGACATGCTCCAATTCATATCATGAAGTCTAAGTATTCATATTAGCTTTTTCTTTTGCCTGCAGTTTTACTGTTGACTTGGCACCAAGTAGCTAGATGGTCTCATCAAGAGATTTTTCTCTTTAGAGGGCATCATAAGTTTCTACAGAGGCAGTGGCCACAATGAGAAGGAACCCATGCATCTGTGCTTGTACATCATGTTCATCCTTGACGTGGAAACTCTGTTCATGGATCCATCATATAAATACTATGTGATCAAGAAGAGGTCAAGGCCATTGATGTGAACCTTGTTTCCCTTCAGTTCTGTTCAGTTCAGTCACTCAGTCATGTCTAATGCTGTGATCCCATGGACTGCTGCACACCAGGCTTCCTTATCCATCACCAGCTCCCAGAGCTTGCTCAAACTCATGTCCATCGAGTCAATGATGCCATCCAACCATCTTATCTTCTTTTTGTCCCTTTCTCCTCTTGCTTTCGATATTTCCCAGAATCAGAGTCTTTTCCACTGAGTCAGTTCTTCATATCAGGTGGTCAATATATTGAAACTTCAGCTTCAGCATCAGTCCTTTCAATAAATATTCAGGACTGATTTCCTTTAGGATGGACAGGTTGGATCTCCTTGCAGTCCAAGAGTCTTCTCCAGCACCGCAGTTCAAAAGCATTCATTCTTTGGGGCTCAGGTTTCTTTATGGTCCAACTCTCACATCGATACATGCTACTGGATAAACCATAGGTTTGGCTAGATGGACCTTGGTCAGCAAAGTAATGTCTCTGCTTTTTAATGTGCCGCCTAGGTCTTTGATTGATAGCTAAGAATATTATTTTCCTTCTAAATATGCCCTCATGTGACTTATTCATCAAGACAAGATTTTTTTTTTTTTTTTGTAATGGATAGGAAGAAGAGGAAAAGAAGGTGAAGGAGGAAGGGGGAAGAGAGTATGCTGATAAGGAGGACACTGGCCAACACTCAACAGTGAGTTTTACTTATTTATTTTTTTTAGTTTTTATTAGAATATAGTTGAATTACTATGTGGTTAGTTTCAGATGCACAGTAAAATGATTCAGGTATACATAATCATATATCCATTGTTTTTAAGATTCTTTCCCATACAGGTTTTTAATTTATTTATTTATTTATTTTGGCATATAGTTGCTTTACAATGCTATGTTAGCTTATACTGTACAGCAAAATGAATCAGCCATACAAAATACATATTTTCCCTCTCTTTTGGATGTCCATCCCATTTAGGTCACCATAGTGCATTCAGTAGATTTCCCTGTGCTATACAATGTGTTCTCATTAGTTATCTATTTTATACATAGTATCAATAGTGTATATGTATCAACCTCAATCTTCCAGTTCATCCCAGTAAGATTTTTTTTTTAATTTTATGTTGGAAATATGCTTTATTTATTTTTTTTAATTTTTTAATTTAATTGTTTCTTTCTTTTTTTTTTTTTTTTTACAATACTGTATTGGTCTTGCCATACATCAACATGAATCTGCCACGGGTGTACATGAGATCCCAGTCCTGAACCCCTCTCCCACCTCCCTCCCCATACTATCTCTCTGGGTCATTCCAGTGCACCAGCCCCAAGCATCCTGTAGCTTGTATCGAACCTAGACTGGCGATTCGTTTCTTACATGATATTATATATGTTTCAATGCCATTCTCCCACGTCATCCCACCCTCTCCCTCTCCCACAGAGTCCAAAAGTCTGCTCTATACATCTGTGTCTATTTTGCTGTCTCACATACAGGGTTTGAAGCCTTATGGCTGCTGCAGACTTGCTGAAGCAGAAATGACTTCAAGTACTTGGTTCTCTGCTTACCCTACCATTTACCATATATTACTTTTGGACCAATTATAAAATCTCGTATAATTTTTCTCTTTCTTTCCAAACCACTAAACCATGTGATTATGTATTTTTTTAACTTAATTCAAAATACAACTACTAGATACTTTTTAAAGCTATGGCTTTCCAGTAGTCATGTACAGATGTGAGAGTTTAATCATAAAGAAGGTTGAGCACTGAGAAACTGATTCTTTTAGACTGTGGTGCTAGAGAAGACTCTTGAGGGTCTTTTGGACTACAAGGAAATCAAACCAGTCAATCCTAAAGGAAAGTACCTCCAAATATTCATTGGAAGTTCTGATGCTGAAGCCAGAGCACTAATACTTCGGTCACCTGATGCGAAGAGCTGACTCCGATGCTGGGAAAGATTGAGAGCAGGAGGAGAAGAGGGTGATACAGGATGAGATGGGTTGAATAGCATCATTGACTCAATGGACATGAGATTTAGTAAACTCTGGGAGATAATCAAGAACAGGGAAGTCTGCCAGGCTGTAGTTCATGGAGAGGCAAAGAGTTGGACACAACCTAGCTACTGAACAACAACATGATACTCTTCAGTATTAATGAGTTGAAATATTTAATTTTAGCAAACATGATGTTTCCCAACTGTTTTTATTACCTTTATTTGTTAGTTTAAGTATAAAGACTAGGTCTCTAAAAGAGGTCTAATTCTAATATAATTTTTTCTAGCCCTTGATCTAACCTCTCAGTACACACATATACATTAAGAGAGAAGGCTAGCTCATGAATGAATAAAGAATTAAATGGCTGAGATGTAGCCAGAATAAATGTTATCAATAAAATTTCAAATAACTTTAATATTCACACTATGGTAATATTCGTAAGTCACTTAAGATTTAAAATAAGTGTTAAACAGTTTACAATTTTAAAGAACTTAGAGTAATCAAATTTTCTGTTTTTTCATAAGTTAGACACATTAAAATCATCAAGGCTGTATATTGTCACCCTGCTTATTTAACTTATATGCAGAGTACATCATGAGAAACGCTGGACTGGAAGAAACACAAGCTGGAATCAAGATTGCCAGGAGAAATATCAATCACCTCAGATATGCAGATGACACCACCCTTATGGCCTGTCTCTTATACACATCTGGCAATATAGCTAGCTATGCAATAACCCAATAGAGAATTATAACACTGAATATTCAATAATATTTTTACCAATAAATTAAATTTAATTTTAAAATTCAATAATTACTCCTGGAAGTAATTCCCATATTTCTTGGGAATTAATTGCACCTCAGACTGAAAAGTTGGATTTAAATCTTATTATGTTAAGGATGATTCTAAACCAAGGTTTCTAAATAGTCACTTTTATACAATTTCTTACTAGTAAGTAGAAATCCCTTCCCCTTAAATTTTCACAGAGAACTAATTCAGTTTATTTTTGTTAGAATGCATTTTCCTTGTGAGCAACACACACACACACACACACACACAAACTAAGGATTTTGTATTTGCCTTAGCAGAGCATTCTAAAGTGTAAGTACTGAGTAAAAACAGAAACTCATTTAAAGAAAACATTTACAATTATAACAAAGTCCAATGACCCTAAACATCTTGGATATAGAACAGATGCCAAATTATGATCTTGAGTACATTGTCAGTGGAGAAATTATGATTTGCTTTCCTATTTATTGTAACACATTCATTCAAAATAATAAACATTACATGGTAAATATTAAGATGTGATTTATAAGTAATTTAAATTTAATTAGATGAAAATAACATTAAATGCACAGAATTATTCTACTCATAGTGAGATTTAAATGATAATACTTATTATGAAAATAATATGTTAGATGTGTTTTCAACTAAGTTACTATTATTTTTTTAACTTTAAATACGTTCATAAAGGTTAAAATGAGAGTGCGGGTGTATGCATTCTCAGTTGCTTCAGTCGTCAGGAGCTCTTTGTGATCCTATAAACTGTAGCTTGCCAAGCTCCTCTGTACAAAGGATTCTCCAGGCAAGAATACTGCAGTGGTTTGCCATGCCTTTCTCTAGGATCTTCCCCATCCAGGGATCAAAGACACATCTCCTGCATTGCAGGTGGGAGAAGGAAATGGTGACCCACTCTAGTGTTCTTACCTGGAGAATTCTGTGGGGAGAGGAGCAGGGTGGGCTATAGTCCATAGAGTTGCAAAGAGTCAGACATAACTGAAGGATTAAGACTTTTACTTTAACTTTCTTTACCATTGAACCACCAGGGAAACCCTAAAATGAGGGTAGTATTCATAATTCTTCATTTTAATATCTTTGTATTTTTTCCTATTTATTTTTTTAAAAAATAAGGGAAATATTCTTGTATCTGTTACAATAATTATTTAAAACAAATATTTAAATTTGTTTAAATTCTAAACAAATTATTTAAATTATACTTAGACACAAATTCCATCCAACTGCTTTTTGAAAATACTATTTGTATTATTCAATTTCACTCTCTAAGTCTGGTAAAGAAGATATTTAAATGAGGGTATACAACAGATTTTTAAAATACAAATTATAAATGTTGATACACACACACACATATATATAATATCCACACACTAATGATATCAAAATTTTTAAAGCTATAAATTGTAAATTATTTTATCTGACAAAAGATAAAGTTCTATTAACTTGCATTGATTCATTGTTTTATTTCCAAGCGCTTCTGCTTCTAAGTGAGACCAGACCAAGTGTAGTAAGGAGCACAAAGAAAAATGTAAGGATCAGGTAGCTCTAAATTTGCTTTAACTAATGATCAAATTTTGCCTGTTCATACTGTTCATGGGGTTCTCAAGGCAAGAATACTGAAGTGGCTTGCCATTCCCTTCTCCAGTGGACCACGTTCTGTCAGCCCTCTCAACCATGACCCGCCCGCCTTGGGTTGCCCTGCAGGCATGGCTTGGTTTCATTGAGTTAGACAATGGCATCTGGTCCCATCACTTCATGGGAAATAGATGGAGAAACAGTGGAAACAGTGCCAGACTTTATTTTTTTAGGCTCCAAAATCACTGCTGATGGTGACTGCAGCCATGAAATTAGAAGACGCTTACTCCTTGGAAGAAAAGTTATGTCCAACCTAGATAGCATTTTCAAAAGCAGAGACGTTACTTTGCCGACTAAGGTCCGTCTAGTCAAGGCTATGGTTTTTCCTGTGGTCACGTATGGATGTGAGAGTTGGACTGTGAAGAAGGCTGATCGCCGAAGAATTGATGCTTTTGAAGTGTGGTGTTGGAGAAGACTCTTGAGAGTCCCTTGGACTGCAAGGAGATCCAACCAGTCCATTCTGAAGGAGATCAACCCTGGGATTTCTTTGGAAGGAATGATGCTAAAGCTGAAACTCCAGTACTTTGGCCACCTCATTTGAACTGTGGTGTTGGAGAAGACTCTTGAGAGTCCCTTGGACTGCAAGGAGATCCAACCAGTCCATTCTGAAGGAGATCAACCCTGGGATTTCTTTGGAAGGAATGATGCTAAAGCTGAAACTCCAGTACTTTGGCGGCCTCATGAGAAGAGTTGACTCATTGGAAAAGACTCTGATGCTGGGAGGGATTGGGGGCAGGAGAAGGGGACGACCGAGGATAAGATGGCTGGATGGCATCACTGACTCGATGGATGTGAGTCTGAGTGAACTCCGAGAGGTGGTGATGAACAGGGAGGCCTGGCATGCTGCGATTCATGGGGTCACAAAGAGTCGGACACGACTGAGCGACTGAACTGAACTGAACTGAACTGCCCCTCTCCCAGTAAGTCCCACGTATAACAAAGTATTCAAGTGTATCTCCCCTGATTTCTTTGGTCATGTCGGACTCTTTGCAGCCCCATGGACACAGCCCGCCAGGCTCCTCTTTCCGTGCGATTTCCCAGGCAAGAATACTGGAGTGGGTTGCCATTTCCTCCTCCAGGGGATCTTCCGGACCCCTCTTGGGGTTGCATCTCTTGTGTCTCCTGCATTGGTAGGCAGATTCTTTACCACTGGTGCCTCCTGGGAAGCCCTTCTGACTTCTTTATTCATATATAAATATATGTACTTTTTAAAGTAGATTCGTTAGTTGTCTGCACTGTTCTGAGAGCACAATGAAGATGTTCTGTACCATTACATACAGATTTGACTTTATTACTTTTAATAGCTACACAGAGGTATGTCTTTCCAGGCATAACACCAAAGGCAGATGCCAGGGAAGGAATGATGGTGGCTTCGGAGCTCAGGAGGCTGTTCTCACCACTTCCCAGCTCTGTGATCTTAGTCATATTGACTTCTGTAAGCCCCGGTCTGCATCGTCTGCACAGTGTCATGCATGTGACGTGCCTGCGGAGCTACCAGGATGTTGGCAGGGCTCCCTGAATACCTTCCAGTGCAATCACTACCTCATCCTTTCATTGCCTCAACAAGTAGAGGAAAATGACAAATTAGGAAGAATAGTCACAAAATCCGTGATAGGCTAAATTTAATATTAATAAGCGAAATGCTCTATTAGAAAAGAGAGCCAGGGAAATGAGTTGAAGAAGAAATATTAGTGCCCTTTAAGCATATAAAAATGTTCATCCTCTAGTAAAAAATGAAATGAAGTCAAAACAATTGGATTGCATAAATAGCATGTTTCCTAAAAAATTGTTATCATTTTTTTTTAATTTAGAGTTGACAGAAGTGCTGGGAAATTGGCTCATAGGAAGAGTCTTAATATCAGATATAACTCTATATTCTATCAATTCCACTTCCACGAATATGTGCTTGGGAAGAGTCGTAGATGTGCTCAAAGGTATATTCCTATGAGCACCCCCCACAGAGTTGCATTTTATAGGGTTCCCTCCCCACTCCCCAAAAACAGTAAAATAACTTCAACATCTCAAGAGGGGGATTAAAGAAACTTTGGCATATTAAAAAAATATGCAGAGTCATTCAAAAGTGTGTAGACTGAGAATATTTAAGATCAGGCAAAGGTTATTTACATTATATAAGTGAACAAAAAAGTTTTCAAAACTTGTGTGTTAGATAATACCATGTTTGAAAAACTTAAAATATCTGGAATGGTGCACTGCAGAGTTAACAGGTCTTATCTACAGGTGGTAGGATCACAAGTAAGTGTTTACTTCTTTTATGTGGATCATCTGCATTTTTCACAGTAACTGTTGATTTGGTAATAATAAGACGATAAAGTTTTTAACATAGTCATGGTATAGGCTTCTTATGTTTCATTTGCTGTGTGTTGGAAACTCAAACTTCTCTATTATACAAGAAATACAACTCATTATAGAAAATTAGAATGTATGGAGGAAAGAAAGAAAATAGAATCCTTGAGTCCATCATTCAGGGATTCATAATGTCTTTCATTAAATATGTACAGTTTCACAGAAACAGGTTCATGATATAAATACTGTTTGTAACCCACTTTTTCGTTAGATATATTCCTAGTTCACTAACTATATCCATTTCTTCGTTTTTGACTGGCTATCCAGGAGTCCCACTGAAAGGTTTTACCAGAACTTCTTTTGCCAGTTCTGTCTGAGGTTCTCCTAAGTTGTTCTCAAGTTCATTCCTGCCCAGTCTGGAGCCCACAAGCTGACCCAGTTTCATATATTGCCCTGAGGATTTCTTTAGAATAAACCCTGTAAGGGGAATTTATGCTTCACTGTTGACTCTTTCCCAGTTCTCTTACTTGGATAAAAATAAATTAAGGAAAACAATTAGAATTTGAGTAAAGCAAACTTTTTTAAATTAATTTATTTATTTCAATTGGAGGATAATTACTTTTACAATATTTTGGTGGTTTTTGCATGTATCAGCCACGGGTGAGTAAAGCAAACTTTTTAAAGTGGCAGTAAACCAAAATTGGATCCTTCACTGACAAAAGTGCTTTCAAAGTTCTTCTGGTGGAAATTGGAATCAAGGCCCTGCTCACGTAACTCTTACATTCTGTGGTTCTGGGGATGCTTCATTGCAACCATGAGCTAAATCTCTGCTCAGCTTCAGTCATCAGCTCGCATGGCTCCAACTTTGATCTTGACCTGTAGCTGTTCTGCTTCAAAAATCAGAAACAAGGATCTCTGATTTCATCTTGTGATTATTATCTCAGGGCACTCCTTGCCCACCTAACTGTTCTTTGACCTCGTGGATATCTCTGCCATTTTGCTGCCAGTCTCTGCAGTTTTTTTTCTTTCTTCAGCCCCCTTCGTTCATAACCCAGCCTGAGCCTTCACATTCATCTTCAGATCTCCCCTTCAGAAACGTGTAGTCCTTGAACACTATTTTCATGTCACCTGCTCGAAAGATGGAGAACATCCCACAGGGATGCTGAGTGTCACTTGGAAATCATGTTCTCCAGCATGAGGAAGGTCTGTACATCACCCAGTGTCCCAATGTCCCGATTCCCACTCATGATGATTCTACCCCTTCCCTGCCACCTGTAAATCCTCACTCTTCTCATTTTTTGCAGACTAGCTCACTTCAGATTTTCAGAGGAAATGGAAGGCACAGGCATGCACTCTCTCAACTTCTCACTTTCCCTGCAGATTCAGTGTACACCCTCCATACTCCTTTCCTTCAGTATCAGGGAATGTGCATTCACCCTCCAGGTCAAGGCCAAGTCTGTGCGTTGGATGGATGTATGGCCCGGACCTGTTGCTCAAATTTTCCTGTACTGCCTCCAATATGTCCACCCTCTTCTTTACGGCCAGTTCCTGGGTCTCAGTCAAAGCTGTTTTTAAGTCCTTTGGTTCCATTAATATTTCTGCATTGACTCAATCTTATGACTCCATTCAAATTTCTTGTCTGTGGAGCCCATCCTTCCTGTTTTCATTTTCTCACTTCCAAAGTCACTGACATTTGGCCTCAGCTCCCACCATTCTTCAGAAACTATCCTTGGGATTTCCCAGGTGGTCCAGTGACTGAGAATTCCCATTCTAGTGCAGAGGTCACAGGTTCAATCCCTGGTCTGGGAACTAAAATCCCACCTGCCGTGGAGCAACTAAGCCCACGTGCCACAGCTAAGACCCAGCGCAGCCAAAACAAAAAGAAAGAAACTACTCTTACTCACCACCAATCAACAAAATTGGTTTTTCAGATCTTTTCTGTGCCATGCTTAGCACTAAATTCAATTGCTTTCTTCTTTTTCAACCCCAACTATAGAGTTGTTTAGGATTCCAGGTCAGTTGTCTCTAGGATGGCCTGCATTCTGAGCATTTCTCATAGCATAGTTTAAATTTTTCCTTTCCTCGGAAAACTGACGGAGAAGGCAATGGCATCCCACTCCAGTACTCTTGCCTGGAAACTCCCATGGACGGAGGAGCCTGGTAAGCTGCAATCCATGGGGTCGCTGAGTCAGACAATACTGAGCGACTTCACTTTCAATTTTCACTTTCATGCATTGAAGAAGGAAATGGCAACCCACTCCAGGGTTCTTGCCTGGAGAATCCCGGGATGGCGGAGCCCAATGGGCTGCCGTCTGTGGGGTCGCACAGAGTCGGACACGACTGAAGCGACTTAGCAGCAGCAGCAGTAAACTGACAGTCCAAACCAGATTGAAGGTTTGGGGCATTGATACCTCATAGGGAAGTTTTCTATTTCATTCTGTGTTGTCCCTTTTCTCACTATTAGTGATGCCAAGTTTGATCACTTTGTTGAAAGTACAGACAGTAGATTTCTCTATTTTAAAAGTACATTTTTCCTTCTCAGTTACCGAAAGATCCATAGAATAATATTTTCATGGCAGTAATATTCTTCTTGCAAATCTATTGACAATTCCTGCCTGAATCAGTTATGACACTGAGAATTTTAAGCATCTTTTCTTAATTCTGTCACTTCCACATTTATTAGATGACATTATTTAATAAAGAAACTTTCCCTTTTTTCGCTTTCTCTCCCTTTTCCTTAGGCTGGAGGACAACTATGAATTCATTGATTTTTATCCATGCAGTCTATTATAGTCAGTTCTATTCATTCTTCTTTTTGGTGTGCATTTTTCCTAATGTGGACAGCGAAACACTGTTTCAGCTAGTTCCTGAGTCTTTTTGGTATGACCTCATTTGTTTTGAGCTTCCCTTGTGGCTTAGCTGGTAAAGAATCTGCCTGCAATGTGGGAGACCTGGGTTCGATCCCCGGGTTGGGAAGATCCCCTGGAGAAGGGAAAGACTGCCCATTGCAGTATTTTGGCCTGGAGAGTTCCGTGGACTATACAGTCGCAAAGAGTCGGACACAACTGAACCACTTTCACTTTCATTTGTTTTGAGTACTTCTTCTAATTGCTAGCAAAAAGCTATCTTTTCCCTGCCCCAACCCTGAAATCACCTTCTCCAAGGAGCCCTGGTTCCTTTTAATGAGGACTAGGTGGTGCAGAGGTTAAAGCGTCTGCCTGCAATGTGGGAGACCTGGGTTCAATCCCTGGGTAGGGAAGATCCCCTGGAGAAGGAAATGGCAACCCACTCCAGTATTCTTGCCTGGAGAATCCCATGGATGGAGGAGCTTAGTGGGCTACTCCACGGGTTCCAAAGAGTCGGACACGACTGAGTGACTTCACTTTGAGTACATAGAAAGTAAGACCCGGGTGTTAAATAAGCTGCTAAGGATGCTTGTTTTTCCTAAATGATGGCTTCATATATTTTCAACTCAAATTTAGAATCCCTCTTCCTTTGTCCCTTCTCTGAAAATTACGCTGAAAACTTGAGTTCCTAAGAATATACTTACTTCTTTTTCCTACAATATACTTTCAGTAGTTTCAAGATTATAATGCCACTGTTACGACTGACAATAAATCTGCTGAGTGTCAGGCTTATAATTTCTTTGTGATGCTTTTTGTTCTTGGAATATAAACCGTAAAGATAAATAATGAAATGGACCATACATGGACCTGACAATAGTCAGGACTATTACAAAAGAAATATAACCTAATTCAGCTCTTGGAACCAAGAATCATCATCATGTTTTTATGTGAATGTTGTCTAACATAAGAAAAAAATTTTCACAAGTAGTGAATTTAATCCAAGTCAAGGAGAAAGAATTTTCTAATTGTATAAGATTGTGATTGGTGATTCAAACTACCAAAATAGTATTGACCCTAACTTGGTTAACAGAGAAGGATGGAATGGGCAAAACAATGAGAGAGAGAAATTGGCGTCTTAAATTCTTACTTAAGCCACTTGGGCATGTTTAAATGTAAGAAGAATTACAGAGATGCAAGCATTCAGTACAGCACTCTCATTCTACAAGAATGAATATGATTTGCTTTTAGCATAAAACTCTGAAGTTTATGCTGTCTGTTCTTTCCAGGAAAAAAAAAAAAAAAGAATGGGAGATTTTAAAATAAAAAATTATATGACAATTCGTGCATAAAATGGTTTAGGGATTCATGAGTTTAAGTTACTTCCTTAAATTACTACTTTTATGGGACCAACCAAATTCAATCAGACATATATATTTTCCAAATAGAAAGGAAAAATTACAAAACAAAAGATAATTATTCTGTCACCATTGTAGAATAGAATTAGCAACATATTTTCCTGCTAAGTGAAAAAAATGGTGAGCTTTAAAGCCCCCCAAATCCTTTTTTACAAAAGGCAAGAAGCTGGGAATCAATTATAATTTAAATGACTATTCAATGATTTCCCCCTAGTTGATTTTGATGGTGTGAAGTAAATATCTGATTAAAGAAGAAATGGCTATGATACAACCATAGATTGTGTTCACTTTCGTTATTTCTACTTTTCCCTGGGTGTTAAAAAATTCTCACCACAGAATTGAATTTATGACACCTCCCTATGCTAGCCTACTACCCTCCCCACTCCCCCTTACTCCCTTGTTCCCTATCCTGGGTGTGGAAGTGTGATTAGAATACACTTAGAACCTCTGAAATGTGTAAATAAACATGACAAAATTCCCTAAAATGCCAAAAAAATACCAAAATGTAAAGGAGAGGAAATAAAAACATAAACATCACAAGTCTACCCCCTCCTATGGATATGATACAGAATCATGTCTAGTAGATTGATCCTGGGAAAAATGATGTCACGTGGAGCCACCAGGAGCTGCCTGTTGACATGTGGTCTCTGCTGCCTGAACCACAGGCCGTCCCCCTGCCACGGCATGACCCACTGATCACACAGAGGGGCCACTGACAGAGGCACAGCTTCACTTCTTCCCTCCGCAGAACTGTAATCTGCTCTATCCAAACAGCCCCTCCTCAGGCATGTTTACATCATGTACCAGGAGCTGGGAGATAGACTAACTATTACAGCCTATTAACTCCCTTCAACAGTTCCAGCCTAGACTGGCTGAGTGTTGATGTATAGAAAAGGCAATCGAAAACCATTCATATATATTGTCTGTAGTCATATAATTCACTAATGTCTGTAGTCTCTAATACTCTAAAAATTGCCTTTAAAAATTCAGCTATCCCAATTCAGTGTTTGAACAAAAAATCATGCTTGAATTTGAAAGAAAAAAAGAACCCCATTTCAAACATTTATATTTGACTTTTGAAACCTAAGCTCATATTTCTTACCACTTTCAAAGGTAGCAGGAGGGGACCTTATAAGATTATGGATCCTACTGTAAATGACATTGTGAAGTCCAGGGTCTGGCATTGATGGATTGTGTGATTTACAGTTTCCCTGATTGTATACTAAGGCTTTAAGATACCACCAGGAATAATTATAATAATAATCCCAGAGCACATGGGATCTGCAAACTTAACAAGGAATTACTAAAAAGTCATTTTTGGACAAGTAAGATGGATATGAAGGAAAAAAATGAATTTAATGATAAAATGTTAGGTGTGTTGAGAAAAAAAAATATTTCCGACACTTGTTAAGATGGCAAGGAAGACTCTATTCAGGACTCTGTTGCAATAAGGGTATGTAAGAGAGGAGAGGGATGGGCTCAAAAGACAAGTAGGGACTTACAGCCAGTGAGCAGAGTGTGGGGTCAATGGATGGAAAATTACTAAGAGGAGACCTTAAGGGTAGGAGGATTCTTGCTAAACCAACCGAACAGGATTCTAGCTAAAGGCCAGCCAAGGACTTACAACTCAAAGTACAGGTGAGGAACTTGATCACAGATCAAGGTTTCGGGGGACTCTTAGTAGGATTATTGCTAAGACTGGGGAAGGCTGGCAGAAGACGACACAGGTCAAGGTCAGAGGAACCTGATTCAAGTCTAATCAAGGAGAGAGTCTTTGTCAGGAGCCATATCATAGTTCACTCGAAGAAGTGGCAAAAGGTACCAAGGAAATTGTGCACATTCTTCTTCTCAAAGCATGTATCCCTGGAGAACCAAAATTGGTTCACTAGCAGCACCAACGCCCCCACCCCTCAGTTCTCCAGGGAAGTCCTTGTGTTGGCTGGCCCCTCCACCCACACCAGGGGGAAGGCTGCAGGCTTCTTTGTCCTGTGCCTCCGTGTGGCAGGCTGGGGACTGGAGGCCAAGGGCAGGACTTGGATATCTGCCTATGCAATTATGCCTTAAGATGAAAATAGGATTGCAAGCATTTTCATTGGCCAAGCTGAAACTCTTAGATGTTTGACTACTTGTTAATCATTTAAATTTGACTAAATTTTTCTTTCATCTCTTTTTTTGACACTGAAAATACTTATTAACCCTAGTTTTCTCCCATACTCCTTGGCTATTCCAGAATAGGATACTTGGCTGTCTTGAAAATTCTTGTTACTCTTCTTAACCACATTCAAAAACAGCTTCCATCTGGGCTTTAAACAATCTGGTTTTATTATCTTTAGCTGGAGTCCCCTGTGATGTGATTCATGACAGATACCAGGTACTGTGCTAAGCCCTTTATATTAACTTGTTGAATTACCAAAAATGATTATATACTATAGGTGTTATCCTTATGTTATAGATGAGAAAACTCAAAGAGGTTGTTTTTTGCCCAAGGGCAACTAGACAGAAAGTAGAGAACTTGAGAATCAAGCCCAGAAATTCTGACTGCTAGGCCTCACTCTTGACCATCACTAAGTTTGGTGTCCTTAGAAAAATCCCAAAGTTTCATAAGTCTTGGTTTATAAAAAAGGGAATAGTCCTGAGTTTCTTTTCCTAGAACTTACAATTTGCCGATGCTGTGATGTATAATAGAAATAGATGTATTTGGTCTTTGTCCCTACTTTCTGGCACAGAGCTCCCCAAACCCTTGGAATTTCCTAAATGATGAGAGTGACAAAGGTGTCTTTTATTATCTTAATGAGGTGATTTTTGGACACACACCCCCCCCCCAAAGGTCCGTCTAGTCAAGGCTATGGTTTTTCCAGTGATCATGTATGCATGTGAGAGTTGGACTACAAAGAAAGCTGAGCACTGAAAAATTGATGCTTCTGAACTGTGGTGTTGGAGAAGACTCTTAAGAGTCCCTGCAAGAGACTGCAAGGAGATACAACCAGTCAATCCTAAAGGAAATCAGTTCTGAATATTCATTGGAAGTACAGATGTTGAAGCTGAAACTCCAATACTTTGGCCACCTGATGCGAAGAGCTGACTCATTGGAAAAGACCCTGTTGCTGGGAAAGATTGAAGGGCGAGAAAAGAAGGGGACAACAGAGGATGAGATGGTTGGATGGCATCATCGACTCAATGGACATGAGTTTGAGCAAACTCCAGGAGTTGATGATGAACAGGGAAGCCTGTTGTGCTGCAGTCCATGGGGTCACAAAGAATCCGACATGACTGAGCGACTGAACTGAACTAAGGATGGAGGCTGGTTGCCAGGAGAACCAACCATATGATGAAAGGGTTGGAACTTTCAGTCCCACATCTGAACTCCAGGGAGGGGAGAGGGCCTAGAGATTGAGTATAATCACTAATGGCCAGTGATTTAATCAATCATCCCTATGTGCTGAAACCCCCAGAAAAGCCCAAAGGGATGTGGTTCAGAAAGCTTCCTGGTTGGAGGAGTGGAAGTTAAGGGAGAATGGCGCCCCTAGAGAGAGTCCGTGCCCCTTCCACATACCTCGCCCTGTACATCTCTTCCATTGGCTGCTCCTGAGTTCTATCAAGGTTTCCCAGGTGGCACAGTGGTAAAGAATTAGCCTGTCAGGGCAGGAGATGCAGGTTCGATCCCTGTGTCGGGAAGATACCCTGGAGTAGGAAATGACAACCCATTCCACTACTCTTGCCTGGGAAATCCTATGAACAGAGGAGCCTGGCAGGCTACAGTTCACAGGGTCAAAAAGAGCTGGACAGGACTGAGCAACTGAACACACATGCATGCACAAGTTATATCCTTCTGTAACAAACCAGTGATCTAGTAAGTAAGTTGTTTCTTTGAGTTATGAGCCCCACTCTAACAAAATTGATCAGACTTCAGGGAAGGGTTGTGAGGATCTCTGATCTATAGCTGGCAGGTCAGAAGCCCAATGGACAAGCTACACTTGCAGCTGGCATCTGAAGTGAGGTGCGTGTGTGTGTGTACTCACACGTGTGTGTCATGGGACTAGTGTGTGGATACAGGCATCTGGGACTGAGCCTTTAACCTGCAGAATCTGACTCTATCTCCAGGGAGGTAATGTCAAAATTGAGTTAAATTTGCAAACTAGCCAGTCAGTGTGTACATGTATGCCAAGTTGCTTCAGTCGTGTCCAACTCTTTGCAACTCCATGAACTATAGCCCATCAGGCCCTCAGCCCATGGGATTCTCCAGGCAAGAATACAGGAGTGGGTTGCCAGGCCCTCCTCCAAGGGATCTTCCCAACCCAGGGATCGAACTGACCTCTCTTACATCTCCTGCATTGGCAGGTGGGTTCTCTACCCCTAGCACCACCTGGGAAGCTCTACCAGTCAGTATCTGTGAAAAATTCAGTTCATTGTTTATTGTGTTAAAGGAGAAACACATCAGAATTGGTGTGAGAATCAAAGCCTTTGACTCAAATCCAGGACCAGTGAGGACTTAAGCTCTAAATCCAAACCTGGAACTTGCTAGTTCCTGACACTAAGTTTTGGGTTAGCTCAGAGACAGCATCTCTTATGCACAGCATAGATGATGTCAAATTTGCATTCCATTACTTAAGGAGGCATCATCAAATATAAATAAAACACAACTGTTTCCCAAAGTTTTAATTAGGTCATTATTTCTCTGTGTAAACTTTAAAAAGAGTCTTGCATCTGGTAGCTTCCCCTGGCATCTCTCTATGGAAGATTGCCTGGTAACTGACCTCTTTCCTGATCTCACTTACTGCCTCCTCCAGAATGTCTTCCTGGTGTTTTTAAACCTAACAAAGGTCAAACTGAGCTAATCATCCCACCTCCACCATTACTCACCAAATTTGCTTCTTTAAACTGTCCCTATTTCCTTGTTTCCACCTTCGCATTAAGAGCATTTTCTCCCAAGCACCCAAGCTCAAGATCTTGATCATCTTTAATTCTTTTCTTTCCACTGCGCTGCTGCCCAGCCCCCAGCAGAAGGAAGTCCATTCTAGTCACACAGAGTACCTCACTTTCACCCACATTATGGCCCGGTGGCTCAGCAGTAAAGAATCTGCCTGCAGTGCAGGAGACATGGGTTCGATCCCTGGGTTGGGAAGATCCTCTGGAGGAGGGCATGGCAACCCACTCCAGTAGTCTTGCCTGGAGAATCCCATGGATAAAGGGAGCCTGGCGGACTACAGTCCATAGGGTCACAAAGAGTTAGACGCAACTGAAACGACTTAGCATGCCATCTCCTTACCAGTGTCTCCCATCCTCAAGTGATAGCATTGTTAGACTCATCTTCTTCGAACAGTTTTGATCACTCTCTGGCTCAAAAATCTTTTAGGGCTTTCTTACCAAATAAAGGTCAAAATTTCTCCTGAAGTTTTTAGGACCCTCCTTGATATTGATCCATCACACACCTTTAGCCTTGCTTCTGACTACTTGCTAATATACAGACTTCACTAAAGTCAAAAAGCCCTATTCACTACCCCTGTACACACCCCATACATTTCCTGGTTCTGTGCTTTTGCTTATGATTTTCCTTTCAGGTGAAAAACATTTCCTCCAATCTGTTTTTATTAATAGAACTACCCAGATCAAATGCTGTCTCCTCTATGAAACTTCCTCAGGTTCCTCCACCAAACATGACCTCTTTTCTTTTTTCTTTTTGACTTTAATAACTGATCCTTTAATTTTTTTTGATACTTTAATTTTCTGATCCTTTTTTTGATTCCTTAATTTTTTTAATTGGAAAATAATTGCTTTACAGTGTTGTGTTAGGTTCTGCTATTCAACCATGTGAATCAGCCATAAGTACACCTATATCCCCTCCCTCTTGAGCTGTCTTCTGTTTGTGCCAATTCTATGGAAATTTTCAATCTCCCTCATTCTTTTAAAGGTTAAAGAATTTAAGTAACTATAGACAAATTTAGAGACCATCAATACTTGCAACATTGTGACTATTGTTCTGAAGAAAAAGCAAGGACTTCAGGAGTGAAGTAGTTTACTAAATGCCATACAGCTTGATGGGCTTCCCTTGTGGCTCAGCTGGTAAAGAATCTGCCTGCAATGCAGGAGACCTGGGTTCAATCCTTGGGTTGGGGATATCCCCTGGAGAAGGGAAAGTCTACCCACTTCAGTATTCTGGCCTGGAGAATTCCATGGACTGTATAGTCCATGGCGTCACAAAGAGTCAGACACGACTGAGTGACTTTCATTTTCACGATAGTGGCAAAACCAAGACTAGAAAAGTCTGAAAGTGAATCCATTGCCATTACTGCTATATCAAGAGTTAAATACCTTTTGATCTGACTACCTGTACAATTTACTAATAAATCCTTTACAGCTCCATGATTACATGCTGTCATTTTGTGGGGTGATCATCTTGTTTTCTCCACTTTTCTTCTATACTTCTGGAACACCAAGCATCATTTCCATAATAGATGCTCATTAAAATATTGCTGTAAGACTAGATGACTGAGTTTTGCTTGAGGATATTCTGAAAATCCTTTAGCCTGAAGACTATGGCTGTTGAGAGCCCATCCTTTCTTTTCTCTACTTAACCAATATTTTTTGAGTGGTTCAGGTTACCTATTTATGCTCATAAAATTTGAAAACTTAGTTGAATACCCCAAATATGTTTATAGACAAGGAAAAGAAGGCAGCCTTAATGCATCTATCTCTTGGGATGAATAAAATTCCCATTGACTCTAGATTGCAAATTCAAACTCAAATTAACTCTTATTGAACCAGCACTCAAGCACTTTATAAACTGAGCTAAGAAATAATCAGCAGATTTTATTTGTCAGCTCATAACCATTATGTATTAAGGTACTTTTCTGCCTGTCTTTCACACAGGTGTGTGTATGTATATACACGTACCTGTACACTCATATGACGCAACCCTCACATACACACACACACATTCCACTTGCACCACAGTGACCTTGAAAAATGGATACTGCAGCTCCAGAGGGCAGGTCTCTAACACGAGTGAAGAATTAAGTCATTCATTATGATGACAATGATAATTGTTATTACCATTGTCATTAAAGTCCAGATTTGGTGTCTTCCAGGTTTGGTGTCTTTTTCTGCAGTAGAATACACAATGAATGCCAGTTTTAAAAACATCAAGGAACGAAGGTAGTAGCTACAAAGTGAAAGTTGCTCAGTCGTGACCGACTCTTTGCCACCCTATGGACCATACAGTCCATGGAATTCTCCAGGCAGAATACTAGAGTGGGTAGCCGTTCCCTTCTCCAGGGGATCTTCCCCACCCAGGGATCAAACCCAGGTCTCCCATATTGCACGCAGATTCTTTACCAGCTGAGCCATAAGGGAAGCCCAGTAGCTACAAATGACACTTAAAGATTTCTCTTTCTAGGTTGCTCTTAGCGAGAGATAAAAAGCAATTCTAGCACTCTTTGGGACAAAGTGGTGAGATAACATCTCTCATTAGCCATCTGTCACAGAAATGGACTGACTCCAACCAACAGCTTACATCAAACTCATTTTCTAGACAGAAACTGAGGCTTGACAGTGAGTGAAGCATCGCCCAGAGAGGGGATTGTGAGTTCCCATAACTCACTTCGCCCCTGGGTCCCCATATCCCTCATCCTTTCCCTCCTCAGTGTTGCGGGGCAGTGTTCCTTCGCTTTGCACTCAGTTGGTTGGAGGTAGGCACCATAGGTTTGATTGATACACCAATTTGCATCTCAAGGCATTGCTCGATAAATACAGTGCCATGCAAGGCTACTCTCTCACAAGCCAATTTCCCCCTCTGGGCTGACTTTAGAAGCTCATTGATGTCACTTCCTTCCTCAGTCAGCAAGTGAATTTTCTTTAATTCTCAAGACCAGCTGTCCATGCTGTCAACAGAAAGTTATTAAAATTCCTTTAAAGTGAATAAAAATAGCCTAAAAGCAAATGTACTTGGAAACAGGAAAGAATCAGTATGCAAAGTCCACAAACCTCTGAGCAAAATAATGTTGATCCAACCAGAGATTTCAAACATTGTATATTCAAGATGCTAGAAAAAATAATTAAAAGATGCTAAACCACATACTTCTTAATCTTTTATTAGCAAAGGCTTATGCAGTTACAATTTATCCTCTGAATTCCATTCCTCTCTCTCAAATACGATTTGAATAAACTGGAGAATGACTTCAGTTTTCCTTAAGTGGGATTCCCTCCTTTTCTCGTGTCTCGGTCAGGGAACATTTACATCTCCACCAGGCTAAGACTATCTGTGAGCAAGAGAAAAAATTATCATGAGTTGCAATCATAACCACTACAGTCACAAAATAATGATGTAATTATATATTTTAATTTTTAGAGTTTTAATAGCTCAAGGGAGGAGATCATTTTTCTCATATTTAAATAGCTGTATCTCACAGAAATGGTCTATCTGGCTCTAGTCCCCATGATCCTCAACTGACTTTCTGACCGTAGGAACTGGAACCTTACTCTGTTGCCTTCTGAATCAGCCCTTGCTTTATCCCTCAGTCCCCAGTGTGGCTCCTGCCTCGTTGCTTGAGTTGTTCATGACGTGGAACTAAGTCCCTCCGAAATGTGGATATGTTCCCTGCCATTTACGTCACCTGCCATCACCCGCCTCTTCTATATTTGCATAGAAGCCCTGAATCCTGGACTCACTGTGACCTTTTGCTTGGCAAACTTATATCCAGCCTGTCTGTTCCAAGACACACAGCCCAGGTTTGTGTCTTAGGTTGGGGCCCTTGGGTCAAATCTGCCCTGGGGTTGCCACCCTCCTCAAAGCCCCTGATTCCACAATGCAATTAAAGAGAAGCCTGAGTCTTCTGGGTAGCTATGCTGAGAAACCTTATTTTGGTAAATAGCAGCTTAGTGAAAGAGAATGGTGGAAATTTGGGTAAATTCAAACTAAAGGGACAATTAAAATATTGTTAGCCTTCAGGAAAAGTATAAAACCTGGTGTTATAAGTTATCTAGGATTAACTCTCTGTCCTTCAGTTCCCACAGTCTTGAACCCGTATGGCTTCCCTGATAGCTGAGCTGGGAAAGAATCCTCCTGCGATGCAGGAGACCTGGGTTCGATCCCTGGGTTGGGAAGATCCTGTGGAGAAGGGAACGGCTACCCACTCCACTATTCTAGCTTGGAGAATTCCATGGATTACAGTCCAGGGGGTCCCAAAGAGTTGGACACGACTGAGCAACTTTCACTTTTATGTTAGGAATGCAAAACTAAGCTACTATGCACTCAGTCACTCAGGTGTATCCGGCTCTTTGTGGTCCCATGGTCTGTGGCCCACCAGGCTCCTCTGTCCGTGGGATTCTCCAGGCAAGAGTACTGGAGTGGGGAGCCATGCCCTCCTGCAGGGGATCTTCCTGACCCGGGGATCGAACCCTCATTTCTCGGGGCTTCTGCACTGGCAGGCAGATTCTTTACCAATAGAGCCACCTGGGACGGCCTAAGGCTACTATAAGTGTTATATTAAAAAGGAGGGGAAAGGAAGATTAGACACAATCACTATTACTGGGATACTTTAAAATCCTTGGAAAATCAACTGGGAACTAAGACAAAAATGGTGGCTATCACAAAACCAAGTGTTTGGTATGGGCTAGAATTTATTAGTAGTCAACTTCAGGCATTCATATGGTTCATCTAATAAGCTTTAACCCCTGAATCTTTCCTTTCACTAGAGAGAAAGAGCCAGGAACAGCTGCCCTTAAAATGTGAGAACTGATACAAACCAGCCCTGACTGAAACTACTGTCAATCATTCTGTAAATTTGCATTGAATACCTCAAGTGTGCCAGCACTGGGCCCTTGATACAGGAGTAAATAAGATGTATCAACTAGATGCCCCCAAAAATTAATCTAAAAAATAAATAAAATACAGGAAGAAAATAGATCTTTTTAAATGGTACAGACTCATTTTTAGGCAGTGCTGAATTTATAGACACTTCATAAAACATTGGGGCTTCTCAGGTGGCACTAGTGGTAAAGAACTCACCTGCCACTGCAGGAGACATAAGAGACTTGGGTTCCATTCCTGGATTGAGAAGATCCCCTGGAGAAGGGCATGGCAACCCACTGCAGTATTCTTGCCTGGAGAATCCCATGGACAGAGGAGCCTGGTAGGCTATAGTCCATGGGGGTCGCAAAGAGTCAGACACTACGGAAGCGACTTAGCACGCATGTGCATAAAAGAATTGTAATAAATAACAAAATTATAACCAATTGTCATGGTATTTTAAAGGGACCCACATTCTTTCAATGTTAGTAACCACTGCTATGAAATGTAGAAAATTAAACCTTTTTTTAGCGCTCTTAAACTTGTAATAAAACCAGCCCCCTCATAAAAATCATTATTACTTTTTCTTGCTCTATTTTTAAACATGGATTCTTGATAAGAGATCTCATCTTATTAATAAAATGTTATTACCAGAATTTGTGTAGTATAGTCTCAAATCAGAAAATAGCAAGACAAAAAAGAAATAAACCCAGATAGGCAGAGTCCCTGACCACAGGACGCTTATAGTGTGGAAGGAGATGTGCAAAGAGGCAACACACATACAAATGACAAAATAATTGCAAGTTGTGATAAATGCTGGGGAAGAAATAAACAATGGGCTGATATCAAGAATCATCAGAGGAGATGGGCCGACCAAAGAAGAGCCCCTAAGGTCTTTTTTTTAATTGGAGTATAATTGCTTTACAATCTTGTGTTAGTTTCTGCTATGAATGAAATTAATCAGACCTATATAATACATACAGCCCATATATCCCCTCTCTCTTGAGCCTCCCTCCCACCACCCCTCAATCCCATCCATCTAGGTCATCACAGAGCACTGAGCTGAGCTCCCCTGGGCTATATAGCAGCTTCCCACTAGCTATCTGTTTTACTCATGGTAGTGTATATATGTCAAACCTAACCTCGCAATTCATCCCACCCTCCCCTTTGCCCCCTGCGTCCACATATCTGTTCTCTACGTCTGTGTCTCCATTCTTGCCCTGGAACTAGGTTCATCTGTACTATTTTTTCTAGATCCCACATACATGTGTTAATATATGATAACTTGTTTTTTCTCTTTCTGACTTACTTCACTCTGTGTGACAGTCTCTAGGTCCATCCACATCTCTACAAATGACTTAATTTTGTTTCTTTTTATGGCTGAGTAATAGTCCATGCTATATAAGTACCACGACTTCTTTATCCATTCATCTGTTGATGGTCATCTAGGTTGCTTCCATGTCCTGCTGCTGCTGCTAAGTCACTTCAGTCGTGTCCGACTCTGTGCAACCCCACAGATGGCAGCCCACCAGGTTCCCCCATCCCTGGGATTCTCCAGGCAAGAACACTGGAGTGGGTTGTCATTTCCTTCTCCAATGCATGAAAGTAAAAAGTGAAAGTGAAGTCGCTTAGTCGTATCCGACTCTTAGCAACCCCATGGACTGCAGCCTACCAGGCTCCTCCGTCCATGGATTTTTCAGGCAAGAGTACTGGAGTGGGGTGCCATTGCTTCCATGTCCTGTCTACTGTAAATCCTGCTACAGTGAACATTGGAGTGCATGTGTCTTTTTGAGTTATGCTTTCCTCAGGGTTTATGCCCAGGAGTGGGATTACTGGGTCATATGGTAGCTCTATTTTTAGTTTTTAAAGGAACCTCCATACTGTTCCCTATTTTGGCTGAATCAATTTACATTCCCAATAACAGTGCAAGAGAGTTCCTTTTTCCCACACCCCCTCCAGCATTTATTGTTTGTAGATTTTTTTTCAGTGGTGGCCATTTGACTAGAAAGTGAGGTCACTCAGTTGTGTCCCACTCTGCGACCCGTGGACTGTAGCCCACCAGGCTCCCCTGTCCATGGGATTCTCCAGGCAAGAATACTGGAGTAGGTTGCCTTTTCCATCTGCAGGGGATCTTCCCGACCCAGGGATCGAACCCAGGTCTCCAGCATTGCAGGCAGATGCTTTAACCTCTGAGCCACCGGGGAAGCCCATTTGACTAGTATGAGGTCTTAATACTAAACTAAAATCTGAAAATTTGAAAGAGCCTGTCAGATCATCAGCGCCATTAGATTAGAAATAAAGCACACAATAGATGTAATGTGCTTGAATCATTTCCTCTCCCTTTCTACCCTCCAGTCACTTTGGTCTTCTGTGAATTTCTGGTCCTTTTGACCTCTGGTTTTTGCACTTACTGTTGTCTCTCCAATTTGGCTGGGCTGACTTTCAGATTTTCTAAATGTCTCATGATTCATCCAGATATACCTTCTCCTTGCCTCTGAGACTTTATTCTTTCAGTCCCACTCTCTGGAATGCCTTTCTCTTATCCTCTGTGTGCAAAAATCATACTTATTTAATCCTCACAAATCCGGTGAGGGGTAAGCACTGGTAACTCTTTGTTATACATGACCAGACAGGACCAGAACATTGAATGCTGTGGCTGCTGCTTTTAAGTCGCTTCAGTCGTGTTAGACTCTGTGCGATCCCATAGATGGCAGCCCACCAAGGCTCCCCTGTCCCTGGGATTCTGCAGGCAAGAACACTGGAGTGGGTTGCCATTTCCTTCTCCAATGCATGAAAGTGAAAAGTGAAAGTGAAGTCGCTCGGTCGTGTCCGACTCTTAGTGACCCCATGGACTGCAGCCTACCAGGCTCCTCCATCCATGGGATTTTCGAGGCATAAAGGGCCCTAAATCTAATAAATGACAGAGCTGTAAATTAGATGTCAGGTTACCATCTACTCCGTTTTCTAGAGTCCAGGGGACACTGTGATTAGTTTATGATTATTTGATTCTTTGGCCTCTTACTTTGCACTGGAATTCCTTCAGATTTCAGTTTGTTCCTAAGGAAATGAAACTAAGATTTCCTGGTGCTGCTGCCGCCCCTGACACCACCTCTGGCCTATTCTCCAGGTAGCAACCAGCCCTGAGAGGTCCTCTGAAAATGCACAGCTGACCAAGGCATTCCAGTGGGCTTACTCATACCCTGGGCTACACTCCCTTCATAACTGACTTCCCACTACTTTGGGGAAGGTTCATCAATCTCCCCAGAATGGCCCACATAAGCCTTCTTGCTAAATGTTTCTTGCCTGTCTGTCCAGCCTCATCTCACACCACCCCACCTTCCCCTTATTTCACTTTGGCCATGCTGGCTTCCTTTCCATGCTTTGGACCCAAAATGCTCTCTCCTTCCTGAATGTTCTTCCCTCTCTTCTTGTCCACATTGGTGATCTAATTCAAAAAGCAAGTCCCCCCCTCCAACAAAAAACACTCTTCTTTATGTATTCTTCTTATACACTCTACATATTATCTGACAAGAGACATCTAAATACCAAAACATATCAAGAGTGTCCAACTGGGCAATGCCATTAAAAATGAAGAAAATTGGTAATTATTATCTAGAAACTCCAAAATTGGCCCTAATATTTTGTGACAGTGGCTGGATTGAATAGCCTACTTTTTTTTTAATTGTTTTTTCATTTTCTTGATTGCTCCCTTTGCTGTGCAGAAGCCTTCCAGTTGCCTTCCTATACATTACCAACAAACTACCTGAAAATGAAATTAAGAAAACAGCCCCATTTACAATAGGATGAAAATCAAATTACTTGAGGAAAAAAACTTAAGGAGGTGATTCATACATTGAAAATTATGAAACACAGGTGAAAGAAATTAAAGCACACACAAAGAATGGAAAGACATTGCATATTTATGATTTGAAAGAATTTTGTTTAGATGTTTATACTACCCAAAGTTATCTACATGTTCATTAATCCTTATCAAATTCTCAATGACATTTTTTACAGAAAAAAAAAATTCTAGAATTTCTGTAGAACCACAAAAGACTGAATAGCCAAAACCATTCTGAGCAAGAAGAACAAAGGTGGAAGCCTCACTTCCAGATTTCAAAATATATTATAGTACTACAGTAATCAAAACAATGTGGCCCTGGCATAAAAACAGATATATAGACTGATGGAACAGAATAAAGTCCAGAAATAAATCCATATTTATATGGTCAACTGCTGTTTGGCAAAGCTGCCAAGAATACACAGTGAGGAAATGATGCTATTAATAGTCTCTTCAACAGTGGAGAAAATGGGACATTCACATGCCAAACCATGAAATCTGATCCTCTTCTTACCCCATGCAAAAAAATTATTAATAATTCAAGAAGGATTAGAGATTTAAATATAAAAGCTAAAAGTAGAGGGAAAGATAGGCAGAAACCGCTTTATATCAGTTTCGGCAATGACTTCTTGAACATGACACCAAAAGCACAGGCAACGAAAGCACCAAACTGAAAACACTTCTATGCAGCAAAGTAAACAATCCACAAAATGAGAAGGCGGTTAAACTTTCATAAGGGAGAGCCCGTTTTTAACAGGGCCATTCCATTTTCTGGGCTCCTCCTTCATCTAGTGTATCCTGTATATCACCTGCCCTGACACTGAGTGAGCGCTTAGTAAAATTTCCTGATATGCTTATTACTGGTTGCTCAGTTAACCGGTAAATACCATGAAGCCTGGCGTGCTGCAGTCCATGGGGTCACAAAGAGTCAGACGTGACTGAACAACAGCAAAGTTGACCAGTAAATACCATGTATATTCATTACGTCTTTTTTTGAAAACAGTTTCACGGTTTCCTCAACAACTAAACAGGCAACCACCACACAACCCAGAAATTGCACTCGTGGACATTCATCCCAGAGAAATTAAGACTTACGTTCACATAACCTGTCCACAAGAGTTGATAGCAGCTTTATTCACAATTGCTAGAAACGAGCCGGATGTCCTTCATCTGGTGAATGGCTAAACAGACTTTGGTACATCCTTACTCAGCAATAAAAAGGTAATGGAGGGAGATCCAAGAGAAAGGGGATGTATGGATACATATAGCTGATTCACTTCGTTGTAAAGCAGAAACTAACATAACATTGTAAAGCGATTATACTCCAATTAAAAAATGAAATACTGGGGAAAAAAAGAATGCACAGGAATACACGTAGCAACCGGGATGACTCTACAGAGAACAATGCTGAGTGAGAAAATCCTATCCCAAAAGGTTTTAAAATGCATGTTTCCATTTATACAGCATTCTTGACAGCAATGGAGAACAGATTAGTGATTGCCAGGAGTTAAGAAGAGGGCAGGGGTGGGAGGACAATGGATGGGATTATGGAAGAGCAACATGAGGGACCCTGTGGCAATGGAAAGGTTCTGTATCTCAACTATGTCAGTGTTAGCATCCTGGTTCAGATATTACTGTACTATGTAGATCATCCAAATGTAACCCGTGGGAAATCTGGGTAAAGGGTACAGGGGAACTGTCTGTATTCCTTTTACAAAAGCATGTCACTACACAATCATCATAATTAAAATTTTAAAAGGACACATTTAATAAAGTGTAGGTATCTCACCAAGATATTCACAAGCATGTCATAACTGCTGGGCCACAAAGGTCTTTACTCTCTTTCCTGGTGGTTTGTTGGCTATTGATTATTCCTAAGGATTTTTTTTCTTGTATTTAAGATACATGATATTGATCATTCTTAGGGTATTTTTGCAGTATTTGAGGTTTATTATTTTAGAATCTTCATTATTTATACCCCTCTGTTGCTTTTCATGTGTTACATTACTCTATTTCTGTCCTGAGATACCACTTATAGAATTGTTGGTTTATATTTGGTCTCCGGCAGTACCAAACCCTAAGAAGGCCTTTATCATCTTCATAAGTCAGGGAAAAGTAGCACTTCTGCCATCTGTCACTTTAAATCTCCTCCTCTGGTCCTCAAGATGCCCTGAGTTCAGTGTTAATATTATGCTTGAGCAGGTTGTCATTGTTTGGAGCCCTTCAAATGGCTATGGTTCAATTTTTTCTTTAGTTCTTTCATCACTTTACCATTTCTCTTCCAGAGTTTAATACATCCTCTGGTATGTATTTCCACTCTGTTTTCTGTTATCTTTGCTTAATGTGGTTAATTTTGGTTTTGACTTTTTTTTTCATTCCAATATTGGTGTGATCATAACTGTTTCTCAGTTCAGTTCAGTTCAGTCACTGAGTTGTGTCCGACTCTTTGTGACCCCGTGAATTGCAGCACGCCAGGCCTCCCTGTCCGTCACCAACTCCTGGAGTTCACTCAAACTCACATCCGTCAAGTTGGTGATGCCATCCAGCCATCTCATCCTCTGTAAATCCTTGCTCAGAGAGTCCACAACTGCTGTTTGGAATTTTGAGTGAGAACAGAGGAAGACCAGTACTAATGCTGACTTTCTTTTTGCTTTCTTTTTCAGTGACTAGAGAAAAAATCCAGGAACATATCACCAACCAGGTATTTCCTCACTTCTCATACACCAGGATGTAGAATTTTGCTTCAAATGTTACTAATTAATTAAGCATTTGTAAATATTTTTAAAAGGAGGCATTGCTAGTTATTGGGTATGAGCGATACACATCTTACTGGTTCTGAGAAGAAATAAATTGGTCATATATGGGTGATCGTGCACTTTCCTGTCTCCCCCCACCTCAATCCTCCCCTCCACACCATCTCTCCCAAGGATGGGCTCTGCCAGCTGTGACATAAGCAGCCCTCAGAGCAGGTCATGACCTCTGCATTGATTCTATCACGGCTGCAAAGAGATACTTTTATCTACTTTTCCCTTAACTAAGGTGACTGTCCTCTGTGATTTTCCCAAGTTCTAATTCATCCGGTCATTCCCTCCCCAATAGTTAAGAACTAAAGCCTTAGCCATGGAAACATACAAGTTGGTTTTCCATCTGGTCTCTGATTTCTACCCACATGTAGCCAGTGTCTTCCTGCCTGCCTCACTGTTTTCTTATCCAGTCTTTTTTTTTTTTGATTAATTTTTTAATGTTTACCAGGAGATGGAGTCATTCTGTACACAGCTTAAGGGGTTTAAGACATGCAGCCATAGATCCAAACCAAGTTTGGCCGGGCTTGCCCCCCCTCACCCTCTTCCCATGGGCCAGTCTGGCCGCAGTGTTTCCCAGTGTTGCCACTAGACCCAGCGGACGCAGACACGGGCCTCTGGCAAAACAGGCACAGCTTTCATTCATAGTCACACATCTCAAGTCTTGTTGTTCTCCTCTGGCATGAATTACACCTCATCCTTGTCAAGGGGAAGAAGGGTTCAGCTACATTTATACCAGTCAAGGGTACATTTTTCAACGTCTCCTCCTAACGGACTTCAAAATAAATTCCAATTCTGGTTCCCTTGTCATTCCAACCAAATTAAGTCCTAGCTCTACCTAATCTGTGCCAGATGCCCTATAATTCACCAGGCTTTAAAAATTGTCCTTTCATGTGACTGACCTCCTATATTGCAAACTCAGTAGGCAAAATTTAATGCTTATCAGGTACCATTTTGCTTTTGAATAGAACTGTATATACTGACTCAGTTGCAGCCATCTTAAAAACTTGAAAATGCCATCCCAATGTAATGTTAAAGTCAGTTAGTCATTTCAAATATTTATTTGCCTATTGAGCTTAGTCTCTTTAGCATCATATTTCCATTGTTTGTATATACGCAAGTGGCTTGGTGAGGTTGAGCAACAGTTGACCAGTAAAGTTCATTGTTATCATTTTGCTTATTTAAGTCACAGAGGGAACATTTTTCCTTATAAAGAGAACTGTTTTCTTTATTAACAAGGTAAAACAGTTGGTCAAGAAATATATTAAGACTACTTCTCAGGGGTAGATTTTCATTTCCTGTATTTTCTTTCTTTTGTACCCTTGGCTAAACTAATAGAGTATGTAGACACTAGAATAGAACACCAAATATTTACTCATAATCTTAAACATGGATTTGGTGCCAGATAAAAGCATCATGTCTCCCAGTTCCAGTAAAAGAGTGAAATTCTTTAGTCTTCAGAGGTAAGGGTCTTGAGTGTGTTAGTTATGTAGTCATTTTCAGGACAGACAGTTGTATTGTTCAATCAGTGTCTGCCGGCTGGTATTTCTGATGCTACAATGGAATTACTGTTCTTTCTTCTTGCACATAGGGAGGTGCTCCCCACTCTCAAGAATATACCAGGAGTGCTCTGTTGGAAGAAGGGTTCAGCTACATTTATACCAGTCAAGGGTACATTTTTCAACGTCCCCTCCTAACGGACTTCAAAATAAATTCCAATTCTGGTTCCCTTGTCATTCCAACCAAATTAAGTCCTAGCTCTACCTAATCTGTGCCAGATGCCCTATAATTCACCAGGCTTTAAAAATTGTCCTTTCATGTGACTGACCTCCTATATTGCAAACTCAGTAGGCAAAATTTAATGCTTATCAGGTACCATTTTGCTTTTGAATAGAACTGTATATACTGACTCAGTTGCAGCCATCTTAAAAACTTGAAAATGCCATCCCAATGTAATGTTAAAGTCAGTTAGTCATTTCAAATATTTATTTGCCTATTGAGCTTAGTCTCTTTAGCATCATATTTCCATTGTTTGTATATACGCAAGTGGCTTGGTGAGGTTGAGCAACAGTTGACCAGTAAAGTTCATTGTTATCATTTTGCTTATTTAAGTCACAGAGGGAACATTTTTCCTTATAAAGAGAACTGTTTTCTTTATTAACAAGGTAAAACAGTTGGTCAAGAAATATATTAAGACTACTTCTCAGGGGTAGATTTTCATTTCCTGTATTTTCTTTCTTTTGTACCCTTGGCTAAACTAATAGAGTATGTAGACACTAGAATAGAACACCAAATATTTACTCATAATCTTAAACATGGATTTGGTGCCAGATAAAAGCATCATGTCTCCCAGTTCCAGTAAAAGAGTGAAATTCTTTAGTCTTCAGGGGTAAGGGTCTTGAGTGTGTTAGTTATGTAGTCATTTTCAGGACAGACAGTTGTATTGTTCAATCAGTGTCTGCCGGCTGGTATTTCTGATGCTACAATGGAATTACTGTTCTTTCTTCTTGCACATAGGGAGGTGCTCCCCACTCTCAAGAATATACCAGGAGTGCTCTGTGACAATATAGAGGGGTGGAGTCAGAGGTGGGAAGGCAGCTCATGAGAGAGGGGTTGTATGTGTACTTATGGCTGATTCACGTTGTTGTATGGCAGAAACCAACATTGTAAAGCATTTATCCTCCAATTAAAAGTAATTTAAAAAAAAAAAAGAACAAGATAACAAAAAAGAATGCACTGGGAATATAATTCTAAAAGGCATCTTGAAAAGTGAAAGTTGCTCAGTCGTGTCCGACTCTTTGCAAACCCATGGGCTATACAGTTCATGGAATTCTCCAGGCCAGAATACTGGAGTGGGTAGCCTTTACCTTCTCCAGGGGATCTTCCCAACCCAGCAAGGGTCTCCTGCATTGCAGGCAGATTCTTTACCAACTGAGCTATCAAGGAAGGCCTTATACCTCTTACATCTCTAATTTATCTTATACCTCTTATAAAAACCATCTTAAACCTTTAATTTATCTAAAGTCTGGCAAAGAGCCACAAAATGAAATCACTTCTTTTTTAATTATTTTTAAATTGAGGTATAATTGACATATAACATTATATTAGTTAGGTGTTGGGCTTCCCTGGTAGCTCAGCTGTTAAAGAATCTGCCTGCAATGTAGGAGACCCCACCTGGCTCCATTCCTGGGTCAGGAAGATCCGCTGGAGAAGGGATAGTCTACTCAGTCCAGAATTCTGGGGCTAAAATGAAGTCACTTCCTTTTTAATTATTTTTAAATTGAGGCATAATTGATGTATAACATTATATTAGTTATATATATTAGTTATAATTAGTATATTAACAACATACTGATTACTTACATTAGTCTGTATAGTATATGCAAAACATAATGATTCCATATTTGTTTATTGTCTGAAGTGATCTACATAGTAAGTCTAGTTCCCATCTGTCACCATCCAAAGTTACAAAACATTTTTTTTTCTTGTGATGACTTTTAAGATTTACGCTCTTCTGTTCAGTCGCTTAGTCGTGTCCGACTCTTTGCGACACCATGGACTGTAGCACGCCAAGCCTCCCTGTCCATCACCAACTCCCAGAGTTTACTCTCTTAGCAACTTTCAAACACACAATATGATAGGATTGACTATAATCGCTGTGCTGTCCATTACAGCTCCAAGACTTATTTGCTTTATAACTGGAAGTTTGTCCTTCTTCATCCACACTCCCCTTCTTCTAGCCAAAGAATTTGACTCTTGTAAAACATGTCTATATATCCACTTTGGCTAATCAATACAGAGTTCTTTATCAGAAAGGAATTAAAATGGAACACTGGTGTGCGTTAATCTTCCCCCAAAATCCTTCCCCACTAGGCACTATAGATTGTGTAATTAAATTGAAATTGAAAATCAAGTCCTGTTGTTGGTTTTGCCTTTTTTTCCCCCCATTAAGCAATCTCCAAGCTGCACACCGACGTGAGAAATCAGGACTGGAGCAGAGGGAAAGTTCTAGCCTGCTGGCTAATATCCAGCATGCATTTTTAGCCCATGGCTATTTTACCACACCTGAGCTCAGAGAACAAACAACTATTTGAGTTCTCTGGAGGGAACGCTGGATTCTTTCCTGTGTAATTCACTGGGGAAATTAGTATGTTTTTTTCAAGTAACTTGTTAACGCAGCTTGTTTACGGGAAGAGGACAAAAATGAGCAGTGAACCGCTTGGCAGAATGAGATGAATGCATGACCCATTTTTTTTTCAGCTGTCCCTTTGGCAATTCAATGCTGCCATGATTTCCTCTCTGAAAAATGCGCCTTGTAAAGATGAAATCTGTAGATTTCCCCATAATTTCGACTATGGTAGATTAAAGATAATACCTTAGAATACTACCCAGAATACCTTCCAAATCAAAGTAGCAAATGGTCAGTACCAGAATGGGAATACATAAAACCTTTTAACTTAAGATTTTAAAATCGCCTTCTTATTTAGTAGGCAATTGAAACCTGTGGTAAATAGAATACTTTCTGTTTGTGCCTTTTGGATAGTAGACCATTAGAACCTTTGGCGAATTAATACTTTGTTTTTATATTTTGCTTTGTTTCTCAGTCGTGTCAGAGTCTTTTCGACCCCATGGACTGTAGCCTCCCAGGCGCCTCTATCCATGGAATTCTCCCAACAAGAATACTGGAGTGGGTTGCCATTCCCTTCTCCCAGGGATCAAACCCCACCCAGGAATCGAACCGGGGTCTCCTGCGTTGCAGGCAGATCCTTACTTCTATTGAAGTATAGTTGATTTACAATGTTGTGTTAGTTTCTGCTGTACAGCAAAGTGAATCAGCTATAAGTATACATATACCCCCTCTTTCTTAGATTTTTTTTTCCCGTATGGGTCATTACAGAGTATTGAGTCCAGTTCCCTGTGCAACAATAGGTCCTATTAGTTATCTGTTTTATACACAGCAGAGTGTATGTGGCAATCCCAATCTCCTAATTTATCCCTTCCCTCCCCTTACCCGCCTGACAACCATAAGTTTGTTGCCTACATCTGAGACCCTGTTTTTGGTTTTGTAAATAAGTTCATTTGTACCATTTTTTAAGATTCCACATATAAGTAGTATCATATGATCTTTCTCTGTTTGACTTGCTTCCCTCAGTATGACAATATCTAGCCTGTGCCCTTTGAAACCAGAGAAACAGAAAGGCTGATTCGGTTTCCAGGTAGCCGCCCCACCCCCAACCCCCCAGAAGTGGAAGGATGTATAGGCGGACAGCGATCCTCCCACAAGGGTACTTCCGCCCTCGCCTCTGCTTGGGAGGTGGGTGCAGGGGGCGGTATAGTTCTGGGTGGCACTCCCAGGTCAGAAAAGTGAGACATGAAGTGAGGGAACTTGCCCTTCCCAGAACCGAACGAGCTTTCCTGCATCATCCTGTCCTTGGTGGCAACAGATCCAGACGCTGCCTAGGAGTCCCCAGCTGAGTCCAGTTTCTGCCCCGCTCTCCTCCTGAAGGTCATTGGACCAAGGACCACTCAGACCCCTGTGGAAGGGTAGCCCTCAGGGAGAGGGGGCTTCTTTAGCCTCCAAGCCCAAGTGATCTTCTGGGACAGACTGCAGACCCCAGATGAAAATGAAGGCAGGGTCTTGAGTATCACTTACTTTAAAACTTTTGAATATTTAGACATACAATGCGTGGGCCACCATTCATCCTCCTGCTCTAGGCCACATAAATGTTTTTGATATGCTATCAATCAGACATCTACAACTTAAAGCTCAACATGTGATTCCAATAAAAAGCCAAGATGGAACCCACTCACCTGTCATCTATAGGATAAAATCCTATCCATGGCCCTGTGATCTGCCTTGGAGAGCATGCCCCTTGCCCCCCTAGACTTACTTCCCAATCTTCTCCTGTATATAGAGCTAATGTGCATGCATGTGTCCTATGTTGCTTCAGTCATGTCCGACTTATTGCAAGCCCATGGACTATAACCCGCCAGGCTAACATGTCCTATTTAAAATTGCTCCACCAATATACCCACCCTTTTCTTTGCAGGTACAACATTTACTCATATTCCAGCAGCTCATACCAGTATCGCCTCTTCCATGAAGCTTTCCTCATCTCAGAGTTAAGAGTAATCTTTCCTACTTACATGTTCCTGTTATTTTTCTGCCCCTTTGGTATATGTCCTTGCATTTTCTACTCTATATTCTAATTATGGATATTCCTATGTGATTTTGTAATGAAACAGTATTGCACCAAAGGAAAGAAATCATGTTTGGCTCATTTCTGTGTTCACAATTAAAACGTGAACACCCTCAGCATCTGACCAATTGCTGGTTGAATGTAAATTCTTTCACTCAGTAATTTATTATCCTAGAAACCAGAGGGACTGCTGGATGCAGGCAGACTACATTGACTCTTATAAGGCAGAAACCAGGTGTTAACCTTTGCCTCCCACGTGAGGACTCTAAGCCAAAAGCAGAAGGCACAGCTAAGGCTGCCCATGGTCTCTACAAACGATGGTCACACAGTCAGGGAATAAAAGAATCAAAGAGCAAGGGGACCCCACCTTTATTTCCACATCCCATAACTGCCTGGAGAACGCTGAACATTCGCTTGAACCAAGACTTGGCCCCTGAGATTTTTTTTCTCGAATGTAAGCATGGCACTGTCATTCACTCCTGCTTCTTTTCAGTGTAGTGCGAACTTCACAACTTCTAAATTTAAAGTGGGATTACATTATCTCGCACTATTCTTATCAAAATGGCCATGCACTCAAGGAGACAACTTTGACCCTAAGAGTGTCTCTCTTGGCAGGTTCAGTGCTAATGGAACAGGTAAAGATCCCGTTCCCTTCATTCTCTTTCAAGATTGCTTTCTGGAATTGGAAGTTGTGCTTTTAAAAAGCCATCCAATTTATGAGTCTTTTTTAAAATACCTGAAAGCAAGACTGAAGTGATCCAAAAGTGGTGGCACTAATGGTGGTTAACAACGAAGCATTTACGAAAGATGGGCTTTATGAAAGGTCGTAAGGCTTCACATCAGGAAGACACCCAGGTGTAAATGTCAAAGGGCTTGCACTCACCTCTGTTATTGGAAGCCGAGAAAGTTAAAACACTACGTGAGGATGTCTAGTGGAAAAAGACAATATAGTCTTTGGAACTATATTGTCATGACAAACAGAGGGAGGAGAAGGCAGCCCTCAGGTGTTTTAAAAGCATGAAAACCAATAGAAAAAATACTGACTGGAATAGGAAAACAGTTTCTTAGCGACACTGCGAGAACTATTAGCAATTCAGATATGAGATAATTCTCACTCACCTGCTCACTCGAGATCATTCACACTTAGATTGTTTCTGAATAACTGTGACCAAGAATTGCTCTAGTCACTCGTTTATTTGTCATAGCAAGCCTAGGATGATGAGTATTTTAATCTCCTTTCTCGACGGGTGGAAACACTCTTGAAAGATTTAGTAATTTTTCAGGTCCTGCCATGCTTAGCACTAAATGAATAATAACAATGGTCAACATAATTATTAGGCTTCCCATGTAGCTCTAGTGGTAAAAAAAAATAATAATAAAAATGTGCCTGCCAATGCAGGAGATGCAAGAGATGTGGGTTCAATCCCTGGGTCAGGAAGATCCCCTGGAGGAAGAAATGGCAACCCACTCCAGTATTCTTGCTTGGAGAATCCCAGGGACCGAGGCACCTGGTGGGCTACAGTCCATGGGATCACAGAGAGTCGGACACAACTGAAGACAGTGTTAGTTAGTAACATGGTTATTAAGTGTTTAATGAACTTCCTATGCATAGGTATTGTACATAAAATTCTCTCATTTAAACTTCACAGCAGTGACCTTGGAAGCCAGATACAAATTCAAGGAATCAAAATTAGTGGCTTGTCTGAGATAAGGATGGGAGCAGGCAATTCAACCCTACCATGTAAGCACCAGCCACTGTTCTGCTGCTTTAAAGTGTCTTTAGTTAAAGGCATACAGATGATGAGTGGCAAAGCTGGAATCTGAATCTGTGTGGATGGATCTCATTCTGAAATCCTTTCTCTTTGCTATTGTGCTGTCCTATTACTTGTTCTGAAAGTTCTTCTATTAATTAGATGATTCCACGTATGACCACCCTAAGCAGTACTCCAATCTTAATACCAGTACTGAAGCAATTGGTTGTGAGATTCTAGAATACAGATATTTATGGAGTGGTAGATCTTTTTAAAAAAACTTCTTTTTAAATGCTTTAACTATCAAGATGAGCACGTACTCACTCTGGGGCTCCTGATGAGCATTAAATTACTTTTCTAATTAATTAAGTGAAAAATCAAATGATCTGGTCTAAGAGAAAAGCTATTTGTCACCTGAAAAGAGATTAAAGCTTAAAAAAAAAAAAAGTGTACGTTGGGATAATCTGTTGCCCATTGGCAATTTTCCTCAGTGGAGCCCAGACCAAACTATCATGGACATAAAACAAGAATTGAAATAGAAACGTGTATTCTCAACAACTATGAAATCCTCTCTTACTCTTCAATTTTCCAGAGAAGTACTTTACTTCTGAAAACTCTTTCATAAGTTTTTCACTACTAGTCATAATGTGTCACTGTCTATGTACTTAAGTGAGAAAATATGGATTCTGAAACTGTTTAAAATGTAGCTCCTATTAAAAAGGATGAAAACAGTGAATTTACCATCTAGTATAAGTGAATCTTAACACCTAAGTTGCTATCACTCAGCAGTCCAGGGAAACTGATTCCACAAGGGATTGCTAGTCAGTCTGTTTCTTCTGTTTTTCCTCCTCTGTTTTGAGTTTTCTACTCATACCCCCTCCTATTTGCTGGCATTTGTACCTGAAGATGGGGGCTTCCCAGATGACTCAGTGGGTAAAGAAACTGCCTGCAATGTAAGAGACACAGGAGACTCGAGTTCAGTCCCTGGGTAGGGAAGATCCCCTGGAGGAGGTCATGCCAACCCGCTCCAGTATTCTTGCCTGGGAAATCCCATGGACGAGGAGCCTGGCAGGCTATAGTCCATGGGATCACAAAGAGCTGGATACGACTGAAGCGCCTGAGCATGCACACACATACCTGAAGATGAGTTTAACTGGGTAACTGCAGTTTTTCAGCTCAGCAGATGTTATGAGCCAAATGGTCTGCACCATCATTTGGGATTTTCCTCAATACATAGCGACTAACCTCAGTAACCACGTTCTACAAGTCAGGAGCAGTTAGTGGAGACCCATCAGCATTCAGAAACTCAAACACCTCCTCCCTGTAGAAAAGTCTTACTTCTTGGGTTAAAACTAGGATCAGATGGGCCAAAGAGTCTATTTGTCATCATGTTTGAGTATACATTCTCATATACAACATTTCTTAAATCTACCTTTAAACTATTTTATCCATATTATTCTTTCTTCTCATGATAAACCACTGAATGAAGGACTCAAGTGAAAACTTGATATATTCTGGAATTGTGTGAAAGAGGCACTTAAATAGTCATCATTTTGAATAAAACTTGTTTGTGTACATAAAGATGTATTTTAAGAAATAGTGATCAAGGAATCAGAAATTTTCTATAATGTCTATAGATTAAAGATAATGTTTATAGATAGCTTAAGTTGAGCTCTGTTCCCTATAATGATGCTAAAATGGCTATTTCCTTTGTATTTACAAATTATGATCCTTTTTTGTCTTTATCAGTTTGAATTTCACTATTTACAACACTTGACCACAATAAATATTTCTATAAGCCCAGAAAGAAGAAAATAACTAGTAGTGTCATTAATACAATCCAAATTCTGTAGAATCCATGATATATAAATTGTTTTGGCCCCTCACAGCAGATTCCATGGGCAATTCCGATATCGTTTATAGACTTCTATGTGTCTCTGTATTTTGCTGAGGAGATGTCCTCATCAGAACCTCAGGAGCGAAAGAAACTATCTGAGATAGTTTTTCTACCTATAACTAGAGAACGTGATCAAAACTCTCTCTTTGATTATGCATAAATTAAAACTAATTCTATTGAAACTTTCTTTTGTAAAATAGCACTTACCAAAGAACAAGTTTCCAGGAAAGAAAAGATGCACAGACAATTGGTGAAAATTCAGAGTACCAGTAAGGATCCCAGTGAACACTGCTACCTTGCTTTATTTCCCTTAATGTGGAAAAAGTTATTATCCAAAGAAGTCTTATGTTATATTCTGTGGTTGATCATCAAAACAAGGATGGAAAAAACAAGATTCTTCACTATTTCATCACTGGTATGAGCCTTGCTCAAAATGTATTAAAAGGAAATATATCCTTCATACTATTACTGGATAATTCAATTAAGCCAATGTTCTGTGGATGTGGAATAATGAAATTTACTATGTTGACTAATTAGCCAATCAGATTTCTCTCATTTGCTAAGGCAATGGATTGACTAAAATGTGACCATAAACAAAATAGATTTTATTAGGCATAATCTGCTTTATAAACAAATGAAATTAATTCTTTGCCTGACCGAAAGCTTTGAAAATGAAAGACCAAAATTGAACACATGCTTCCAATCTTGGTTCTGTTACTGAGATGACACTTTATATAAAAGTTACTATTTAACTTCCCCTCAAGTATTTCATACTTGAGACTAAATGACTCTTAGAAATATGTTCATCAACAGATGGGAGCCACTTATGGCCTCATAAACTCCGAAGCAAGTGAAATTATCTCAGCAAAATGGAAAGATTACAGGAAAGCTTCATCTGCTGATCTCCGAGATGATTCATGTGTTGCATGTTGGCTCAATGGTGCAGTGAATACTGACATATAATCACCCCTGTTCATACAGGAGAAATCCTGAAGAAACGGATGCTTGTGGTGTGTGTTTTTCATCAATCAGTAAGCAGTTTCCACACATACCCTGCATTTAGAGCAGAACTAAATATGATGGAGGATGTAGAGGGAAGGATCAGCAGAGAGCCTGTTCTAAAGGGAACTTATGTCTTGAAAGAGAAGACGAACACGCCATCAATGCTGCACAGAGAGTGTGTTATTACTCCCTTGCTTATTAACTGTGTAGGCAGTGTGAGAGTTTGGTGAAGTCAACAAGCCATGAAAAGTGGCCAGGGAAGAATCGAGGTTTGATTCAGCAGGAAAATCAATGCAGGATCTTGAAACTGTATCCTGTATTTTCCTTTTGGCTCCATCGCCTCTGATAGCAGCTACCAACCTTTCTCCAAGCTACTCTGTTTCCACTCTGCAGCCCCCGGTCCATTCTCCACTTGGCCAGACTGAGCTTCATACACTGTCCATCATGTTATCCTCCTATCCAGAACTTTCAGTGGCTCAAAGTACATCTCTGATAAAATCCTACTTCCTTTCCATGACCTAATCCTAAATTCTCCTTGACCTGGTGCTCCTATGGCATGTGATCCTGCCCTCCTCTTTGATTTTATCTTGTGTTCTTGAGCCCTTAATTTAAAAATATATTTATTTATTTGTGTCTGAGCTGGGTCTTCATTGCTGTGCAGACTTATCTCCAGTTGTGGCAAGCGGGGCTACGCTCTAATTACAGTGTGAGGGCTTCTCATCGTGGTGGCTTCTCTTGTTGCAGGAGCACAGGCTCTAGGGGGCACAGGCTTCAGTAGTTGCGGCTCCTCGGCTCTAGAGTACAAGCTCAATAGTTGTGGCACATGCGCTCAGTTGCTCCTCAGCATGTGGGATCTTCCCGGACCAAGGATCGAACCCAGGTCTCCTGCACTGGTGGAGCGGATTCTTTCCCACTGAGCCATCAGGGAAACCTGGGCCCTTCTCACTTACACGACAACCACGCTGGCCTGCCCTCTGTCCCTTTGCCTGACCAGGCTCGTTCCTGTTTGGAGGACCTTTGCCCTCACTGACCCTGCCTGCAGTGCCCAACTCCCAGATCTGGGGTTTCTTCTTGTCATTCAGATCCCAGCTCGAGCAGCTTCTCCACAAATAGATCTAGACCCTAGAGCCCTGGTTCATGGGGTCTCTCCACTCTACTCCCCTCATGCTCTACCACATCTCTGTTTCAGTGTATATTTTACATCATGCATATCATCATCAAAACTTTCGTTCATTTATCTGTTCATTATCTGCCTTCACTCACAAGAATATAAGTATCCTGAGAACAGGACCCTTGCCAGAGTTGTCTGGTCCTCTGTCCCTAGTGCCATTACACAGGGCACATATTAAATCATTATAATAAGTATTCATCAAATGAATGCATTACTTAATTCTGCCAGCAGGCTATGCCAATAGTCTGGGTGTAAAAAAAAAAAAAAAATGTGGCCAAGGTAAAGAATCTGCCTGCCAATGCAAGAGACACAGGAGACACAGGTTTGATTCCTGGGTCAGGAGGATCCTTTGGAGGAGGAAATGGCAACCCACTCCAGTATTCTTGCCTGGGAAACCCCATGGACAGAGGAGTTTGGTGGGCCACAGTCCATGACGCTGCAAGAGTCATACAACTGAGCACACAGGCACAAGTGATACACTGATAGTGGGGATGAACAGTTTAGAGAAAAAATGAATAGTTTGGTGTCTGGCAGTGGGAAGCAAATTGACAATCTGAGACAGGGATTAATGCAAGGTCCCCAGGGTTACTGCAGGAAGATGATCCTCTTGGCAGAAACAAAAGTTGTGGTTAAAAGTCACATTTAATGAATATATGCCACATGCCAGATCACTTCTCAGCCTTTTGTCTAATATCATGTACATGGCAAGCATTGTGTATTTGTTCCATTTATTTTTCATGACTCCATAAAATCAGCATTATTATCTCTTTTACTCTGGGGAGGTTGAGTCAGCTACTCCAGGTTGATTGGTTAGCTGTCCTATTCCAGTGAGAGAGATTGATTTGGTAGAAAGTACTGGTTTAAGGTCAACTGAAAGTTACCAGTAAAGCATGAATAGGATAAAAATTTACTAAGTCTGGCCTCCCTCCCATTTCACAAGTTGTCTGGCTGAAGGGGTGTGAAATGTGTGTCTCACAACCTACCTTGGCACTCAGGGGTTTTGTGCAAAGTGCTCTGGGCCCCTGTGGGCCTCCATGGTTATCTTCCTCATTCTGTTACCACGCGGGGCGGGGAGCTGGAAATACCTTAAAGAAGCATCCAACAGGAAAGTAATTGGATGTAGGTAAGAGAGGAGATTAGTAGAGCAGAATGATAGCAGTTACCTTGCAGACCACTGCTGGAGGGCAATAGGACTCCCAGGAAATAACCAGAATGCAATACACAAAACTCTTCTGGTTTCTGTCTTTGGGGCCAACTATCTGATAAATTACCAACTTAGAACATGGAAACTAGACTTTGCTGAAAATGAGTCCTATGCTGGGGTCCGGAGGAGAGACGATCCTGCTGATGGGTCTGGGGAGGTAGAAGATGCTGCAGCTCAACACTCAGGCATCCCTTTATTCGTGGCAAGAAGTGGACATTTATCCTCAACGTATAAATCCTAATGGAGACAGCATCATAGAGCCAGTGTCTCAATAAAAAGCCATGGGGACCAGGTTTACTTGTCACTGGGAGTCTATCAGGAATTGAAAGATACCTTCTGTTTTCCTCCTTTCATCCCTGATCCAGGCACACAGCTCAGCAGTGCCCATGTATTATGTGTTTTCTCAGACTTACAGTCACTGAAATGCTGTAACAATATAAAATAAGATTTCTTGACAAGGCCACCAGGGATAGAGTGAAGACCACCCCTCCAAAACCACCAAGCCTGGATAGGTGTGTCTAACAGGAGAGTAGAAGCAGGAAAGGAAATAAAGATGCTGTGAAGATAAGGAGCTTCGTTCTGAGACATAAAAGCTAAGCAGATGATCACTCTGTCTGTGTGCTTCGTGCAGCATAACAGGAAACCCAAAGTCCAGGCAGCATCTTGATGATTACATCATGATTTTCTAGAAGCAAGAGCCCAGGACCCATTCATCTAAGCTAATTATTTGGGACTGTCCAGTAGAGCATCAGTTCTTGGTACCCAACTTATCTAATTCAAATTGGAGAAGAGAAGCAATCAAAGGCTTGGCAATATCCACTGTCCAGTCTATTTGAAGCTGACATAGATACATCTGGTCACCTCAGGGTAGCTCAGTACAAAAGATAATATTCACTTGGATCTCAGAGCAAGGAAATTCCATCATCTTCTAAATAAAGATGTGGTGGCACCGAGAGCCTTGTGGAGTAAACATGTGCTGTATGATGACAAACACCAGAGTCAGACAAGCCTGGATTTTAGCCTTAGCTCTAGGAGTTGCCAGCTGTAAGATACTGAGTAAGTTTCATGGGAATGTGCGCATAACCACCTGACAGAGTTGGGGTGAGGATGCACTTGTTTGAGCAGCACTTGACGCAGGTGAAGCCCTCTGACAATATTCATCCCCAAACCACCCTCCCCAGCCATCCTTTCCCTTGGTCCAGCAGGCACGGTTTAACTAAAGGAGACTGGAGCTCTCATAGTCTCCCTGCCACTTGGTATAAATACATCCTTCGTCGCTCAGGAGGGAGCATGGTCTGGACCTAGGAATCTCAATATATGAGTCTCAGGTAAGGCAAGAGAGTCTTCCCATGGGTCTGATAACTGGTCCAGAAGTACCCGCCTTTTCTGTGGGTTTCACAAGTGAGTGATGCTCATCCATCCACTTTCATCCTGTTAAGGTATTGGCTATAGTCTAGTTGTTAGTGGCTACGGTTATGGGAGGGCCCAAGAAAATCGCCAGTGGGAAGTCTGAGACCTCCTTCCCCCTGCCTTGAGCAATATTCTCTGGCATGGGGAATAACGGAGTTGATAGACTGTGATATTGTTTCTGAACAAGGTATGTCAACATGTGTTTATTCCTTCCAAGACACAGATTCTAGAATCATAGCGAGGGGATGGGGGCAATGATGCAGTGTCTGAAGGACCTCTAGAGAATTATGCTTGCCTGTTTCCTTGATGAGAGCGGTGTCTCTGTAAGTAGATTAGGCAGAATCCTGTCCATCAGTGTCTCCATATAAGGAGTGTGGTTGGACGTCATCACCAGCCTTGCTAGCGTCACTGCTACTTTGCCAGTGGGCATTGCTGTCCCGGGGGCTCAAGTAGCTCTGCAATGCGTGGAGAAGAAACAGTTGCCCAGGTAAATGCTGCTTCGAGGGTCTGCGGCTCTGCCTAAAGAAATGAACAGGAAGGGTTGGACTGTCCCCAGTTCCTCCTTCCCCACCCCTTCTCTCCCCACGGCGCCGCTTGAACTGTTGCAGTTACCAAGGCTGGTCTGTAGGGGGCAGGCGCCCCTCCGTGATCCTCGCAGTCCATCAGGAGCTCATTCCGTACCAGCTCTGGAGGATGAGGTATTCCGGACTGAAAGCCCCCAGCCTCAGACTAAATGATCGGGACCAGTGCCGCTCACATCCGGCCTTGAGAAGAGAGACCAAAGGAGTTGGCTATGGCCACTGATACGTCATAGCAGCCATTTCAATGGCATCTTGAATCAAATTGTCATATTCAGAAGAAACTACATCTTTTGGAAACCCCAAAAAAAGCTTCAAATTTTATCATTAATGAAATAATATTCATTTAAAAAAGGTGATGAAGTTTATCTTAATACCTGAAGAGATCAGGGCTTCCCCGGTGGCACAGTGGTAAAGAATACGGCTGCCAATGCAGGCGACTCAGGTTCCATCCCTGAGTCAGGAAGATCTCCTGGAGGAGGAAATGGCAACCCACTCCAGTATTCTTGCCTGGAGAATTCCATGGACAGAGGAGCCTGGAGGGATACACTCCTTGAGGTTGCGAAGAATCGGACTCGCCTGAGCATGCGCAGAAGCACATCGCGTGGAGCGAGAAGACCATCCATACCACCTCCACTGGAACAGATAGATCATCACTTTGTTTTGTCCGTGATTTGTTCATTCTGACCCCCTCTTTAGGTGACCCACTCTATTCTCTTGTTTCTCTGTCCTGCTTTGCTGTGAGTTTATGGCTTACAGTCTTCCTTTGCATTCTTTCTCAGCCTGAAATCCTGAAAAGAAATCCCTCTTGGCACACCCCCAGATTCCCCCGGGCAAGATCCAGTGCCCCAGGCCACCCTCTGTTTCTAGCACAGGGCCCTGGTAGCCCACAGTACCAGCAAAGGGTGAGTCGCCCGCTCTGGACTGAGAGGGTTGGAGCGGGCTTTGAAGAGGCATCCCTGAGTAAAGCTGAGTTGTCAAATACTGCCGGCGACTCAGCCAGAGGGGCGTGTGTGTCACTCAAAGATGCTGACACGGACAAATCTGATCTGGGTCTGGCAGATGCTTAGCCAAACAGGACAAATGGAATGTGTCCTGCCAGAGTCGCTGCTGCTGTCACAGTCGGCGGGGCTGTTCCCAGGGCTCACGTAGCTTCGGACTAGTAGGCAGAGGATGGCAAGGAAACAGGACCTTGACTATACCCTGCTTCCTGGGACTGGGCTCTTAGCTGTGCTAAAGCCCTGCGTGCCTTAAATAGGCTCAGTGAAGGGGCTCCGTTTCTTCAATTGAAAAGCGGAAGTGGAAGATTTCTCATGGCAGTAGGGGGTGGTGTGTGCAATGGGTCTGCACATAGCAGGCACTTAGTAAACAGCAGACACTGTGATCATCTGCCTCTCCATCTAGGAAATACTTTCAAAGCCCATACATTCAGTTAGCACCTCCACCAGCCAACACTTCCCGAATCTGTACACCCAGCTTTAGAGTCCCGATACTGACAGATTTCCCAAGGCACCTCCAACTCCGGAGGTCTGAACTTGAAGATAGTTAAAGTACCCACCACACCCACCCCCCAGCCTCCCATAACTCTCTGCTTCTGTGTCCTCTCTCTGGGAGATGGGAATCCATTCTGTCTACTTCCTTCACCGCCACTCTCTCCCAGTCTGATCAGTTTCCTAAATTGGCCCCAAATAATTCCCTCTTCTCCATTTTGACCCCATTGTTTCAGTTCTTCTCCTAAGAATTCCTGATGGACCGTCTCAGTTGTCTTCTAGATGATCCCCTGCCTCCAGGCATGCCTTCTTGCAGCTGCTATTTATAGAATGTTCATTCTAAGTCCCTGCCTTCAAAATCCCTGTCACCTATGTGGCAAACTCTAGACTCCATATGGGCCCAAGGCCTTCCTGGAATGAATCCAGCCCGCTTGCCTCTCCTCTTATCTGAATCTGGTCCCCCAAGAGTCCCCCTGATGGTACCTTCCCATCCTGGCTGGTCCACCTGTCAGCTTCCCAGTCATCCTCCTAGACTCTCAGGCATGCACCACCTCTGTGAGATTTGCCCCACAAAACAACTCTTGAGAAAAATTAAGTACTATTTTCTTTGTTCCCCAAATACCCTATGCATCCTTTCATTATGGCAACTGTCCCAATTTTTTCACAAGCTGCTTTTTTTAATCAACCTAGTTAAACTTTGGCTTCCTCACAGGACTATAAATTTTATCTCCTTCATCCATTTCTACAATGCCAAGAACAATATATAGCAGAAGTTCACTGTGTATCAAATGAATGATCAAAATCCTTGAGCACAGTTTCCATCAGCCTCACAATAGCAGATAAAGTATTGCAGAACTGAAACTCAGGACAGCATAAAGCCAGTGTAGGTTAGTTGCCTGAAAAACGGGAAGTACAGGAATGATATTGCTTTTGCTTCCATTGAATCAAAACATATGTTTATGCAAAATACTATTCCAGATACTTATGGCAATAATACAGATTTTTAAGAATGCACTCTGTATAATTTTATGTGGAAGCCTGGATGAGAGGGGAGTTTGGGGGAGAATGGATACATGTATATGTATGGCTGAGTTGCTCTGCTGAGCACCGGAAACTGTCACAACATTGTTAATCAACTATACTCCAACATAAAATAAGTTTTAAAAAGACAAAGTAAGGCAAAAGCAGTTCCTATGGCTGATTCACGTTGTTATGTGGCAGAAACCAACACAATATTGTAAAGCAATTACCCTCCAATCAAAATTTTTAAAAAAGCAGTTCAATCACAGAATGTCCATATATTCAGGAAAGTGACTTAGAAAATGTGATATGAAAAATCTAAAAAAAAAAAAGGCTAGTGGGAATGGGTGCAAACAGAAAGGAGAGGAAAAAAATTAAACTGTACTCTGACCTTTAATAAACTTAAATAAATTAGAAAGCTAGTCACCTAAATAACCAACTATAACAACCAGCTAGAGTAAAACAAAATGTGCTAAGCAGAGGACCCGACATGCAAACTGAGCAGACTTGTCTTATACCCTGTACTCACATTTCTGCTCTCCCAGCCTCCAACAGCTTCCTGCTGGAGCCTTTGCCACTGTGGCAATATATTAATTAAGTGTGTAATTATTTGATTTTTTTTCCTATAAGGATATCAGCTCCACGGGGTCAAGGACCACATTTGTCTTCTCTGCCACTGCATCACTGTCATCTAGCACAGTGCCTGATGTTTAGTAGGGGTTCCATGACTTTGAGGGGGAAGGAGGAAGAGCAATTAATTTAAATGTTGGAGATCAGAGAAGACTTCACAGAGGTACAGTAGACCTTAAAAATTAAGAAGAGAGAGGCTTTCACATTTACTGCAGAGTTCATGTATGTTCCACAATTTTTGTTCCACTTCTTTTAATACTCTTTTTTTCATCTGTGGTTACATGTCTTTCAGCTGATTTTGCAGTAATATCCACTCTTTAAAAGCACACTTGGAAAACTCTAGCTTTTTGCCAGAGTTTACAATTTAGCTGTGTCTGAAAAGAGTTTCTCCAGTGAGAAAACCGAATCTCAGTGTATGCTGGAATAAAGTTATTTTCCTTACAGGTGGTACAGACTAAGTGCTGAAGTTGTTTCAAAGAGAGTGGAATCCCTCTCTAGAGACCTGGGTGGTTTTAATGAGGGAAGTGGGACTTTCAGCTTAGGAGATTCAGAAAGTCCCAATAAAGGGGGAGAGCATGGCTAGGGGTTGCTGAGAGACTGATAGAAGCAAGTAAAGGACAGAACACATCAGGAAAGGAGCAGACCACAAAGTGAGCAAGGTCCAGTGGCGACAGGCTGCCAACGCCAACTAAGGAAATAAGACTTTCGTTTATAGGCTGTCGTGTGCCCAGTCCCTCAGTCTTGTATGATTCTTTTGCAACCACACGGACTGGAGCCCACCAGGCTCCTCTGTCCTTGAGATTTCCCAAACAAGAATACTAGAGTGGGCTACCATTTCCTACCCCATATCTGTAGTTGAACCAGTTCCAGATTTTAAGGGATGAAAAATAAAACATTTTAAGAAGACTAATTTGGCAGTAATTTTCAGGAAGACCAATTAGGAGGCTACTAAAGAGTATCTCCAATTAAGAAATAATAAGTACAAAAGAAAGGTTTTTTTTGAAAGACTTTATGAGATGTAAATTAACCAATTTACTTTCTGATTGTCAAAGCATCCCTCAGATTCTGTCAGTGGGGACCAGAATGTACTAGAGCCATTTCAGAAATAGAAGATAGTGCAGGAAGAGCTAATTTTGGAAGGAACAGGATAAGTTTGACTTTATATGCATTTGCTTTAGGGACAGTCTGAACCAAGTGCCCTGAAGGAAAATGGGAATGTAAGTTTACTCTTATTATTACTGTTACTGTCGTTATTATCACCATCATGACGGAAATTCATTGGTTTCAGCCTCCAATTTAAAATTCCATTAACCTTGTACTTCTTCGTGGTCCAGTGGTTAAGAATCCACCTTCCAATGCAGGGTACGCAGGTTCAGTCTCTGGTTGGGCAATTAGAATTCCAATTGCTGCAGGGAAACTAAGCCTGCAAACCACAATGAAGACCCAGCACATATATATACACACACACACACAATGTTCATTCACCCAGAAGCCTCATGGGGTGCCTGGAGTAAAGCCTTTGTTCCTACCTTGATTTGATCAGAGCTAAGGAAACTGATACTCGGTAAACTTGAGAGTCCCTTGGACTGCCAGGAGATCCAACCAGTCCATTCTAAAGGAGATCAGCCCTGGGTGTTCTTTGGAAGGAATGATGCTAAAGCTGAAACTCCAGTACTTTGGCCACCTCATGCAAAGAGTTGACTCATTGGAAAAAATTCTGATGCTGGGAGGGACTGGGGGCAGGAGAAGGGGACGACAGAGGATGAGATGGTTGGATGGCATCACTGACTCGATGGACATGAGTCTGAGTGAACTCTGGGAGTTGGTGATGGACAGGGAGGCCTGGCTATATATATATATATATATATATATATATATATACACACACACAATGTTCATTCACCCAGAAGCCTCATGGGGTGCCTGGAGTAAAGCCTTTGTTCCTACCTTGATTTGATCAGAGCTAAGGAAACTGATACTCGGTAAACTTGAGAGTCCCTTGGACTGCCAGGAGATCCAACCAGTCCATTCTAAAGGAGATCAGCCCTGGGTGTTCTTTGGAAGGAATGATGCTAAAGCTGAAACTCCAGTACTTTGGCCACCTCATGCAAAGAGTTGACTCATTGGAAAAAATTCTGATGCTGGGAGGGACTGGGGGCAGGAGAAGGGGACGACAGAGGATGAGATGGTTGGATGGCATCACTGACTCGATGGACATGAGTCTGAGTGAACTCTGGGAGTTGGTGATGGACAGGGAGGCCTGGCATGCTGTGATTCATGGGGTCGCAAAGAGCCAGACACGACGGAGCGACTGAACTGAACTGAAACCAGTAGGACACTGAAGTCAATATGAGCAGTGAAATTTTCCCTTGTGCAGTGATCTCCCCAGCCATACTGGTGACTGGAAAGTGTTTGGAGAAATACGGTCCTCCAGCAAAGGGAAGTGGATATCTGTGAAGGGTATTTCAACTGGTCCGTGTTAGGGCCAACATGACACCCTGCCTACAGAACAGCATTTACCTCTGCTTACTGAAATATTCACATCCAGCATACTTGGGAGTCTCTCTCTCCTGGATGGTATAAGGTGAACTCTTTTTTTCTTTTTCTCACCTTCCACTGCTATGCTCCAGTTCAGTGGACCCCAGTTGCCATTATTGCTTATGTTGGGCTTCTCAGGTGGCACTACTGGTAAAGAACCAGTAGTCTTCTGCATTGGCAGAAGACTGAAGAGACAAGCGTTCGATCCCTAGGTTGGAAAGATCCCCTGGAGGAGGGCATGGCAACCCACTCTAGTATGTTTGCCTGGAAAATCCCATGGAGATAGGAGACTGGCAGGCTACGATCCATAGAGTCACATAGAGTTGGAAATGACTGAAGTGACTTAGCAGGAAAGCACACCTGTATGTAGAGTAAATTAGAGTCAAGAGCCCGCTCCCCCCACCCCCGTCCCTTGATTCTGTTTCAGGGCATCACAGTGAGGCCTGGGAGTCCAGATGGCTGGCCAGCCGCCAGGAGTTCCCAGGCAGTACTGAGTGACTTTGAACCAATCTGATCTGGCAGGCCGGTAAGGGTCTCACCTCCACACCTACTTTAGCACGAGCAGCTCTCCTTGTGCCTCTTTTATTTGTTTTCTTTTCTGCCAAAGATTTGTTTGAATACAGATTTTCAGCCCCTTAACAAGAATCAGTCAATTATTTATCTCAGTTAACCTTGATCTTCTGATTAGCTCTGGTTTTCTTCAACAAGGTCATAAAATGACTCCTTAGAAGCCCATTGTTAAATTATAATCACATTTGCTCATTCAACAATTACTTATTGACCATCTTCTATGCATCAGGTAACATGCTAGATACCAGTGATCCAACAAAGAACAAGAAAGATGAGACCTCTGCAGTCATATTCTAGGGCAAGAGAGGTGGGTGAGGTAGAAATAGCATAGGAGTAAGTAAAATCATTTCATGTCGTGATAAGTAGTATGAGAAAAATAAGCAGGGTTCAGCGGGAGAAAATCTCAGAGGGGAACATAAATTAAACAAGGTGTACAAGGAATACTTCCCTACAGAGGTGACTTCTGAGAGTCACCAGGCGTGCTGGCTGCTAAGAGCTTGAATAAGATAGTGACAAGTGATCATAGATTTGCAGAATTGGAAGCCCTGATGAACTAACTGGATGGGTAGATGCCAGGGGTCAGAGATGTGATGGTGCAGACTCTGGCAATAGCAAGGTCCATGTAAAATGGAGACACTTCTGTGAAAGGCGAGGTGGTCAAGGAGCAGAGAGTTTATTGGGTGTCGGAGTCACCACACGTGATGACAGAGTGGGGATGAAGAAGCAGAGTCTGAGCCTGGAGCTGAAGTCTTCAGTGCACGAAGTGGAAAGGTCAGTGGGAAAAGCAGATGACCAGATGGGGAGAGGAAAAGCGGGTGGAGCGGGACCGAGGTGCTTCCCAGAGGCAGGAGGGCAAGTGTCCTGGAAGCTGCAGGGAAAGACAAGCAAACAGCTCCCCATCTTCTGGCCTGAGGGACAAGTGGCGTAAAGAAGTGAAGTTTCATCTACTTGAAAAAGTGCAAGAGTCATCAGAGAAAGTCATGGGAAGCAAACATTCCAGAAGTCCCTGGAGAATAAAGGGAAGTCTGATGACCACAAGCAGAAGGTCCAGAGGGCGATCAGAGGGCTGATTTCATTTTTGTTTTTGTTAATGGGGCAGGGAGAGAATTAATTGGGCCATCTGTAGACACACAAATTACAGCCTGAATAATAATGGACAACTGGGAAGCCTTGAAATTCACTAGGTCACTGGGATGAAATACTATTACAACAATGATGACTATTAAGACAATAATAAGAGCAATTATTGCCTATCGTTGGAGTTGAAGCAGTAGCAGCAGAAGTGTAGCAGCAGTTTGATCTCAGGGTTATGCTCCGTACTTCCCGTGCCACCGTGACTGTTACCAAAAGTGGGGACTGACTGCTCGATACTCAAATGCCATTAAAGATGCCAGGCTGATGGAAAGGAAAGTTTGCTTTATTTTAGATCCTGGGAACAGGGACTAGGGGGTGGGCAGGTGTCTGTCCAAAGGTCGACCGCCCTCCTCCAAGACAATCAGGTGGCAAGAACTTTTATAGATAGGGGGAATTTTTTGATCGTCAGCTTTGACAGTCATCTTGAAATTGGTCATCAGTGGTCTGACTAGCATCATCTTGATTGCTTTAGGTACAGTTAATCTTCAGTTCCAGGGTCTGTTTCCAGTTCCTTGAGGCCCGTTCTCAGAATTGTGGCAGCTTACGTCACGGCTGCGATCTGGTCCTCATGTGGCTGACCTCTCCCAGCTGCGAAGGGCTTCAGTATCTATAAGACAGCTCACAGGTGAGTTCCCAGGCAGTACTGAGTGACTTTGAACCAATCTGATCTGGCAGGCCGGTAAGGGTCTCACCTCCACACCTACTTTAGCACGAGCAGCTCTCCTTGTGCCTCTTTTATTTGTTTTCTTTTCTGCCAAAGATTTGTTTGAATACAGATTTTCAGCCCCTTAACAAGAATCAGTCAATTATTTATCTCAGTTAACCTTGATCTTCTGATTAGCTCTGGTTTTCTTCAACAAGGTCATAAAATGACTCCTTAGAAGCCCATTGTTAAATTATAATCACATTTGCTCATTCAACAATTACTTATTGACCATCTTCTATGCATCAGGTAACATGCTAGATACCAGTGATCCAACAAAGAACAAGAAAGATGAGACCTCTGCAGTCATATTCTAGGGCAAGAGAGGTGGGTGAGGTAGAAATAGCATAGGAGTAAGTAAAATCATTTCATGTCGTGATAAGTAGTATGAGAAAAATAAGCAGGGTTCAGCGGGAGAAAATCTCAGAGGGGAACATAAATTAAACAAGGTGTACAAGGAATACCTCCCTACAGAGGTGACTTCTGAGAGTCACCAGGCGTGCTGGCTGCTAAGAGCTTGAATAAGATAGTGACAAGTGATCATAGATTTGCAGAATTGGAAGCCCTGATGAACTAACTGGATGGGTAGATGCCAGGGGTCAGAGATGTGATGGTGCAGACTCTGGCAATAGCAAGGTCCATGTAAAATGGAGACACTTCTGTGAAAGGCGAGGTGGTCAAGGAGCAGAGAGTTTATTGGGTGTCGGAGTCACCACACGTGATGACAGAGTGGGGATGAAGAAGCAGAGTCTGAGCCTGGAGCTGAAGTCTTCAGTGCACGAAGTGGAAAGGTCAGTGGGAAAAGCAGATGACCAGATGGGGAGAGGAAAAGCGGGTGGAGCGGGACCGAGGTGCTTCCCAGAGGCAGGAGGGCAAGTGTCCTGGAAGCTGCAGGGAAAGACAAGCAAACAGCTCCCCATCTTCTGGCCTGAGGGACAAGTGGCGTAAAGAAGTGAAGTTTCATCTACTTGAAAAAGTGCAAGAGTCATCAGAGAAAGTCATGGGAAGCAAACATTCCAGAAGTCCCTGGAGAATAAAGGGAAGTCTGATGACCACAAGCAGAAGGTCCAGAGGGCGATCAGAGGGCTGATTTCATTTTTGTTTTTGTTAATGGGGCAGGGAGAGAATTAATTGGGCCATCTGTAGACACACAAATTACAGCCTGAATAATAATGGACAACTGGGAAGCCTTGAAATTCACTAGGTCACTGGGATGAAATACTATTACAACAATGATGACTATTAAGACAATAATAAGAGCAATTATTGCCTATCGTTGGAGTTGAAGCAGTAGCAGCAGAAGTGTAGCAGCAGTTTGATCTCAGGGTTATGCTCCGTACTTCCCGTGCCACCGTGACTGTTACCAAAAGTGGGGACTGACTGCTCGATACTCAAATGCCATTAAAGATGCCAGGCTGATGGAAAGGAAAGTTTGCTTTATTTTAGATCCTGGGAACAGGGACTAGGGGGTGGGCAGGTGTCTGTCCAAAGGTCGACTGCCCTCCTCCAAGACAATCAGGTGGCAAGAACTTTTATAGATAGGGGGAATTTTTTGATCGTCAGCTTTGACAGTCATCTTGAAATTGGTCATCAGTGGTCTGACTAGCATCATCTTGATTGCTTTAGGTACAGTTAATCTTCAGTTCCAGGGTCTGTTTCCAGTTCCTTGAGGCCCGTTCTCAGAATTGTGGCAGCTTACGTCACGGCTGCGATCTGGTCCTCATGTGGCTGACCTCTCCCAGCTGCGAAGGGCTTCAGTATCTATAAGACAGCTCACAGGTTATGGCTCAGAATATTATCTGTAGCCCTTGAAAGTAAAAGTCACTCAGTCATGTCCAACTCTTTGCAACCCCATGGACTGTACAGTCCATGGAATTCTCCAGGCCAGAATACTAGAATGGGTAGCCTTTCCCTTCTCCAGGGGATCTTCCCAACCCAGGGATCAACCCCAGGTCTCCCGCATTGCAGGCGGATTCTTTACCAGCTGAGCCACAAGGGAAGCCCAAGAATACTGGAGTGGGTAGGCTATCCATTCTCCAGCAGATCTTCCTGACCCAGGAATCGAACCAGGGTCTCCTGCATTGCAGAAGGATTCTTTACCAACTGAGCTATCAGGGAAGCCCAAACGATACTTCTAGTTCCCATACCAGGAGTCGAACCCAGGCCAACCTGGGTGGCCCTTGAGGAGGATCTAAAAGTCCTTGGCTTTGCTTACTGTCTAGACTATTATTACTTGGTCACCTTTGACTGTTTTCCTTTCCTTCTTCATGTTCTTACTTCCCTGATTAAACTTACTTGTTGGCAAAAATTTTTTCCACAGACAAAAGGCCAGCAGAGGACATGGGAGGCAAGGACCATGGGGTCATGCTCCATGTCAAAACCTCAAGTCAATGTTAACATTATAGTGAAAACTTTGTGGACTACAAGTTGTTGATCAGTGTAAAGAGGGACTCAAAGCTTTCAAGCCACCTTGGCAGTCTCTGAGAAGATAGCAGGAAAATGCTTTTATAGTTTAAACCCCAAATAGTTGGCTCAGTGGTGTGGTGGATCTTGGCAACTGTTTCATGGGGTTCCACAAGTTGGTGTATGGTGGTCAGGGCTTACTCAGTCAACCTTCTTCCACCAGAAAGAAGCATCTCTCCTTGAAGCTCAGCCAATGGAAGGACTGTGATGCCTGGAGGTGGCTCCCATACACAGTGCTTCATCCCTCTGCTCTTTTGCTCAATTTGCTAGAAAATTCCTAATCATCCTTGAAGACCTAATCTGCCAAGTCATACATTCCTTCCTCCATGTAACAAATAATTACTAGAGACTATAGACTGTTCTTGACCCTGAGAACAAAATGGTAAATCCATCTATATCAGTAGCTGTCTCCCTCTAGGTGTATATACACAAATCTGCTAGGAAGTTTTCCCCGCCACTCCCTCCTCCCCGTAGGCTGGTAGTCCCATGCTTTAGCCCCCCAACACATCATTTTTTTCATTCATCTTTCTAACACCCTACTGACAACCCCACGTGTATGGCTTCAGTTAAGTCTCCTCAGCCATCCTTTTCTAGTCCAGGTGAGATCATGTTACTTCTTTGCTCAGAACTCTCCAAAGCCTCTGTAGTTTACCCAGGGTAAAAGTCAAGGTTCTTAAAATTTGTGTCACTATCAGAGGAAGCCACCTTGTAAACCCTGTCTCCCCTGACTTCCTTTATCAAGTCACTTCTGAGAGTTGTAGGAAGGATATATTCAGATGAAGAACAGACGGTAAGTGGGCTGAACCATCCCACCAAGAGAATTAAATTCTCATCCTACTTTTGATACAGTTTAGTATCGTAGGACATCAAGTAGACATTTCTGGATTCCCTAGTCTTTCTTCACTTAGGAAAGAGGGAAGGTCTCATACATGAATGGAACTGTATGATACTATGAAATTATTGTGATAAATAAATTTTAGAAAAATAAAACATTTTCCAAGGGGAAAAAATTATATATCAGTTTTTGCAAATGCCTGGAAAACTGAAGTGGCCATTAGACTTTTATAATTGGCCTTGCTATATTCTGCACATTATAAATGCCCCCCCCCAAAATAACAAAAATCTCAATCCAAATACAGCTACATTTTGTATCTACATTCAGATGCACTAAGTCAATGCTTGAAGGTCACACACTCTTCAATAGCTCAAGAATCATTGACCTACAGAATGATGGAGCTATATTTTATTGCATTACAGGCAAAGTTAAGATAGAAAATTCAGGGCTTTTTCCTTTCTATCTTGTGTATACTTTTTTTGCATTTTGTAAGATTGTATGAGGGTTTCTCTGGTGTCTCAGCAGTAAAGAATCCGTCTGCAATGCAGGAGACACAAAGAGATGCAGGTTTGATCCCTTAGTCAGGAAGATCCCCTGGAGGAGTAAATGGCAACCCACTCCAGTATTCTAGCCTGAAGAATCCCATGGACAGAGGAGCCTGGCAGGCTACAGTCCTTAGGTTCACAAAGAGTTGGACACAACAGAAGTGTCTTGAGACGCAAACATGCACAAGATTATATAATTGACAGCCACAGACACAAAGATGGTACAAAAATAATAACAAACTTACTGTGACCATAGATTCAAATCAATAACCAGTAGTTTGAGGACTTCCCTGGCGATCCAGTGGTTAAGTATTCACTGTGCAATGCAGAGGACGCAGGTTCAATCCCCAGTCAGGGAACTAAGATCTCACATGCCATGGGGAAACTAAGTCCATGCTGCAACTACTGAGCCTGCATGATGGAACAAAGGTCCTACATGCTGCAACTAAAACCTGACACAGCCAAATAAATAAATTCTAAAAAACAACTAGTAGTTTTATCCCAGACAATTTTGCATGAGAAAATCTATTAAAGTAATACACCACGTGAACATTACATGAATAACATAATAATAGCCAAAATACATATACTGTACAATGTGTAGCTTTGGTTCAAAGAGATGCCTGGATACCATTTTTCCTTGTTACATTTTCTATGAAGAAGCTTATGAGCCATATATTCTGCATGCTTTGCTAAACTGTTCTGCCAGCTTATATGAAATGTGACCCCTGGATAGCATTTTAAAACAATTATGTTAAGCTCCTTATCAATATACCCATATTTGTGAATGTTCTTTCAACATTTCTCATTCTCTATTTTAACAGAACCCCAAGTCCCACATGCTCAAGGATCCCAAGGATAAACCGGAAAATCTACTCAACTCCAAGAGGCCTACTAGGGTCTTCACAGAGACCAACCACTCCCAAGGAGAGGCGCCAGCTTTGGGCAGGAACCCAGGGTCCCCAACAATTCAGTTGATTGAAAAACAGCAAGGGACGAAGATTCTTTTCAGGAAGTTCAGTGAAACAAATTGGTCAGTAGACATTCGCCCTTTAAATAAAAGCTTAGTCACAGACAGCAAATGGAAGAGAATTGATGCAACTCAAGAAAAACGTAGGTCTTTCCTTCAGGAATTTTGCAAGAAATATGGTGGGGTGAGTCGTCCTCAATCCCACGTTTTCCACATGGTCTCCAGGATCTATGTAGAAGATAAACACAAGATCTTATATTGTGAAGTACCCAAGGCTGGCTGCTCCAACTGGAAGAGAATTCTGATGGTGCTCAACGGCTTGGCCCCCTCTGCATACAACATCTCCCATGATGCTGTTCACTACGGGAAGCACTTGAAAAAGCTAGACAGCTTTGACTTAAAAGGGATTTATAGTCGTTTAAACACCTACACCAAAGCTGTGTTTGTTCGTGATCCCATGGAAAGATTAGTGTCAGCATTTAGGGACAAATTTGAACACCCCAATAGTTATTACCATCCAGTATTTGGAAAGGCGATTATAAAGAAATACCGGCCGAATGCCTGTGAAGAAGCATTAAATAATGGATCTGGAGTCAAATTCAAAGAATTCATCCATTATTTGCTGGACTCTCACCGTCCAGTAGGAATGGACATTCACTGGGAAAAGGTCAGCAAACTCTGCTATCCTTGTTTGATCCACTACGATTTTGTGGGGAAATTTGAAACTTTGGAAGAAGATGCCAATTACTTTTTACAGCTGATTGGAGCTCCAAAAGAACTGAAATTTCCCAACTTTAAAGACAGGCACTCTTCTGATAAAAGAACCAACGCTCAGGTGGTGGGACAGTATTTAAAGGATCTGACTAGAACTGAGAGACAGTTAATCTATGACTTTTATTACCTGGACTATTTGATGTTTAATTATACAACTCCATTTTTGTAGTTTGTTTTCTTTTTCTAAAACTCTGTATTGACTTTATGCCGATGGCCTCAAATCAGCTAGCTGTAACTTTCCTATAATTCTCTGTATGAAAAAAATTTAACTAAGGGCAGTTGTCTTGATTGAATGAAGATTTTTACCAAATAGTATGAAACCAATTGGCACAAAGTTATAGGAAAATTACCTAACAGAGACATGTAAACAACTTCAGTTACTCTAGAATGTTTGGAAAAGAGCTGCTTTTGCATTATGGATTATATTATAGAAGCAATAACCCAGCCAGCTGCTAACATAAGCTACAACTGCCTCTTTCAAGGGTAGGAAAAACGATCCAAAATAGCATGAGTGTATGTCTCCATCCTGGAATCTGTTGTCTAAAGCGCATGGAGATATTTTTAGCAGTCTGTGGCATATGAATCAAACATTGGATAGTTTTCTTACACCCCTGGAAATGTTTCCATCAACTGTAATGATAAATCAATTCTGAAATGGTATTTTGGACCAGAATGTTTTACTTTAGATTGGAAGGCATTATGTGATTTACAATATGAGAATATAGCAGAAAAACCAGATGAGGCAATGGCTTTTTATATTCGACAGCCAATAAAATATGCACAACGTGCTAAGATCAAAGCAACAAAAGCAACCTTCCTCTTCCAGAAAAACTTAAGGGAATTGATTCTGTTTTGAGCCCTTTTGCAGACACAAAATGAATGTCATCACTAAAGGTCTTCCCTTTTGAAGCCCAAGATGGGGAAGTTTAACCTTCATCAGATACAAATGTGCTCCTCATTCTGGTTTAATTGGGCAGAGGGTAAATTGTTTCAGGATGGAATAATCATCAAAAACAAAAGTTGCCACTCTGAATGTAGATCTCAAATGATAGCAAAGTTTTATAAGAATAGCATCAAAAACCAAAGTTGCCACTCTGAATGTAGACCTCAAACAATAACAAAGTTTTATAAGAATATTACTTGAATCAAAGCATCACGTGCATAGCTTTAGATGGGAATGTACTCTAAGAATAGCTTTTGTCTAATTATTCAGCTTGGGAATGATTTTTTAAAAACTAATATACCACTTCAAAGATAGATTACATTCTAGAGAATAAACAGGAGAGTCCCTAGAAACGTTTTTTTAATAGGCTTATGCATAAACAAAATAAGATATTTTTCTTTTCAAGTTTATTCTCTACTAACAGAATCAAATACTATTGTATTCAAATAGTCAGAGTCTTAGGAAAATAGGACTGTGTGTCACCCCTATGAAAAGTTGTAATGCATTTTGGAAATTTTTTCCAAGAGACCCTAAACTGGTAGATGCACTTGGATGGGAAATCTAATTGGCTGACAATTACACAGAGTTAAGCAAACCACACATTCAAACCCTGTTTAAACACTTTTCTTGAATACATTCCTCTCCTCTAACTATCTTTTTTTCTTGTCAGTAAATATTGAGCAATGTCTCTCAAAGAAAAGGAGGTATTAATATTTGAATATTAACAGACCAACATAGCTACACTCATGCTTATTTCATTTTGACTTTCCATTTCATGGCTGAGTTTTCATGAATTGATTCCCTCTTAACACTCGCGTGCCCCATTCCATCTGTCTCCTGAGGAGAGGGGAACTGCAATGGGCCGCCAGATCGTAAGTACTAAACCTTCTAAAACCCAACTTTTACTACTTTTCCACTCCATTTACTCTTGCCTCTAAACCATGCACTTAAGCTGTGCTCTCTGTCTTTGAGGAGTTTTACTCGAGTCATCTAAATGGTATCATTTAGATTTTGCTATACCGTGTAGAGAGGATTCCCAGTCACTTAGCGACATTGAGCTTAGCTTTTTATGGAGGAAAAGAGCGAAAGAATAGAAAATAAGCCAAGAAGCCTAACATTTTATGCCTAAACTACACAAAACTTGTTTTACATGGGATCTTGATATAAAGGGGAGAGGCAGTATTCTCAGAGTTACTCTTGAAACCATGTAAAGAACAAAAAACCTTTCTGTTCCTAACTCGGAAAGAAGGTGGAAATGAGGATCCGGTCTCTTATTAGCATCTCTAATGCACTTGAAACTATGGAATATACTCTGTGTATATACAAACAATCATATAATATACATATACAACCATATATATGCACAATCATTTATATATGTATATATGGTTGTTTGGCATTGGTGGTAGAGCAGAGGGGTGAGAGGAAGAAAACGATACACAGTGCTCTGCATCAAAGCTCTTCTGAGAATTCTCTGGTAGTCCAGTGGTGAGGACTCCACGCTTCCACTGCAGGGGACATGGGTTCAATCCCTGGTTGGGGAGCTGGATCCCCCACGCCAAGAGGTATGCCCCCCCCCCAAAAAAAAAGCTGTTATGCTGTAAAAGTTCCTTTCCTGACCCTTTCTATAGAGCCTCTGTAACCATTAGAGGCCCTGTAGACATTCTTGTCTTCAATGGACTCTCTGATGCCACCTGGCATCTTGTGTGGTTGAGTTCCAGGGGCCATGTGTGTTATTATGAAGGAAGAGCATTTTTATGTGACTGTTCTTCCTTCTAAATGACGTCTTTTTGTGTTAGGGTCAAAGAAGCTTCCATAATCCTGGGATTTTAGATACACTTCCCATTTGTGTTTGCGTGCGTGTTAGTTGCTCGGTTGTGTCTCACTCTTTGCAATCCCATAGTCTGCAGCCCATGAGACTCCTCTGTCCATGGGATTTTCCAGGTAAGAATACTGGAGTGGGTAGCCATTCCCTTCTCCAGGGGATCTTTCCAACCCAGGGATCGAACCCGGGTCTTCTGCATTGTGGGTAGATTCTTTACCATCTGAGCCATCAGGGAAGCCCCATTTCCCGTTCATCTCCCCTGAATTGCTCTATTTCTCAGACCAGCTTACGTTCACCTTTGGCATTTCTGCCTGTGTATAAATGCCAAATGTGGGCATCGCTGCTCCATTGAACACTCACCATTTCTTGGATGTAGTTTCCTACAGGCAAGTGACCGAATCTGGACTCATCTTCCAGATGTCCAATGTTCCCATGCGAACATTAGCATGCTTTAGGTGTAACTGTTAGTCCTCTAATTAAACCCTAAGGATCTTATTTATTTTTATAGGCAGCAGTAACACAGGCTCCTTCACTCTGTTATTCTCCTGTCTGGAATTACTCTTAGGGTAACAAGTGGGCAATTACACCCAGAATCAGTTATTTAACCTGGTAAACTACCTATGGACGGGCATTATTGATGTGACTGTGCCCAGAAACTGCCATCAACTTCAGTGGAGATGTACACACAGGACACCCAACATTCTGACACCCAACTTGGTATTGAACGTCACAGTCTGTAACTATCCAGCAATTCAAGAACTACTTGTACATCATTTATAATTACAGAGTGCAAAAAAGACTTACACTTTTTCATGAATAATTATTCTTCGAAAAGGTGTTATCTCCCAAACACTGTGTATTAGTATTTAGCTGCAGGGAATTTATAAGCAGACACAGAGAATTTTTGAATACTTCTCTTTGAAAAGATCACTTGCTGAATTAGTAGAAGTTGGAATTAGTAGGCTGGGTTACGGTAAACATCTCCCTACTCTGAATGCTCATCTGGCCCCTTGGGGCATCTTTAAAACTCTAGGTCTTATAGAATATGGTGAAGCAGAAATTTTTGCCCCTGGCTAACATCCCCAAAGTGTTCTGATATTTGAAGAATGGTTGACCAAGGCATTTAACGGTAGATAGGTAGCGCTAGTGGGAAACAACCCACCTACCAATGCAGGAGCCTGGGAGTTCAGTCCCTTGGTCGGGAAGATTTCCTGGAGGAGGACCTGGCTACCCACTCCAGTATTCTTGAGAATTGCGTGGACAGAGGAGCCTGGCAGACTATGGTTCATAGGGTCACAAAGAATCAGACATGACTGAAGTGACTTAGCATGCATGCAACCACCTCAGACCAGAGCTAACATAATTTAGTCCTACTGTTAGGATCATACTGTTAGGGTCTCAATCTTAATCGTTAGTAATAATACTCATAATCATAGCTAACAGTTATTCAATACGTAAGTGCTTTTCATGCATTAACTTAATCTCCATAGTCAATCTAAGTTGTGCTGTGCAGTCGCTCAGTCACGTCTGACTCTTTGCAACTCCATGGACTAGCCTGCCAGGCTCCTCTGTTCATGAGGATTCTCCAGGCAAGAATGATAGAGTGTGTTGCCATACCCTCCTCCAAGGGATTTTCCCAACCCAGGGATCAAACCCAGGTCTCCCACCTTGCAGGCAGATTCTTTACCATCTTTGCCACCAGGGAAGCCCAAGAATATTGAAGTGCGTAGCCTATCCCTTCTCCAGGGGAACTTCCTGACCCAGGAATCAAACCAGGGTCTCCTGCATTGCAGGCAGATTCTTTACCAGCTGAGCTACCAGGGTACCAGCTAAGCTGCCTATCTAATATGGCTGTTGTTATATGCACCCCCTCCCCATATATAATAAAGGAAACTAAAATACGGTATGCTTTAAAGAGGCATGACTGGTAATTAGGTAGGGTGAGAGAATGATTCCAACCAGAAAATACCACTACCAAACACTCTTCTTAAAATAGTAGACAGTAAGTCCCCTACATACAAGCCTTCAAGTGTGAATTTTCAAAAATCCAAACGTGAGTTCTATCAACATCAGGCATGAGTGAAATTGCAGTTTGCCCTCCATCTCCTGTTGCTGACGATCCTTCAGCTCTACCATCTCCTACCTCCTCCCTCTCCCCCAGTCAGTAACTCTTCTTGCCTATTCACTCAGTGCCAACCCCTGTATGCCAGCTGTTGTACTGTACTACTGTACTTTTCAAAGTACTGTACTGTAAGATTAAAAATGTTTTATGTTTGTGTTTATGTTTCATGTATTATTTATGTGAAAAGTATTATAAACCTATTATAGTACAGTACTATGTAGCCGATTATGTTCCCTTACCTATATTCAGAACACCCAAAGGCAAGAAATATATATTGGCACCCAGAAACTTCTTTGATATTTCAAATCAGCTTATTTCTTTATTCCTGCTAAGTTAAGCTAACAGATTCAAAGATTTTATAAAAATTTAGGCTTCCTATCCCTCCCTTTTTTTATTTCTAGCTGATCATGAGTCACAATGTTTTATAAAGAGAGGGGGGAAAAAAAGTCCTTGGAATAAATTTAGCCTAACACAAACAAAATGCAATTTTGACACGAAAGTCCAGACAGCTCCAGAAGTAGGTAAGGTCGAGGGGAATATAGTCGAAGAAGGAGGGAATTCAGCCAATTTTACATAGGTCGGCACTTGATGGCCTTTGAAGATGGCCTTGCTCAGCAAGTCGGTCAAGTGAAAGTTCCATAACTACTGTTAGGAACTGAGCAGTGATGCTGGTCTCTGTCCTGAGTGCTGTCCCCAGATACTAGTTTGGTAGTTGTGTGTGTGTGCTTTGGTCCTCGGTCATGTGTGACTCTTTACAGCCCTGTGGACTGTAACCTGCCAGGCTCCTCTGCCCATGGGATTTTTCAGGCAAGTATACTGGAGTGGGTTGCAGTTTTCCTCCTCCAGGGCATCTTCCCAACCCAGAGATAGAACCCATGACTCCTATATTTCCTGCACTGCAGGTGGATTCTTCACCTAATGGGCCATTCTGATTGCCTATCCCCCAAAATAGTTTAGTTTAGATAACCCTAAACTAACTCAGGACGACTGTATCAAAGAACAGAGGGGCAGTTTGACTTAAACCAACTGAAAACCACCATGGAAAAGTCAAGTGAAATAAGTGCTCAGCTAGAAGCTGGACTTTCCCTGGGTCTGTGGGGCACTCTACCTGAGAAAGTCCAGCTCTCAGTTCAGCAGAAGGCTACTGTCCTGCATCATTAAACTCTCAGAATTGCCTCGTTGCTCCCATCTTGGTTCTTCACCAGGATCTCATTCTTCCAGGTAAATTTCTTCAAATCCACTTAAAGTCAACATGTTAGTTGTTCAGTCGTATCTGACTTTTTGCGACCCCGTGGACTGTAGCCCGCCAGGCTTCTCTGTCCATGGGACTCTCCAGTCCAGAATACTGGGGCAGGTAGCCATTCTCTTCTCCAGCAAATCTTCCCTACCGAGGGACTGAACCCGATCTCCCACATTGCAGGCAGATTCTTTACTGCCTGAGCCACCAGAGAATCCCATTCTTTTCACATCTCTAAGCCTCTGCTCAGGTCTTCCCCTCTATTTAAAATTCTCTTTCTCTCTGGGCTTTTATTTCATATTCACTCACCAAGGAATATTTTTAGATTATTCAATTTTCAAATCTTATCTCTTCATGAGCACTCTTATCAACAGAAAAAGAACGATTTTCTCCTGATATGCATCAGATTCTTATTTTACCAACGAATGCAGATATTCCTTTTTTGTTTTTTGCCTCATTAATTTGTTCACTTGCTATGTCCTTCTTTATATGCATACAGAGTCTCTGTTGTCATTGGTATGTGTCTTAATCTTCCAAGAGTGTGTCTGTTTAATTCACTTCACACAGTTTCTAGCAAAGCGCTGCATGGAAAGAGTTCCCTTAATAAATGTTTTTGTGATGTCGTGTAAAGGTTCACCTACTGCTTCTCAGTGTTTAATGTGTGTATTTCTGCCTTACAACTTTCAGGTATCTATAGGACCAATGGATTAAAGAGAAGGGTCCAGAGCTGGGCAACTGGGGGAAGTGACCCAAGCCACATGCCTTTTCTATGCTAATAGTCACATCCTTACATAAAGTATAGCTATGGATACAGCAGTCTTATATATTTCTAAGATTATATATTTATGAAGTTTTCAGAGGAAATTTTGAAAAAAAAAAAAAAGTATGATGTTGGTCAATATAAGAGCCATTTACAGCCATTTACTGAATAGCAGACCCTGGAAAAATATGTAGATTAACTTAACTATGGGCTTCGCTGGTGGTTCAGATGGTAAAGAATCTGCCTGCAATGCAGGACACCCAGGTTCGATCCATGGGTGGGGAAGATCCCCTGAAGGAGAGCATGGCAACCCACTCCAGTATTCTTGCCTGGAGAATCCCATGGACAGAGGAGCCTGGCGGGCTACAGTCCATGGGGTCGAAGAGTCAGACACAACCGAGCAACTAACACCTTCACCTTAACTACATGAAGAGTATGTCCATCCATCCCCCAAAATATGAAAAATAGGTGTTATCCCACTCATCCGGTTGTAAATGAGGAAACTGAGAGTCACAGGGGGTTAATGACTAGCCCCAGAGCCAGCTTCCTACCAAGGTCTGGCTCACTTGCTAAGACCACATACTGGCCACCTCCAGTCCAGATCCGGCCACAGATATGTTTGGTTTGACCTACAGTGCATTTGATTTAATATTTGAATTAGCTGCAACATTTTAAAATAGGGACTCTTTCATCAATGGTAGGGAATTTCTGTTACCCTGCAGCCTACCTTCCTGCCTGAAAACATGCAGAATCCAGGTCAGTCCTTTTGACAAACCTGGAGGTCTCACTTGCTCATGCTTACCACCCAGCCATCGTCACTCATTTACCTCACCTGGCCGACCCCTAAGTGTCCCCCTTTTTAACCTCTGCTTGAAAATGTGTGTTCTTTCGTCCACCAAGCTTCCAAAGGAATTTCTGAACATTTCCTTTGTCTATATTTGTGCTTTGCACTCTGAGAGGCCATCACATTCTGGATTTCCTTATCCTCACTCGAAATGCTGTCTGTCCTTTTGTCTTCCACGTGGTAGGATGACCAAACAATATTTCATTGTTCAAAGAAATTACTTTGGATTGACAACAAGATGTTGGGAGAAATCCAGTGCCTTTCTTTGGCATCCTTCTGTATTAACCACTGGGTCACCCTGGCCACAGCAGTCCTTCTCATCCCCTTCAGAGATGAGTCATTCTCCCATGTCCCCAGAAGCTGGGCATCTAGGGACAAAAAGTGACTCACACTGATGCGCCCATCCTGTCAGTCCCTGACCTTCCTGCAAAACTTCCTCCTGTTTTGAAAGTGAACCCACTCTTCCTCAACTCTAAAAACTGCCTGTTGCCCAGATTTCTCTGAAGATTTCTGTCTCTGGCTCACACTCCTCTCCACCCCATGCCTGCAATTATCCTGAGTGACATTAGCATTCCCAATGATGTTTTCAACATTCCATTGCCTCTGTTTCTCAGTCCCCTAGCCTCTCTTTCTCCTACTTCTATACTTAGACGGTTGGAGAAAACAGAAACACAGCCATGGAAAGCAATAGCCAGGACTTCTGTCCCCAAAGAGCAAAAAAAAATCTGTGGCAACCTATACAGCGTGTGCATGCATGCATTCTTGGTGACTTAGTCAGTCGTGTCCAACTCTTTGTGACCCTGTGGACTGTAGCCCGCCAAGCTCTTCTGTCCATGGGGATTCTCCAGGCATGAATACTGGAGTGGGTTGACATGACCTCCTCCAGGGGATCTTCCCAACCCAGGGATCAAACCCAGGTCTCCCGCATTGCACACCCAGAATGCACTAAATCAGAATCTCCTGAAATTCACTTGGAAATTTTTTTAACAATCTCCTGGGATCAGTCATATACAGCAAAGTTTGAGCACCACTTATATGTGCGTGATTTTTTTTTTTTTCAAATCCTGATTGATTACAGGTGATAGTAAAGCCTGCTCCTTTCATTGCGCTGCTCTGTTGAAAAATTTAAAACTCTCTTCTGAGAGATGGGTCAGCAGGTGTTGGTACCAAAGTCCGGCATGGGATTGTGACCAGCGCTGAAGCAGAAACTTGGCATCCAAGGCTGCCAACTGCAAGAACTAGAGCTGAAATTAGTGAGTTATGGGGACAGCCTGGGCACTGCCCAGACTTTTGAAAGCTTTCAGGATCAAATGGGGAGATGGAAAAATTCTCCTTTTGAGACAAAAAAGACAAATGTGTAGTGAGGGCAGTTTTGGCAACTCAACTTCACACTGACCCACGCAAAGGCACTCTGAGTTTCTCCAATAAAAACTAAAAAGCCTCTTTCAAATCAACCTAAGATAATAGAAAATGGGAAATATTTGCTATTTATGTTATTAGTTTGAAAGCAAGTGCCTCAGGAAATTTTTTGCAATTTAACTTAAATGGAAATGGTTAAGAATGTACATTTCATGACTTCGTTAAAGCATGTGTCTCCTTTCCTTTCTGTGAGGTTGAACCACATGACTGTCAACATCTGACCATTCCTGATGCACAATCCTAGCCTTTTAATGTTTCCACTATGAGTTCCACTGCTCCCTATGCAATTCTAGTCACACTAGCATTAGAAACCACCCCTAGAAAAATCCCCACCCCTCAGCACTCTTCTCTTTTCTTTTTTCTCTATTTTTCTTTTTTAATTCTTAATTGTGGGGAAATACACATAATCTAAAATTTTCCGTCTTAGTCATTTTCAAGTGGCATTAAGTATATCCAACTGTTAGGCAACCATCACAACCATCTGTCTCCAGGATTCTTTTCCTCTTGCAAAGCTGAAACTTCCTACCCATTCGTATTTAAATAACTCCCTCTCCCCTTCCCCAGCCCCTGGTAACCGCATTCTACTTTCTGTCTCTCTGAATTTGACTGCTCTGTGAAAGTGTTAGCTGCTCAGTCATGTCCGACTCCATGGACTGTAGCCTGCCAGGTTCCCCTGTCCATGGGATTCTCCAGGCAAGAATACTGGAGTGGTGCTGGGAAAACTGGTCAACCACCTGTAAAAGAATGAAACTAGAACACTTTCTAACACCATACACAAAAATAAACTCAATGGATTAAAGATCTAAATGTCAGACCAGAAACTATAAAACTCCTAGAGGAAAACATAGGCAAAACATTCTCTGACATAAACCACAGCAGGATCCTCTAGGACCCAACTCCCAGAGTAATGGAAATAAAAGCAAAAATAAACAAATGGTGGGAGGTGGGAGGGGGATTCGGGATTGGGAGCTAATATACACCCATGGTGGATTCATGTCAATGTATGGCAAAACCAATACGGTATTGTAAAGTAAAATAAAGTAAAAATAAAATTAAAAAAATAATAATAATAATAATAATAAAAAACAAATGAGACCTAATCAAACTTAAAAGCTTGTGTACAACGAAGGGAACTATAAGCAAAGTGAAAAGACAGCCTTCAGAATGGGAGAAAATAATAGCAAATGAAGCAACTGACAAAGAATTAATCTCAAAAATATACAAGCAGCTCATGCAGCTCAATACCAGAAAAATAAATGACCCAATCAAAAAGTGGCCAAAGAACCAATTGGAAATAAAAGCAAAAATAAACAAATGGGACCTAATTAAAATTAAAAGCTTCTGCACAACAAAGGAAACTATAAGCAAGGTGAAAAGACAGCCTTCAGAATGGGAGAAAATAATAGCAAATGAAGCAACTGACAAAGAATTAATCTCAAAAATATACAAGCAGCTCATGCAGCTCAATACCAGAAAAATAAATGACCCAATCAAAAAGTGGCCAAAGAACCAAACAGACATTTCTCCAAAGAAGACATACAGATGGCTAACAAACACATGAAAAGATGCTGCTCAACATCATTCATTATCAGAGAAATGCAAATCAAAACCACAATGAGGTACCATTTCACGCCAGTGAGAATGGCTGTGATCCAAAAGTCTACTAACAATAAATGCTGGAGAGGGTGCAGAGAAAAGGGAACCCTCTGACACTGTTGGTGGGAATGCAAACTAGTACAGCCACTATGGAGAACAGTGTGGAGATTCCTTAAAAAACTGGAAATAGAACTGCCTTATGACCCAGCAATCCCACTGCTGGGCATACACACCGAGGAAACCAGAATTGAAAGAAACACGTGTACCCCAATGTTCATTGCAGCACTGTTTATAACAGCCAGGACATGGAAGCAACCTAGATGTCCATCAGCAGATGAATGGATAAGAAAGCTGTGGTACATATACATGATGGAATATTACTCAGCTATTAAAAAGAACACATTTGAATCAATTCTAATGAGGTGGATGAAACTGGAGCCTATTATACAGAGTGAAGTAAGTCAGAAAGAAAAACATTAATACAGTATATTAATGCACATATATGGAATTTAGAAAGATGGTAATGATGACCCTATATGTGAGACAGCAAAATAGACACAGATATAAAGAACAGACTTTCGGACTCTATGGGAGAGGGAGAGGGTGGGATGATGTGAAAGAAAAGCACTGAAACATGTATATTACCATATGTGAAATAGGTCACCAGTCCAAGTTCAATGCATGAAACAGGGCACTCAAAGTTGGTGCACTGGGACAATCCTGAGAGAGAGGATGGGGAGGGAGGGAGGTGGGAGGAGGGTTCAGGATAGGGGACAGGTGCGCACCCATGGCTGATTCATGTCTATATATGGCAAAAAAACATTACAATATTGTAAAGTAATTTGCCTCCAATTAAAATAAATTAATTTTTAAAAATTACAGTAACTAATCATAAACACCATTATGAAAAATTAAAAATTAAAAAAAGAATACTGGAGTAGATAGCCATTCCCTTCTCCAGGAGATTTTCCTAACCCAGGGATCAAACCTGGGTCTCCTGCATTGCAGGATGGGCTCTTTACCATCTGAGCCCACCAGGGAATCCCTACCTTTTCCTGACTACTCTAAGTCCCTCATATAATTGGAATCATAGAGTATTTGTCTTTTTGTGACTGGTTTCTTTCACTTAGTAAAATGTCCCCAAGGCTTACCCATGCTATAGACATGTCAGAATTGCCTTCCTTTTAAAACTGAATAATGCCCTTTGTACATAGAACTTCTCTTTTTAATATACTCTACACACTTTGAAAATAAACTTCCCACATCATTCTGCTCCCAGCTTCTCATTGCATGGCTTTAAGACCCTCAACAATACAATTTTTATCCAGTATGACCTGATAAAGGCATCAGACCCATTATTATCCAGCCAAACTACATTCCTTGCTCTTCTCCTAATTTTGTTCGTACTATTTCCAGTGTCTGAAGAATCCATTCTTCTCTGTCTGCTTTTTTATTGGAGTATAATAGCTTTACAATGTTCTGTTAGTCTTCTGCTGTACAAGTGAATCAGCTTTATGTATCCATATATCCCCTCTCTCTGGTATCTCCCTCCCTCCCAACCCCACCCATCAAGGTCATCACAATGCACCAGGCTGAATTTCCTATGCTTTATAAAAGCTTCCCACTAACTATTTTACACATGGTAGTATATATGTTCAGTTCAGTTCAGTCACTCAGTCGTGTCCGACTCTTTGCAACCCCATGAACCACAGCACGCCAGGCCTCCCTGTCCATCACCAACTCCCAGAGTCCAACCAAATCCATGTCCATTGAGTCAGTGATGCCATCCAACCATCTTAACCTCTGTCGTCCCCTTCTCCTCCTGCCCTCAATCTTTCCCAGCATCAGGGTCTTTTCAAATGAGTCAGCTCTCTTCAGTTCAGTTCAGTTGCTCAGTCATGTCCGACTCTTTGTGACCCCATGAACCGCAGCACTCCAGGCCTCCTCGTCCATCACCAACTCCTGGAGTCTACCTAAACCCGTGTCCATCGAGTCTGTGATGCCATCCAACCATCTCATCCTCTGTCATACCATTCTCCTCCTGCCCTCAATCTTTCCCAGCATCAGGGTCTTTTCAAATGAGTCAGCTCTTCCCATCAGGTGGCCAAAGTATTGGAGTTTCAGCTTCAACATCAGTCCTTCCAATGAACACCCAGGACTGATCTCCTTTAGGATGGACTGGTTGGATCTCCTTGCAGTCCAAGGGACTCTCAAGAGTCTTCTCCAACACCAGAGTTCAAAAGCATCAATTCTTTGGTGCTCAGTTTTCTTTATAGTCCAACTCTCACATCCATACATGACCACTGGAAAAACCATAGCCTTGACTAGATGGACATTTTTTGGTAAAGTAATGTCTCTGCTTTTCAATATGCTGTCTAGGTTGGTCATAACTTTCCTTCCAAGGAGTAAGCATCTTTTAATTGCATGGCTGCAATCACCATCTGCAGTGATTTTGGAGCCCCCCAAAATAAAGTCAAGCACTGTTTCCACTGGTTCCCCATCTATTTCCCATGAAGTGATGGGACCGAACGCCGTGATCTTCATTTTCTGAATGCTGAGCTTTAAGCCAACTTTTTCACTCTCCTCTTTCACTTTCATCAAGAAGCTCTTTATTCCTCTTCACTTTCTGCCATAAGGGTGGTGTCATCTGCATATCTGAGGTGATTGATATTTCTCCCAGCAATCTTGATTCCAGCTTGTGCTTCTTCCAACCCAGCATTTCTCGTGATGTACTCTTATTCTTTATAAGTGGACTATTCCATTTTCCTTTCCCTTGTTCTGGAGAACTACGTATGCATCAAGACTCATTAGTGAGCCTTCCCCAGCTCACTTCCGTCTGCCAGGCAGAGTTTACTCTCCCTCCTCTTCCTTCCACAGCATCCTATACAGACCATCCAGCACTTCACATATGCTCTCTGAATATGCATTCTCTTTTATCTGTTGTACTAGTGCTGAACACAGTGTCCAGAATACAATAGATAATATACAATCAAGTACATGGACAACTGAACAAACAAATGTGGTCTAAAATCTAGCACATGTTTTGAAGGAAACCAGTATCAAGTTGGGTTCCAGTTGCCATCAAATTACTTTGAAAATAAATTGAAGGCTTTTTAATTCATTGATTCTACACAACTACCCTTGAGACCAAGACTGACATTAAGGTACAAGAAGATAGATTAAGGACAGAAAACTAACAGCTCATGGAAATTAGCCACTGACATGAATTTCTGAGAATCTGGGAAAAAGAAAGAAAAAATCTAGATCTAACAATATTTCCTCATTTTAAAAATATCCATGAATAATGAAAAGATGAATATTGATTCTTGGCAAAATTCTAGAATTAGTTATTAACAAAATTGGTTTTATGCTCTTAGTAAAGAATAAGATGATTATCAGAAGATATATCATATCTAGAAACAAAAACCGTGAACCATGAACTTCCAGAAGCTCAAGCTGGATTTAGAAAAGGCAGAGGAAGCAGAGATCAAATTGCCAACATCCGCTAAATCACTGAAAAAGCAAGAGAGTTCCAGAAAAACATCTATTTCTGCTTTATTGACTATGCCAAAGCCTTTGACTGTGTGGAGCACAACAAACTGTAGAAAATTCAAGAGATGGGAATAACAGACCACCTGATCTGCCTCCCGAGAAATCTGTATGCAGGCCAAGAAGCAACAGTTAGAACTGGACATGGAACAACAGACTGGTTCCAAATCGGGAAAGGAGTATGTCAAGGTTGTATATTTTCACCTGCTTATTTAACTTCTATGAAGAGCACACCATGTGAAATGCCAGTGGATGAAGCACAAGCTGGAATCAAGATTGCTGGGAGAAATATCAACAACCTCATATATGCAGATGACACACCCTTATGGCAGAAAGCGAAGAAGAACTAAAGAGCCTCTTGATGAAAGTGAAAGAGGAGAGTGAAAGAGTTGGCTTAAAACTTAACATTCAAAAAACTAAGATCATGGCATCTGGTCCCATCACTTCATGGCAAATAGATAGCAAAACAATGTAAACAGTGACAGATTTTTTTGGGGGGTGGCCTCCAAAATCACTGCAGATGGTTACTGCAGCCATGAAATTAAAAGATCCTTACTCTTTGGAAGAAAAGCTATGACCAACCTAGACAGCATATTAAAAAGCAGAGACATTACTTTGCCAACAAACGTCTGTCTAGTCAAAGCTATGGTCTTTCTGATAGTCATGTATGGATGTGAGAGTTGGACAATAAAGAAAGCTGAGCACCAAAAAATTGATGCTTTTGAACTGTGGTGCTGGAGAAGACTCTTGAGAGTCACTTGGACTGCAAGGAGATCAAACCAGTCCATCCTAAAGGAGATCAGTCCTGAACATTCATTGGAAGGACTGATGCTGAAGCTGAAATTCCAATACTTTGGCCACCTGATGGGAAGAGCTGACTCATTGGAAAAGACTCTGATGCTGGGAAAGATTGAAGGCAGGAGATTGGAAGAAAAGCTATGACCAACCTAGACAGCATATTAAAAAGCAGAGACATTACTTTGCCAACAAACGTCTGTCTAGTCAAAGCTATGGTCTTTCTGATAGTCATGTATGGATGTGAGAGTTGGACAATAAAGAAAGCTGAGCACCAAAAAATTGATGCTTTTGAACTGTGGTGCTGGAGAAGACTCTTGAGAGTCACTTGGACTGCAAGGAGATCAAACCAGTCCATCCTAAAGGAGATCAGTCCTGAACATTCATTGGAAGGACTGATGCTGAAGCTGAAATTCCAATACTTTGGCCACCTGATGGGAAGAGCTGACTCATTGGAAAAGACCCTGATGCTGGGAGGGATTGGGGGCAGGAGGAAAAGGGGACAACAGAGGATGAGATGGCTGGATGGCATCATCGACTCAATGGACATGAGTTTGGGTAAATTCCAGGAGTTGGTGATGGACAGGGAAGACTGGGGTGCAGCAGTCCATGGAGTCACAGAGTCAGAGATGACTGAGCGATTGAACTGAACTGAGAAACAGAAATTATTCAATGCTAAAAGATTGGTTTATTTCAGGATTTGGACTTAAGCCACACTGGGTTTGTCCCTGCTCATGGTGCGCGTGGGATGATTTGGGAGAATGGCATTGAAACATGTATAATATCATATAAGAAATGAATTGCCAGTCCAGGTTCGATGCAGGATACAGGATGCTTGGGGCTGGTGCACTGGGATGACCCAGAGGGATGGTATGGGGAGGGAGGTGGGAAGGGGGTTCAGGATGGGGAACACGTGTACACCCATGGCAGATTCATGTTGATGTATGGCAAAACCAATACAATATTGTAAAGTAACTAGCCTCCAATTAAAATAAATAAATTTAAATTAAAAAAAAAGATTGGTTTATTTCATTCAGTAAGGCATTTAACAAAATTTCTTGGGATGTCAGGTAAATGTGGGTTAAACTGCAGTGAGGTAAGTGTTTAAATAAACCAATTTTATATCCATTTATGTTTAGTTGTCATAGAAAGAGTACTCCAAGAGAGTGCTACAGAGCTGTGTACCAGGCCTCGTCTTATTCAATATTTATATCAGTTACTCAAAAACTCAGAATTTATATATGCAAAATTAATGGCTGAAATTACAAAATTACAAAGTTGAAAAGTGACTATTGAATTGAAATAGATGTCAGAATCAAGAGTTAAAGTTTAAAAGTAGGAAAATCAGGGGGAAACCCCCAAATAAAAACACATATAAATGCTTACACTTTGATGCAAGCAATAGTACAGTATCACAATTACTATTGCCTGACAATAGTACAGATCTTTTATATTTTGAGGTTCATTCTAGCTCTATACATTGGTGGTTCTTAGAGGTAATCTTGCCTCATCCTCTTCTTTAGCAGATGAGATTCTGGAACAGCCATGCAATCAGCTAGAGATGGAGCCAAGATTAGGACTCACTCACACTAAACCCATGTTCCTTCACTCTGTTTTACAGCCTGTATTACCCACTCCACACACACATTGGAAGATCTTGTCAACTTGTAAGCATCACAGCAACAGTACCCTGATAAGCCACAGCAACACAAGGTGAAGGCTATGAGGGCTTATGGAACCATGAGGTATGAAAGAAATACTTGAAATCCTGAGATAGAGTGTTCAGGAGAAGGCATACACCATTGTCAACTCTTCAAAAGCCTGTCAGTCTCTTGAAGAACAATCTGAGAATGCTAAGGGCATAAATTGGTCAAACTGGGATAAACTGATTAAAATAACAGGGAATACCTTTTTTTTAATTTTATTTTATTTTTAATTTTTATTTTTACTTTATTTTACTTTAAAATTCTGTATTGGTTTTGCCATACATTGACATGAATCTGCCACGGATGTATACGAGCTCCCAGTCCTGAACCCCCCTCCCACCTCCCACCCCATATCATCTCTCTGGATAATCCCCATACAGGATACAGGATGCTTGGGGCTGGTGCACAGGGATGATCCAGGGAATACCTTTTGATTTAAAGAACTTAGAATTGTCTGTTATTACCATTAGTGAGCAGAGCCTGGAAGTTGTCAAAATCCAAACAAAGAATGAGGGTCAGAGGAAATGACCTACTGAGTTTCCCCTACTGGGTGCTATTTGGGGACTTGGCCCTCAGTTTTCACCAGGACCCAGCTCCATGAATATACACAAGTACACCTTAAATAGGAGGAAGGACCACTACCTGTGAGCCCCAGAACCCAGCCAATGGGTGATGCCATCTGCATTGCCAGAGTCCACCCCAGGATGGGACAAGTGCGGGACTTAAAATGGCATTCCACAAAATGCTTGCCCAAAGCATTCATGCTTTACCATTTTGTCATCATTTTTGATCTCACGGTATGATTTTCAGCAGAACATGAAGAACATCAAGGAAGAATGCAGAAAAGACAAAGCTCATTCATCATCAATAGCTTCTCTCATTCATCCTCTATTGTTATTAGAACAGGTGATGGGAGTTACTTTTATGTCTTACAAAAAGACTGTGAAGATTAGCAAGCAAAATAAAAACCAAAACTAAATTCTTTAAGATATTAAACTCAGAAGCAATAGATGATCATAAGCCCAGGCAATAATTTGTCACATAGGCGGTTGTTTGTACAATGTCCACTAAGACAGCAGCTGCTTCAAACCTCTGCTTTCTGCGCAGTGGAATTCTGCTACGTCAGGCAGGCAGGACACTTGTTCAGTGAAGACTATACACCAAATTGCTTTTACATTGACTGTGAGAGAAGCTCAGATGCCACTGGGTTCTAAATAAAAATGATGCACCTGTCATCTAATATTTGGTGACATTGAATTAATTATTTCCCTACCATCTGGAATCACCTCCAACAAAGAGATGAAATTAATGAGGTATATTTATTAACTGAGATTCAGTGCAAACAGTGAGACATTTTGAATATTTGATGATTATATTAAGCAGAAGCAATTGCCAGATTAATTTTTAAGTCCATTTATTTTTCTAATTTGTAAAAACCACATCTTTCTTATATACTAAAATCTCTGTTACCTTTACCTTCCTCTTAATTTAACACCTAGTTTGATTAAGGAATGCTCTCATATGAGAGGAGACCTACACGGCAGATCTTTTCCTTGTTACTGAATCCACAAAATACTCAAGTCACCAGTTCATGAATTTACATGTTTATATTAAAATTTATCTTCCCTTCTCAGAGCTACCTGAAATAAAAATGGAAAGAAAGGAACTGGAAAAGAGACTCAGGCTTGGATGAAATGAAAGCAGAAGAGGTGGGGAAAAACGCTGGAGAGGCGGCAAGATTATGGAGATGTGGGAAAAGGAGCTGGGGAGAGTGGAGGAGACTGAATCTATGCAGAGGGTGACCCTGAGCAAGGGAGGGGGAGGGCTACAGCAGAGGAATGGACGCCTGAGCCAGCACCGGAGCCAGGAATGAAGAAACAGGATAACTGGAATAAAGGTCAAAACAAAAGCAAACTTCAAACAGTAAACCACCCCTTCAGAATACTCAGCTCCTACTAATGTGAAAAACTATCCAAAGTCAAGTTGTCTTAATCATCATATAAATGAAGATTGTGCCTTTTCTACTTATCTTTCATTATGTGCCCCAAATTTCCATATTTCTCTGTCCTTAAATTACACAAAATAGCTATTGAATAAATTCCCTTGCAAAACCAACCTAAGGTCACTGTTATTAACAGTTCCAGAATTCCACTGTAATTGCAACTAAAAATTATGACATCAGACTCAACAGACCACCCTTAATACCACCACGAAGTTAAAAAGACACTGGTATTAAAAGAACTGTATTATTTCGTCATTTTAGAATAAGGAGCTAAACAGTGGCGGCCAAAGGCAAGGAGTGAAAAATGGGCCTATGTTAACTGATTCTTACTCTGCACATTTTAGTATACTACTAAATATAGCCATGTTTTATATACTGTCTTTTTTGAAACACAATTTCTTTTTTTAATTTATTTTATTGAAGTATAGTTGATTTACAATGCTGTGTTAGTTTCTGGGGTATAGCAAACAGATTCAGTAATATATGCATGTCATATATATATATGTATACACATATATACACATATGTATATATATGTATATATATGTATATATATACTCATTTTCATATTCTTTTCCATTATGGTTCATCACAGAAAATAGTTACTTGCCCTATACAGTAGGACTTTGTTGTTTATCCATTCGACACACAACAGTTTGCAGCTGCCTAATCCTGATCTCCCTAGCTAACCCTTCCCCTAGCCACCGCTTTGGCAAGCACAAGTCTGTTCTCTGCATCTCTGAGCCTGTTTCAATTTCATCAATAAGTTCATTTGTGTCATACTTTAGACTCCACATATAAGTGACATCTTTGAAAGACAAATACCATAAAAAACAGAATTTTAAGTTTCATACATATGAAACTAATTTTTATATCCACCTCACAAATTCAATGGATGAAATCTGAAGAGGTAAGGTTTGATACTAACCTGAATAAATCAAAATAACCATTATTAAATACTTCAGAAGGTTGAAAGGAAACACTAAGCCTTGTCTACGCTAATCTCCTCCAGCACTGAATTAACCAGCTGAATTCTTCTATGTACTCAGCATTATGTTGGTTGTCTGAGATAAAGATGTAAACAGACACGATCTTTCTCTTATGAAGCTACTGTTCTACTGGGGAAAATAGAAAGGAAAAAAACAAACCCACGTGAGTAAATTTATGTTGTATAAGGGTGAAGTGTAATATCCAAGGTATAATGAAAAATTAAACAAGAGGAGCTGGTTTTCACTGGAACATCAAGGAAGCCTACCCTGAGAAAGCGACTTTAAGGATGTGATAAGTAAAAGAGTGTTGCAATGGACAGTTCTGAGGCAGAAGGAAGGTTGGCGAGTTCAAAGAACTGAAACCAGGTCAGTGGCTGGAGCAGAAGGAGAAAAGAGGAGTGAATGAGCATTGAGAGACAACCACAGGAATTTGGGATTTTTAACTTAATGAGAAGCAACTAAATATTTCAAGCTCCAAGGGCCCATGAGTAGCCTTGTAAGATCTGACTCTATGATCAGAGGATGGATGAGAGGAGAGCCAGAGTGAAAAGAGATTAGCCAGGGGCTGATAAAATAGGATTATGCCTCATTGGGATCGGGGACTATGGAGAGAAATGGATAGAGTCGAACTATAATTTGGAAGGGAAATCAACATTTGCTGAAGATTTCAGAACACTGTTACATAATAAAAGTGATACCTTTTTCTTCTTGATTTTCACGGAAATTTCTTAGATATTATGTTATTATTGGCATAAGTCCACTATTCCTCATGAAATGTAAGGCTTTCCCTCTCAAGTTCTCACGCTTTCTTTGGATCCTGGTGCATTAAAGTTTCTTCTTCCATAATCCACACCCCTCAGCTACTTCTGTGCCCCCTTCAGAGACAGTTCTCAAGAGGATTTTCTGCATGTTCTCTTCACTTTTTCACCTGTGACTTATTCTTCAACAAACTGCACTTGAAGTCAGTCCTTATTTTTCCCCGAAGTCACCAGTGCCCTATAGGGATGATTTCACATGCTCTTCTAGGGAAGCAGTGAGTTAGAGCTCTGGTGTTTCCTCTACGTTCTGCCCCTGTTTTCTCATCTGCAGAATGGGGATAATAACAGCAGAGAGCTATTGGGAGTATTAAATGAGGCAATAAGTCTTATGAAGCTCATAGAAGAAAAATACCCATGTACAGTAAATGTTCAATAAATATTAGCTATAGATACAGTATAGTCCCCTATGTATGAATGAGTTCCATTCTGAGGGCATGATCATAAGTCCAATACATTTGTAAGTCCAAGAAAGTTATTCTAGGTACTCAACTAACACAACTGGCTATATAATTGATTTATAAGACTCTTGTACTGTAATTGATTTATAAGACTTCACACAAATAATATGTAAAAAACAAAAGACACAAAAAATTAGGCATCTTTAATCTTACAGTACAATGCCTTGAAAAGTACGGTAGTACAGCCCAGTGACTGGCATACAGAGGCTGGCACTGAGTGGACAGGTAAGAAGAGATGCTGACTGGAAGGTGGAGAGAATGTGATGAGGGTAGAGCTGAGGGACCCTCAGCAATAGGAGACGGTGGGTAAGCTGCAATTTCACGCACATCTGACACTGACGGGATGCATGTTCACATCTTTGAAAGTGTACAACTTGAAGGTTCGTATGTGGGGAACTTACTGTATTGTGGTCCGATATGACTGCTAAGCAACATTTTGAACATCTAAACACTTTTTTTTCTATGTGGTAACATATTTTACTGATTTTCCCTGAACTTCCCCGGATCCTGGTGCATCTTCTCTATGCTTTTCTTCCTCCACTCAACGTCTGGATGTTTAAGCTTCTTGGTTCACAAGCATAGGATTTCTACTTCCAACTCCTTTCCTTATGCAATCCCATTTCTACAGCCTATCACCCCCCATTTTCAACTGGAGTACAGATTTTTTTTTTTCTGAATGCCATGCTCAGATTTAATTAGATGCATCACACACCTCAAACTCATGGTATAAACCACCACCCAAATTTGTTCATTTTCCAACCTACAATGGACAGAATGTGACAATAATCTCTTACCACCACCTTCTTTCTCATTCCCATATCATCAAAATCAGCTGGAGCTCTCTCCAAGTTATACTTGAAATCAGTCTACTTCTCTCCACCTCCAGAAAAATTACGAGCTGCAATTATTTTTTGCTTGGCTACTGCAGAATCTCCTAAGTATTCAGCCTACATGTACTCTTTGCATCCTGCCTTTTTCACCAGTCTATGGAAAGACATGAAACATGAAGCGAATTAAAACAATTGGAATAAAGAAGCTAAAATACGTATTCTCTATGACACTGCCACATACAGCCCATTGTTTTCAGGGAAAAATTAATAGAACTAATAAAATGATCAACTAGAATCAATAAGAGAATTGGGTAAAGTGACTAGAGAGTAAATAAAGATACAAAAATCAAGAGCTTTCCCCTAGGTCAGCAATACTCAGTCACATGACTGCGTATTATGCTCTTCTCACCTCACACCCCTTCTTGAAAATTCTGTGCGCTCTCTGTAAGTTGGCTGCAGGGCTTTCCTGACTCAAGTGATGGAACCAGAGGTGCATCGCCTAGAGTCTCCATACTCAGAATATGGGCATGAGACTCATTGATGGCAGTGCGTGATTGGCATGGGCTAAAGCAGGGGTGCAAGCCAGGGAACAAGGCTGCCACTTTCCCATCTAATACTAAATTTACGAACGAGCATGCAGAGTCAGGCTCTAAGACGAGCAGGAGAACAGAGCAATTTCACACAAAAGGAGAGACTGTGCAGCAAGAGAAGAAAGTGGAGGAAGCAGAAGTGTCCTGGGTCTTAATGGCTCTTTAGTTCCTGACGCCAACCAAATCCTCTGAGGCTCAGCACATTCTGCTCCATCCCAAAGCAATGTGTATAGTTAACATAAAACCAATAAAATTACCAATAGTTATACTTTAGAACTAGGAGAACAAAATTAAATTCATAAAGAAGACAAAAATAAAAGCAAACACTTTTTCAACATCTTACTCTATGCCAGGCACTGATTAGGATCCTTTGATGATAACATAATTTAAGTTTGACACCAATAAATAAGTATTATTATCATTCTCTGTTCAAGGATGAGGAAATCAAAGAGTGGGTAACCACCCAAATTTAAACATGTAGCAAGTAGCACTATAAAGGGGTGAAAATATACAAAAAAAAATTTTTAAAGAAGAGTAATGAAACTTTGCAGTGTGTGTGTTAGTTCCACAGTCATGTCTGACTCTCTATGATCCCATGAGCTATAGCCCACGAGGCTCCTCTGTCCATGGGAAATCTCCAGGCAAAAATACTGGAGTGGGTTGCTATGCGCTATCTCCAGGGGATCTTCCTGACCGAGGGATCAAACCCACGTCTCCTGCATTGCAGGCAGATTCTTTACCGCTTGGGCTACAAGGGAAACTCCTTTGTTTGCAGTGTTAAAATGCATCATAAAAGTTAAAATAATGTGGCAGAAATATAGCAGTTAACAGATAGATACCCTTAACATGATCTTAGTATGTTAAGAATTAGTATATGGAAAAGAAAGCATCATGAACAAATTTGTAAGGAAATTATTATCAGACAGGTTTTGAAGGAAAATTTGTTTTATTTTCATCTCAGCAAAGTCACCAAAATACATTTTAGGTGGAAGAAAGAGTTACAATGGGTAAAAGGAAAACTAGAGGGAAATGTGAGTATTTAATCGATTTCTTGAAAGCATGGGATATCAAAACATAGAAGGAATTAAAAAATTAGAAAAGAAACACCATTAAAAAATCTAGAATTTCTGTATATCAATTAACAGTAAATACTAAAGGTAAACCTTATGATGAAAACAATATTCATAATATATATGATGTAGAACTGTTGTATGTGTAAATGCTTAATCTGATGTCACTAAAGAAATAAAAAAATGTAAAGGGAAATAATGTTTGTTGACTAAAACTTGAAAAATATAATACTTAAAGCTAGTTTGTAAATGGATTGAATAAAACTCTGGCGAAAGTAATTTGAGTACATGTACCAAGAATCTTAAAATTTTGCATATTCATCAACCCACTAATTCCCATTCCAGAAATCTAATTTAAAGAAAGAACAAGAGATATACTTAAAGATGCCTGTCAAAGTATGCTGATTCTGCATTACATATACTAGCTGAAGCAATCTAAAAAAATACAAACAGGAAGAATATATTTCCAACAAGGCATTGGTCAAATAAAATATTATATACCCAAACAGTGAAATATTAAGCAGTTATTAAAAATAATGTTTTAAAAGACTAATAGTCATGAAATAGAAAGCCCCAGATGGTTATTCTTCTCTTTTTCATATCTTGCTTTTTTGATATTTTACTTTTTCTATAACAGCTATTAAAATATACAGCAACATATTTGATATAATCTAGAGTTATTCACTGGCCCAGTAAAGAATGAAGAAAATGATATGTGATCAGTGGAGACTAACGTTAAGCCTCCAGCTTGGCTGTGGGATTATCATTACACTTCCCCACTGCCTGCTGCCACGGCTAATTGAAAATTGGCATGGTTGCTCTCATACCAATTGGTATTGGCCACAGATAAATTGCTGTGTATTTTGAAATCATAGTTTTATTCTGCTCCATCTGTTCTGCTCATTTTTCAAGTCAGCTGTCAAATTAAACAAGTAAGCCCTTCCTAAAAGTTGCAGAAATGTTACATGTTACCAAGGTAAATGAAACCATTGTCCAACATCCAACACGTTCATTAGATTCTACAAGGGGAACCAAGAAAAAATTCATAGGAAACGAGAAGACACGTTGACAGTTGCTTTAAAGTGATGATAGGCAAGTACTATACTTATTAATAACAGTATTTTACATTCTTGCTCTATTTTGAATACTAGGCATAATTGCCAAGAAAGCTTTAATGGTGAAATGTTACAAATACATTTCACCTCTGATCTGCTTTTTCCAGTTGTTCTGGTTTCAATATTTAGCTAAAATTGATAATTACATGAGACTATGTAAAAAAGTACTAAGTCATTTTTAGAGAGAATGAAAATTCTTAAAGAGATGGGAATACTAGACCACCTGACCTGCCCCCTGAGAAATCTGCATGCAGGTCAGGAAGCAACAGTTAGAACTGGATATGAAACATAGACTGGTTCCAAATTGGGAAAGGAGTACGTCAAGGCTGTATATTGTCACCCTGCTTATTTAACTTATATGCAGAGTACATCATGAGAAATGCTGGACTGGATGAAGCACAAGCTGGAATCAAGATTGCTGGGAGAAATCTCAATAACCTCAGATATGCAGATGACACCACCCTTATGGCAGAAAGTGAAGAGGAACTAAAGAGCCTTTTGATGAGTGTGAAAGAAGAGAGTGAAAAAGTTGGCTTAAAACTCAACATCCAGAAACCAGAAAATTAAGGTCATGGCATCTGGTACCATCACTTCATGACAAATAGATGGCAAAACAATGGAAACAGTGACAGACTTTATTTTCTTGAGCTCCAAAATCACTGCAGATGGTGACTGCATTGAAAGATGCTTGCACCTTCAAAGAAAAGTGATGACCAACCTAGGCAGCATATTAAAAAGCAGAGACATTACTTTGCCAACAAAGGTCCATCTAGTCAAGGCTATGGCTTTTCCAATAGTCATGTATGGATGTGAGAGTTGGACTATAAAGAAAATTGAGTGCCTAAGAATTGATGCTTTTGAACTGTGGTGTTGGAGAAGACTCTTGAGAGTCCCTTGGACTGCAAGGAGATCCAACCAGTCCATCCTAAAAGAGATCAGTCCTGGATGTTCATTGGAAGGACTGATGCTGAAGCTGAAACTCCAATAGTCTGGCCACCTGATGGGAACAACAGACTCATTGGAAAAGACCCTAATGCTGGGAAAGATTGAAGGTGGGAGGAAAATGGGACGACCGAGGATGAGATGGTTGGATGGCATCACCGACTCAATGGACATGAGTTTGAGCAAGCTCCAGGAGTTGGTGATGGACAGGGAAGCCTGGCGTGCCACAGTCCATGGTGTTGCCAAGAGTCAGACATGAGTGAGCGACTGAACTGAACTGATCTGAACTAAGTTATTCCTTAACTTAGTTATTTGATAAATTGTAACTATTTCCATTCTAATTATGAATTCATTTTCTATAATATTTTCCTATTATACATAAAGCATCTGTACGATTTCAAATATGGAAATATCTTGTGACACAGTCTCCAAGTCCCATTGTCTGAACATAACTTAAGAATTATCCTACAAGTCAGGGGAGAATGAGAAGGTAAATGAAGTCAGTAAATATCTATTCACCCATTTTGCTCTGAGGTAGAGTTCAACTGCTATCCTCAGACAAGGAATCTTTGTTTCATTTGTGTTCAATTTACTACAAAAATGACCCCATTTTTCATCACTCTAAGTATCCATATCCTTTGCAATGAGATTTTTCAGCTGTCAAGGGGTAGCATCTGTTTTTCCACCCCTTGAATCAGGGATGGATTTGGGACTTGCTTTGGCCAACACAATGTGGCAAAGGTAATGGCATGCTGTCTCTGAGCCAGGAGCCTCCAGAGGCCTTAAATGCTTCTGCCTGCTCTCTTTGGTGCACCTTTACCTTGAGAACAAGACCAGGATAATCGCTGGAGGATGACAGACCATCTGGAGTTGCATGTTGTCCATCAAAGCCCAACCTACACCAGTCATCCTCAGCCAACCTGCCAGCCAAGCAGAGCTCACGAGCAAACCTCAACAAGACCAGCTGGGAACAAACTCACTGAGCTAAGCCCATTCTAAACAGCTAAACCAAAGGAGCATGATCTAAACAAATGAATGTCATGTTAAGCTACTAAAGTTTGCAGCAATTTGTTACACACATATATTAGGTAGCTAATATATCCTCTTGTCTTTTGTTTACTTATTTTGAATAGGAAATAGTACTAGGCAAATAAAAAAATTAGACCATAATTATATCAAATCTATTTTTCTCAAATATCAATATTAACATTTTTTCCACATTTTGGCTGTTGGGGATATAAGTATTTCCTGAACACCTTTTATTTACTTATTTTACTCCCACAGTAATCTTGCAAGATAGGAACTATATTTTCTAGAAAAGGAGACTAAGGTAAAGACAGCAAGGAACATGTCCATATTCACACAGCTGGCAGGGCAGAGCTGGGCTAGAACATGGGACACAGGAAGGTGAATCCATTTATCCAACCATAGCTCACTTTCAGTTCCACAGTGAACTGTTAAGTCTAGGTTCTCTCTGGAGCAGTTCTACAGAAACTAGGAATGCTTGTTCCCTGTCAAATGACCTAGATGCTATCCTGGAAGGTTCTGGAGACTAATTTATGCATATTGTGTAGGCTTACTCATTCAGGCTTTTTTTTCATACTTCAACAATTTTTAAATGGGAAAAATATTACAGCTATGGCTTCATATTCTCAAGTTCTATGTGCAATTATGGTAACAAAAACTGGATGGAAAATTGACTAATGTAAAGTGAAAATATCTTACAGTATAAAAGATCTTGATTTAGTTGAAGACATAATTGTTGTTTCTAGTAGTAAATGATTACTATTGATTGACTTACTGACTATAACTCAGACTATTTTCAATGCCAGAAGTCAATATTTTAGTTATTTCTAGGCAGTCATGTATGGATGTAAGAGTTGGACTATAAAGAAAGCTGAGCACTGAAGAACTGATGCTTTTGAACTGTGGTGTTGGAGAAGACTCTTGAGAGCCCCTTGGACTGCAAGGAGATCCAACCAGTCCATCCTAAAGGAAATCAGTGCTGAATATTCATTGGAAGGACTGACGCTGAAGTTGAAACTCCAATACTTTGTCCACCTGATGTGAAGAACTGACTCATTGGAAAAGACCCTGATGCTGGGAAAGACTGAAGGCAGGAGAAGAAGGGGATGACAGAGGATGAGATGGTTGGATGGCATCACCAACTCAATGGTCACGAGTTAGAGTAAACTTAGGGAGTTGGTGTTGGACAGGGAGGCCTGGCGTGCTACAGTCCATGGGGTCGCAGAGAGTTTTACATGACTGAGAGACTGAACTGATAGGCAGGCAAAATCAATTATTTGTGGTACTAACATAAAAATGTTCAAACTGTAACTCAATGGTCATGAGTTAGAGTAAACTTAGGGAGTTGGTGTTGGACAGGGAGGCCTGGCGTGCTACAGTCCATGGGGTCGCAGAGAGTTTTACATGACTGAGAGACTGAACTGATAGGCAGGCAAAATCAATTATTTGTGGTACTAACATAAAAATGTTCAAACTGGTTTTAGAAAAGGCAGAGGAACCAGAGATCAAATTGCCAACATATGCTGGATCATTGAAAAAGCAAGAGAGTTCCAGAAAAACATCTATTTCTGCTTTATTGACTATGCTAAAGCCTTTGACTGTGTGGATCACAATAAACTGTGGAAAATTCTTCAAGAGATGGGATTACCAGACCACCTGACCTGCCTCTTGAGAAACCTATATGCAGGTCAGGAAGCAACAGTTAGAAGACATGGAACAACAGACTGGTTCCAAAGAGGAAAAGGAGTACCTCAGGGCTGTATATTGCCACCCTGCTTATTTAACTTATACACAGAGTACATCATGAGAAATGCTGGGCTGGAGAAAGCACAAGCTGGAATCAAGATTGCTGGGAGAAATATCAATAACTTGAGATATGCAGATGACACAACCCTTATGGCAGAAAGTGAAGAGGAGCTAAAAAGCCTCTTGATGAAAGTGAAAGAGGAGAGTGAAAAAGTTGGCTTAAAGCTCAACATTCAGAAAACGAAGATCATGGCATCTGGTCCCATCACTTCATGGGAAATAGATGGGGAAACAGTGTCAGACTTTATTTTTGGGGGGCTCCAAAATCACTGCAGATGGCGACTGCAGCCATGAAATTAAAAGACGCTTACTCTTTGGAAGGAAAGTTATGTCCAACCTAGATAGCATATTAAAAAGCAAAGACATTACTTTGCCGACTAAGGTCTGTCTAGTCAAGGCTATGGTTTTTCCAGTGGTCATGTATGGATGTGAGAGTTGAACTGTGAAGAAAGCTGAGTGCTGAAGAATTGATGCTTTCGAACTGTCGTGTTGAAGACTCTTGAGAATCCCTTGGACTGAAAGGAGATCCAACCATTCCATCCTAAAGGAATCAATCCTGGGTGTTCTTTGGAAGGACTGATGCTGAGGTTGAAACTCCAATACTTTGGCCATCTCATGCAAAGACTTGACTCATTTGAAAAGACCCTGATGCTGGGAGGGATTGGGGGCAGGAGGAAAAGGGGACAACAGAGGATGAGATGGCTGGATGGTATCAGTGATTCAATGCACATGAGTTTGAGTGGACTCCTTGAGTTGGTGATGGACAGGGAGGCCTGATGTGCTGCAATTCATGGGGTAGCAAAGAGTTGGAGACAACTGAGCGACTGGACTGAACTGAACTGAATATAAAAATAGTTAACTTCTAACTTTTGTTATCAGTTAAATATAAAATTTAAATCAACCTATGAGAAATAAATCAATAAAGTACTACTAAAGAAATGCCAATCATTCTCACTGTTTGTGTTCAATCACTCAGTCGTGTCTGACACTTTGCGACCCTATGCACTGCAGCATGCTAGGCTTCCCTGTCCTTCACTATCTCCCGAAGTTTGCTCAAACTCATGTCCATTGAATCAGTGATACCATCCAACCATCTCATCCTCTGTCTCCCCCTTCTCCTCCTTCCCTCAATCATTCTCATTCAGTTCAGTTCAGTCGCTCAGTCGTGTTCAACTCTGCGACCACATGGACTGCAGCACGCCAGGCCTCCCTGTCCATCACCAACTCCCAGAGCTTGCTCAAACTCAAGCCCATTGCATCCGTGATGTCATCCTCTTTTGTCCCCTTCTCCTGACTTCAATCTCTCCCAGCATCAGGGTCTTTTCAAATGAGTCAGTTCTTCGCATGAGGTGGCCAAAGTATTGGAGTTTCAGCTTCAGCATTAGTCCTTCCAATGAATAGTCAGGACTGATTTCCTTTAGGATTGACTGTTTGGATCTTTCTCATTAGCCTAGCATTTATGTATCGAGACAATATATGATGTGTCATGGATATATTTTTGATATTAAAATTAAAAAGCAACAGAATAACAGGAAATGGATTCAGTGCTGTTGCTCTTCAATATTCACTTGAGTGGAAACCAAGAGTTCATGAGTTATGAAATAGACAGGAAGGATATTTTCTAGTAAACATTTTCCATTTCTCTTATCACATCTTTAGAAGCACCCATCAAAGGCAAAAGGCTGAACATCATACATAAAATCAACACTATGTCTAAATGCATATTTTATTCTAGGCTGGCCTATGAAAATTTGAGCTATGTCATCTGAAAATTAAGAAATACAAATGATTGGATGCAGAAAATTCTGGATTAATAAAGCATACTTAACTGTACATTACAATGGGTATTTTAATAATTTTATTTATTTGAATATCACATTTTCTACAAAAGAATATTACAGATTATATTACTTATATGATGGTAATATAATACAACAATATGTGTTAAATAAATTCACTAAAAACAGGCAACAGTGAGACTTTTTCCACCAGTGAGACTGAATTTCTGTCAGATAAAATATTTGCAACAGCTATAAAACCAGAGTAATAAATATTTAAATGTGATTTTCTAGTTTAAACAAATATATTTTGAGGTACTTTAGGACCTAGACAACATTCTTGTAAGAAGAAAATAAAAATCACAAGTAAGTCACTGGAAATTTACAGCAACCTGTTTTCCAAAGTTTTAAGAGATGAATTAAAGCAGGAATCTTATGCTTTTGTTAGTTTTGCAGTTATTGTTATTAGTTTAACTCAGAGTAAAAGAAAAGATCATTGATCAGGATGCTGCCTGTAATTTTTAAAATGAGTTAGAACCTGCTGAATCATGAACACTCTGAGCTTCAGAATATGTCAACTTTTGCACACTGTCACATCTCCTGGAGCTGTGGACAAAAGTAATTTGGTGGTTCTTTTCCTTTTCACTAAATGTACAAGATCTTGAAGAGCTCAAATAAGTTTAATATCAAATGGAAAAGTTTCACACTTGCTGAAGCCTCTGAGATCCTTGTAAGAATCTGCTGCTATGTGTGCCCATGTTGGGCTTCCCAGGTGGTGCTAGTGGTAAAGAACCCACCTGCCAATGCAGGAGACGGAAGAGATGTGGGTTTGATTCATGGGTGGAGAAGATTTTCTGGAGGAGAGCAAGGCTAACCACTTCAGTAATCTTGCCTAGAGAATCCCATGAACCGAGGAGCACAGAAGGCTATAGCCCATAGGGTTGCAAAGAGTTGGACATGACTGAAGTGATTTAGCATGCACACATGTACCCATGTTACCTTAAATGTCACTGTTGAATAAACCAAAATGGGCAATATTTTAGCTAGAAAATATCAGGAACACTGTGACATGAGTAACAGTTGCTACTGCAGGCTTTTCATGATTAAATTATATTTAACAATAAAGTACAGCAGAATCAAGTTTAATGCTGAAGAAATTAGTTTTTAAACTTTAGTTAAGGTTTGATTGACAATATAAAAATGATAATTTTAAAAGCAAACTAAATTACATGATCTGAAACAACTGTTTACAAATATTGAATTTTGTTTTAAAGAGGATGCTTACATTTGCTTTTCTATGCACTCCTTCCTTTCATCAATACAGCCAAGTAATATTCCTATTTTCACAAAGATCGAAAGTAAAGACTGGGATCAAGGTTTAGGAATGAATATCACCTCAGTGAACCTCTGCCAAATGGTCTTTTTCTAAGGTGGTATTCATAGTCTAATTCTTGCCTGTATTTCTGGTGATATAACAAGAAATGGTTTGGCTACATCAAAATAGTTGGCGGACTCTTCACTACCTCATACCAGTTAGAAAGCTCATCATTTAAAAAATCTACAAACAATAAACGCTAGGGAGGGTGTGGAGAAAAGTGAACCCTCCTGCACTGTTGGTGGAAATATAAATTGGTGCAGCCACTAGGAACAACAGAAGAGAAGTTCCTCGAAAAATTAAAACTAGAACCACCATGGTGGTAGTTTAGTCGCTCAGTCATTTCCGACTCTTTGCAACCCCGTGGACTGTAGTCCACCAGGCTCCTCTGCCCATGGGATTCTCCAGGCAAGAATATTGGAGTGGGTTGCCATTTCCTTCTCCAGGGGATCTTCCCAACCCAGGAATTGAACCCAGGTCTCCTGGATTGCAGGCAGATTCTTTACTGACTGAGCTATGAGGGAAGTCCAAAGCAATCTTGCTCCTGAGCATGTATCCAGAGAAGACTATTAATATAATTCAAAAAAGATATATGCACCCCTGTGTTCACCACAGCACTATTTACAAAAGCCAAGAAACCTGGAAGTAACCTAAATTTCCATCAACAGAGGAATGGATAAGGAAGATGTGGTACATATATATAATGGAATATTACTCAGCCATAAAAAAGAATGAAGTAATGACATTTGCAGCAGCATGGATGGACCCAGAGATGATCATACGAAGTGAAGCAAGTCTAAGAGAAAGCTAAATAAAAGTAAGAGAAAGATATGTGGAATCTCAAATATGACAGAAAGGCACCTATCTACAAAACAGAAACAGAGCCACAGACAGAGAGCAGACTTGTTGCTACCAAGGGGAGGGGCTGGGGGAGGGATGGGTTAACAACTGGGATTAGCAGATGCAAGCTTTTACATATAGGATGAATAAACAGTAAGACCCTACCATACAGCAGAGGCAACTACAGTGTCCTGTGGAATTTTCCATAATGGCAAAGCATATGAAACAGAATATATATATCTGAGTCACTTTGCTGTACAGCAGAAATTAACACAACATTGGGAATCAACTATACTTTAATAATATGAATTTAAAAAATAAGAGTGAACTCTTCTCTTTGTTTATTGCTAGCAGTAGCCACATAACATCTATGGTAATATTGAAGGAACCTAAGGAAAATCTGTAAAAGAAGGGATGGTTATGACCAGTCTGACAGGAACAGAGAAATTCCAATGTAGACCTCAGCTTGGGGTCAATTCCTCAACCAGAATAGAGACCTCTCCCTTCCTGTCTCCTGGGCCATGCTGTCAAAGATCCAGGGATCCCTGGATGATGTTCTAACCAGGAACAGGGCGGTGAGTCAAGGTTGTTCCTAAGATAAACCAAAGCGTGGTGACTCTGAAGAGGGCTGTCTTCTGGGAGAGTCCTACCAGTACCATAAACTAACCTCTGAGGGGAAGAATGATTCTCTCAAGTAATTTTCGCTTCAGGACTGACTTGTCTGGTCCATGTCCAGGTAATGAATTATTTATGTTTCCGTCATGCTATAAACTGCAATAGACTCAGGAATTTGCTTTCAAATGAGGTCCTTTATACTTGTTCAAGTTTCATTGTGTGTGTGTGCGTCTGAACTGAGTGCAGCATCTTCAATACGTTGAGGAACCATGTGACAGGTTTGGATTAAGCCACCCTGAAAGCTCCTTTTCTAGCCATAAAGAAAAGCAGCAGATTTCTCTACTTGGTTAATTATATTAGGTACAGAAATGTCACCTGAAAACCATCATGTGGCATTTTCTTCTAGCTGGTAAACTTTTCTTCTTTTGGTCAGTAGCCACGTGGCTGTGGTAGATATGATATCTCTAACAATAACTCCCTGAATTATTTCACTTTGCAACTAATTTTAAACACATTAAAGTAACTAAGGAAGAAAGGTGACTCTTATTTTCCCTGCATACTCAGTTTTCCACAAAGAACTGAAATTCAAATGAGACTGACTTTGTTCAGAAAGCAAATTGCAACAGAAGCAGTCCAAAACTTTCATTCTGGCTTCACATCGAAATGAGTGCTGCACATAATTTTTTTGTTGAACTAATACAGAAACAAAAAGTTACTAATCTAGAAATGAAGGCTTGATATCAGTCATTTATCTTATGGAAAATTATGTGTGGTCATGTATCATAATTAAATAGCATTAACACTGAAAAAACTAAAACATCCCATAAATGGTAAATAATAATCAAAGCAGAACATATTTTCTAACATAAGGATTGTTATGTAAATCTTACATTTGACCATTAACCACTTGAGTTGTGCTTATCACTCCAGATATTGTCTTTTCTCTTTGGTGCTTTCTTTCTGATATCTCAACCATATTCTCCATAAATATTTTCACTCTTGGTGAAATGGACTATTTGAAGGCAACAGTTAACAGATAGAAGGAATTAGAAGGAAAATCTTTGAAGCCAAATGTATTGAAAGTTTTTCTGTAACTCATAACCTGTGAGAAACTATTTATTACTGAGCAATATCAACTCTATATGTAAATATCAAAATAGCCACCAAGATTTTAGTGAGATGGTGGCTTTAAATTACAGAGAATATGTCTGTTTTTCTTGGTCATTCTCATTTATTCCTACAGGTAAAGTCCCATTAACAAAATAGGAATGTATGTAAATAAAGCATTCATTTAATGCCACGGTCTTGCAATGACCGTTATTCTAAAGCAAATATATTCTAGAGACTCCTAAGAAAGAAGATTCTTTTAAAAAATAATCATCACTCAGTGGACTCCTCCTCAGTTATAGGTTTATTGTATGGGTATCCTGCCTCCCTCTCACTGTTCTGTGAGGAAACATAATTACCAAATAGCTTATAATATGCATAATTTATCTTATAATTGTAATAGATGCTCATTCTCTCTATAAATACCTAATGAAGAAGCAAGTTACTGACCACTGCCCAGAAAACTCAACACAGGCCATCCAGTCTAATTTGAGATGATCTTTTCCCCCTTCCAGCCTCCATTCTGGCTGTCCAATTACATGGCATTTTATGAAACACAGGAATGGTGCTCTTTTTGTTCTCTTTGAAAATAAAGCTAGACACATGAAATGCAGAAGAATGCAAATGATTGTGTGAAGGGAATTCTGGATGAATAAGACACTTCTATCCTATATAGTGGCTCAGTGGTAAAGAAGCCACCTGCCAATGCAAGAGATGGAGCTTCAATCCCTGCATCAGGAAGATCCTCTGGAGTAGGAATGACAACCCACTCCAGTGTTCTTGCCTGGAAAATTCCCCTCTTACACTGTTGGTGGGAATGCAAACTAGTACAGCCACTATGGACAATAGTGTGGCGATTCCTTAAAAAACTGGAAATAGAACTGCCATATGACCCAGCAATTCCACTGCTGGGCATACACACCAAGGAAACCAGAACTGAAAAAGACACATGCACCCCAATGTTCATCACAGCACTGTTTATAATAGCCAGGATATGGAAGCAACCTAGATGTCCATCGCCAGACAAATGGATAAGAAAGCTGTGGTACATACACACAATGGAGCATTACTCAGCCATTAAAAATAATCCATTTGAATTAGTTCTAATGAGGTGGGTGAAACTGGAGCCGATTATACAGAGGGAAGTAAGCTAGGAAGAAAAACACCAATACAGTATACTAACACATATATATGGAATTTAGAAAGATGGTAATGATAACCCTGTATGCAAGACAGCAAAAGAGACACAGATGTATAGAATAGTCTTTAGGACTCTGTGGGAGAGGGCGAGGGTGGGATGATTTGGGAGAATGGCATTGAAACATGTATATTATCATATGTGAAACAGATCACCAGTACAGGTTCGATGCATGATACACAGTGCTCAGGGCTCGTGCCCTGGGATGACCCAGAGGGATGGGATGGGGAGGGAGGTGGGAGGGGGGTTCAGGATGGGGAACACATGTACACCTGTGGTTGATTCATGTCAATGTATGGCAAAACCAACAGAATATTGTAAAGTAATTAGCCTCCAATTAAAATAAATAAATTTATTTTAAAAAGAGAAAATTCCAAGGACAGAGGAGCCTGGTGGGCTACAGTCCATTGAGTCACAAAAGAGTCAGACATGACTTGGCAACTAAACAACTCTAAGACACTTCTATCTTCTGTGCTTTCAGTTCAAAGCCAATTGCTTTGAGCTGAAATTCAAATGATTTCAGCTTGAATTGATTGAGAAAGATTGCTTGAACAGAGGGGTTAACAACTTGCCTTGGCTCCAATCTGCAGCCTTTTCCACATGAGTTCTCTTTACCTCTGAGTCTGGTAACCAGCAGTCTGAGGGGATTTCAGGAGTTCCCTATGTCCGATCTGTGATATCACATGGTCTTGGTTTTCCAAAACATTGCCTCTGCCTTTTAAATATTCCCTTTATTAAACTCTTTCACACTGTTCTATTTTGAATGTGCCACCCATTTTCTGTTGGATCCTGTCTATTACAATTTATTTAGTTCTACCTATTTATTTCCTTAGGGAAAATTCCACTGATGGCATATAAATTAAGCATTTATTTAATAGACTTGGACATGTCATCATCCATCAATGCTGTTATGACAGAAAAACACAGTAAATATTTGAATCATTTCTGTATCAGTGGAATGATTTCACTAGAAATGTGTAAAAATAACTACCACCTAAACAAGTTTAGAAAGATGTCTGACAGTCACTGATTTGGTAAGTCTACTGTAAGTGAGACAAATATTTTACAGAATTTCTATAAAATCACTGAACTGATTTTATGGAAAGCACAAAATCAAATTAGATATTCTAGTTCAGAATGTTTTCAAGAACACAGCTTATTCTTGCAGTTAAGTATGAAAAGTGATCTTTACCTTTTCACCAGTTTCTCCTTTGCTGCCTTCAAAACCTTGTTCTCCCTGTAGAAGAGGAATATGATGTGTATAATAATAGGTACACTTCTTTTAACACATGTAATTATTACAATAAAAGTAATAGTTTCTAAATTTGAAAAATCAATAACTGTATATATTAAAATTTTTCTAAAATATAAGCTGAAAACCAATATTAAAGTTACATAAAATTTTAATTACTGACTGAAGGAATAATTTTCCAGGGTACAAGCTCTAGTTTCACTACTGCCAATGCAATTTGATACCCATAAGCCTGAATTTCTCTATCCATAAGACCTTTCTCATAGGTTTTTTGACAATTGAATGCATCAAATAGTGTGCCAGGCAAAGACTGTCAGTCACTATTGCTATTACTGCTCTCACTGTTTATGCCACTAGACCCAGTAGGAACGTCCTTCTCAAGCTGACTTCCATGAAGGCCATTCCAGGCAGAGGTGTGTGATGAACGAGCCGAGAGTTCTGGCTCCAGCTCTGAAGCCAGCGCCAGGCTCTTTCCTGCCCAGATGGCCTGCCTCTCCAGCACAGAACAGGGTGGGCTCTCACTCACCATATTGACTCTGAGAGGTAGAAACCCCCTGTTCTTCAACTAAACCTCTCTAATCTGACAAGCTTATTTTCCCACTTAACTCTGTACAGATATTTAGAGCACGATGTTTCATTCATACAGTCAATAACTATTCATTGAATGCCAAATGTATGTTAGGCACTCATGACAATATAGCCAGCAAGGAAATGTTGGGGAAGTTCATACACACCCCTCCACCTACAAGAAGTGCTCAGTAAACATTTCCTGAGTGCACCAAGACAAGGGGATGAAGGGTTTTTTATCTCCAGTTTTTTTCTGCAATTCTTCAAACAAAGTGACACAATATAATTTACATTCATACATTAGAAAAGAAACGCAGCTTTTTAATATGTGTATATATAGTCTGCTGCTGCTGCTGCTGCTGCTGCTAAGTCGCTTCAGTCGTGCCCGACTCTGTGCGACCCCATAGACGGTAGCCCACCAGGCTCCCCCATCTCTGGGATTCTCCAGGCAAGAACACTGGAGTGGGTTGCCATTTCCTTCTCCAATGCATGAAAGTGAGAAGTGAAAGTGAAGTCGCTCAGTCGTGTCCGACTCAGCGACCCCATGGACTGCAACCCACCAGGCTCCTCCGTCCATGGGATTTTCCAGGCAAGAGTACTGGAGTGGGGTGCCATTGCCTTCTCCGGTATATATAGTCTATGTGCATTATATATAAAATCATATGTATGTGTGTGTATGGACACATATATACATGATTTAATTACTTCTGCTTCATCTGGTGTGCCATATGGTAAAGAATCTGCCTGCAATGCAGGAGAACCAGGTTCGATCCCTGGGTAGGGAAGGTCCCCTGGAGAAGGAATGGCTACCTACTCCACTATTCCTGCCTGGAGAATTCCATGGACAAAGGAGCCTGGTGAGCTACAGTCCATGGGATCGCAAAGTGTCAGACACTACTTAGCCATTAACACTTTGACTTTCTGCTTCATTTATCCTCAAAAAACGTACCAGGAAAGAAAGCAAGTTAGATTTGGGTACATTTGCCACTGAATGTGTGGTCTTTTTTCTGCTATTTTTCCTAGAATATAGACTTTAACTTGATCTGTTGATTCAAGCTGACACGAAGCTGCTAAATGGCCCAGTACCCCAGCCACAATGCCAGCATGAGGCAGCCACCACAAACAACTGCTGGAAAGTCCAAAACTGTTTCCCAGCAGATAAATCTACACATCCTTTGGCTGGCAACTCGACTCACAGATGCAGTGCATGCTGTATTACTAGGTTTTGTCTAGAACTGCTGGGAAGAAATGCAGAGGCTTGCTATTTCTTCTCTGCCGAATCAATCTTGGTATTTTCATCAAGTGAGTAAAGGAAGATTTCTTCAAAAGCTATAACTATAGATAACTGCCTATCTTTTTATGGTAATTTTTTAGCTACAGAGCAAAACCTAGATGCTATAGTAACTTCTGACTTCTGGTTGCTAAAGTCTGTGAAACATCTCCTGAGCATAGAAATGACATGACTGGTGGGCATTTAATATTGCATCAATAAAGCTCTCCCCTGTGGTGGGTTATCTGGGTGGTATCATGACAGCTGGCCCACCCAAAGTGGCCCCTCATCTCTTCAGAAAACTGGAATAAGCCAGTCTCCGTGTCTCCAATAATGCTGGTCACATCCAATCATATTTCTCCCCAGGAGAAGAAACCAACCTTTGGACAGTAAAGGATGAATTGAAGTTCACCTTGGTAAAAAGAAAGATTCTAAGCCCAAAGAATCTGGCCAATGCAAAAGTCCTTATTATTTACAAATTTATCATTCTGAAACATTTTTTGAGGAGATCAGTTGCAACATCTTTGCAATATTTAATATTTTATGCCATTGTAACTACTACATTTAGCTCAATCTGGGAAATAACAAAAAAGGAAAAAAGTAACCACAAATAGTCAAAAGCAGTCAATCCTGTTCTAGACGTCATTTAGCTTCCCTGGGGGCTCAGCAGTTAAGAATCCACCTGCCAATGCAGGAGACCTGGGTTTGACCCCTGGGTCAGGAAGATCCCCTGGAGAAGAAATGGCAACACACTCCAGTATTTTTGCCTGGGAAATCCCATGAACAAAGGAGCTTGGCAGGCTACCTTCCATGGGGTCACCAAAGGGTCAGACATGACTGAGTGACTAAATACCACCAAAATTTAGACTGTTGGTGAAAACATTCCCAGAGCAGCTGTCACCCTCCCAGGCCTCAGAAAGCACCCCTACCCATACCCCAGAGAAGCACGTGGCCAAGCCCCTCTCATAAAGCTCTCCCCAGAGCAGCTCCTCTGAGAAGGGATCGCCGCCATGGGTTTTCTTTGAGAAGAAAGATCAAGTGGTGGCTGAGGCAGGGGACTAATTCAGTCTCACCAAATTTCCTGTATCTTCACTATATTATGTGAAACTTCAACTTTTGAGATGCTAAAAGTTCTTAACTAACATGAAACATTAAAAAAACTGTTTACCTTTTGACCAGGTAAGCCTGGGATGCCGCGTAAACCATTTTCACCCTAAAAGAAACACACAGAATAAATTTCATTAGTCACAAAACACAAACGAATGAAGAAATTCTGCATTTCTAACTGTCTGTTCTAGAGTTGTGGGGCAAGGCAGCCTAATGCTGAATGTTCAATGAATACACGGGCTTTGCATCCACCCCTCAGCTGCCAACTCCAGGACTAGCGCTTTCGTTTAGAAAATAAGAACGCGGAGGCTCTGACAGGTTTCACCTAACTAGGAGCATCACCTAAGATTTGAACGTAGGTCTCTCTGATTAGACAGCCCATGCATTCCCATATGCTACTTAGTGTGCTTCATTTTATTTTCCCTTTCGAATCTCTGGGCATAATGTTCTAGTCTGACACAGGTTCTCTACAGGCCAAGTACTGTTCTGACAACAAACTGTTATGGCCATCTTCTTACAGATGATTATACAATCAGGAGATAGAATTGGAATTAGAGTTCACATAATTCACTTCTGTACATCTAACTGCCCCCCTTCATTGTCTCATGGAAAAGATTTTGTTCTGGTGACCTCTTATCTAAAAACTTATGTCTGTGTATCTATGTGTGTGCGTGTGCATTTGTATATATATATATATATGCTTGTGTGTGTATATATATATATACATATATAGTACAACCAACTCAATGGACATGAATTTGAGCAAACTCAGGGAGATAGCAGAGAACAGAGGAGCCTGGCATGCTACAGTCCATGGGGTCACAAAGAACTGGATACAACTTAATGACTTAATAACAACAGCAACAACTATATATATTCACACACACATATATACATATGTGTATGACCTCAGATATGCATGTGACACCACCCTTATGACAGAAAGTGAAGGACTAAATAGCCTCTTGATGAAAGTGAAAGAGAAGAGTGAAAAAGTTGGCTTAAAGCACAACATTCAGAAAACTAAGAACATGGCATCTGGTCCCATCACTTCATGGCAAATAGATGGGGAAACAGTGGAAACAGTGGCTGAGTTTATTTTTCTGGGCTCTAAAATCACTGCAGATGGTGATTCCTTTCCTCGGAAGGAAAGTTATGACCAACCTAGACAGCATATTAAAAAGCAGAGATATTATTTTGCCAACAAAGGTTTGTCTAGTCAAGGCTATGGTTTTTCTAGTAGTCAAGTATGGATGTGAGAGCTGGACTATAAAGAAAGCTGAGCATAGAAGAATTGGTACTTTTGAACTGTGGTGTTAGAGAAGATTCTTGAGAGTCCCTTGGACTGCAAGGAGATCCAACCAGTCCATCCTAAAGGAGATCAGTCCTGGGTATTCATTGGAAGGACTGATGTGGAAGCTGAAACTCCAATACTTGGCCACCTGATGTGGAGAGTTTACTCATTTGAAAAGACCCTGATGCTGGGAAAGATCGAAGGTGGGAGGAGAAGGGGACGACAGAGAATGAGATGGTTGGATGGCATCACTGACTCAATGGACATGGGTTTGGACTCCGGGAGTTGGTGATGGACAGGGAGGCCTGGCTGGTTCATGGGGTCTCAAAGAGTCAGACATGACTGAGCAACTGAACTGAACTGTACTGATATACATACACACACACACACACACACACACACATATAAAGAGCATATACTTTCTTGCTCATTCCTGTCGATTGTCTTTAGATCAGTTTTAAAGACATGCCTGATGCTGTTTTACTTGAAACAATTACTTGGGAGAATTTTCAGTTCTTCTCAGTCCATCTGGTTCCTGTGCTGGGTCTGAAGGTTTTCAGCAGAGGCCTATCAGTTTCCATTACTAAAATTCACGGGCCATCTCTTTGACAAGCCTGCTTTGCAAACAGCACACGAGCTAGAATGAGATACCCCAGGAGGATGTGCACATTCCCAGTGGAGCCTCAGGAATTCAGCTGCTCTAAGGAAGTGACCTGGGCTCTCAAGTTTCCAGGTTTAGAAAGCTCAAAACAAACTAGCAACTCTATTGACCACTTTATTTCCAGCAAACATTTTTAAGTCAATAGTTTTTTAAAGTATTACCTAGAATGAAGTTAGATATCACTTCTTAGAATTTTTAAAATAAAATTCAAATATATGAAAAAAAAAATCATGTCTTCAAATTTTAAAATAGCAATAATATATTCTATTTAAGCCTAAAAAGATCTTTCTCATTTCATCAATTAGTACATTTCTGGAAAGTTTCCATCATTTTTAGCAGCAGCCTAGTGCTCTATGTGTGTGCTCAGTGGCGAATTCATGTCCAATACTTTGTGACCCCATGGATTGTAGCCTGCTAGGTTCCTCTGTCCATGCGATTTTCCAGGCAAGAATAATGGAGTGGGTTGCCATTTCCTCCTCCAGAGGCTCTTCCTGACTCAGGGACCAAACTCACATCTCCGGTGTCTCCTGCATTGGTAGGCAGATTCTTTCATCACTGAGCCACCTGGCATGCCCCATACTGCTATATACATGCACACAATTTTAAAGATGAAGGCTTTTCTTCAGTTGAATTAAATTATCTGTGTTGCACAGTAAAACTGCTATTATCACAGAATCTACTGGACAGCAAAGGCAAAACTTTGTGGCTAAGTTTAAGAAGTGTTGAAGCAGCAATAAAATACAATGTACTTATCTATGTAGTAAATATATTTATATTATTTTAAAAGGCATATAGTTTTAGACCTCAGGCATCCCACAATTACATTAGAAACTTCCCATTTTGTTTAATAAGGTGATAGTCAAAGCACATTCTGATTTGACCCCAGGGTGCATTCTACGGAAACAGCTTCTGTTACTCATCACAAAACTATGCCCATTTGTCCATGAGGAACACAATTATTTTCATTGGTTGGTTCAATATAACGTTTTATATCATATTACAAGTTACACCTGATAACAAGATATGGTATGTAATCCAGTAAAGCACGCTGACAGTGCACATTGCCAAAAATACTTTTTGGAAAAAAGAGAGTAGTACCAGTAGCTCCCTGCTTTCTTTGCTCAGGGCTCATGCTTATATGCCATGTGCTGTGAGAACTGGCACCTAAAGACCCACCTCTGGGGTTATATCAGCTTAGGGTCACACCTGGATGACCTGGCAACTGGGTACCAAAAGTCCTTAAAAGGAAGAATGCTTCTCTTTTTGATGGACGTTGGTCTTATGACTGTTACAATGAAAATGTTTTCCTATGGCCAGTGTTAACTGATCTCTGCTCTTTCCTGACCAAAAATTTGTTTTGTAAACATAATTCTAAACTCCATGATACCCCAATTGACAGCACTGATCACTCTCCCAGGAAGTGAGTTGGCTTCAAGTGACACAATAACATGTGAAAGATTTTGAGATATCAGGAAACTTTTGATGCTTAAAGTGTGCAACTCTGGTATTCAGAAACATTTATTTTCTTCTCACAGATTTTCTCAAAGTTACCAGAGAGGTCTGACATAGAAACCTATAATCATTTAAAACCATTTGGCATTTTTCCAGTCCCTGAGGGACAAGTTAGCATATTGTTTTCGACTCTATCCCAAAATATTATTAAGTAGCATAACAACTGGCCTTCCCTGGTGGCCCAGCTGGTAAAGAATCCACCTGCAATGCAGGAGACCTCATGTGATTCCTGGGTGGGGAAGATTTCCATGGAAGAGGGATAAGCTGCCCGCTCCACTGTTCTTGGGCTTCCCTGATGGCTCAGAAAGTAAAGAATCCACCTGTAATGTGGGAGACCTTGATTTGATCCCTAGGTTGGGAAGATCTCCTGGAGGACTGGATGGCACATGGTAACCCACCCCAGTATTCCTGCCTGGAGAGTCCCCACGGACAGAGGTGCCTGGAGGGCTACAGTTCATGGGGTCGCAAAGACTCAGCCACGACTGAGCGACTAAGCACAGCATAGCATAACAGTTGAAGGAAATGATAGTCTTAAAGAGCAAAATGTTGTTTAAGAGATTATCAGACCATCTTTCTCCTGTCAAGATTTTATCTAAAACCTAATTTGTGTCAACAGAATGAGCCTTCCTAACTCCGAATCACAGTTTCAAAACTCTTGTGCCCATGCAGCTTGGGATCTAATTGAATTCTATTTAATGAATGCCTGCCTGAAATTACTGGAGGAGCTGACATTAGCTGTTTTTTCTAAACTCTTGCTGTCCCTCGGTGTTCCTAGTCTCAGCACAGGAAGAATTAAGGAGCTTCTTTGGCTTCCCATCAGTATTTTAGCCCATTATTGAAAGATAATTGCAATCAATGCTTCTTGTCTCTACTGTAATGTTCAAACCCTGTTTCTGTGGCATGTACTTTCTACTTCAGGTTTTTCCATCAAAGGGCCTGTGCTCCTTTCTTATTATGAATTCAAGGTCCAAATGGGCCACAGATGAATATGAGTAATAAAAAGCAGGGGAAAAAAAATCTAACTTTGCTGCTGAGAGCATTGTCACTCTGTTATTACTGCAATACATAGCATGTCTTCAACTTCACAGTTCAGTTCAGTTCAGTCACTCAGTCGTGTCCAACTCTTCATGACCCCATGGACCGCAGCACACTAAGCCTCCCTGTCCATCACCAACTCCCAGAGCCTACTCAAACTCCTGTCCACTGAGTCAGTGATGCCATCCAACAATCTCATCCTCTGCTGTCCCCTTCTCCTCCTGCCTTCAACCTTTGCCAGCATCAGGGTCTTTTCCAGTGAGTCAGTTCTTTGCATCAGGTGGCCAAAGTATTGGACTTTCAGCTTCAGCATCAGTCCTTCCATTGAATATTCAGGACTGATCTCCTTTAGGATGGACTGGTTGGATCTCCTTGCAGTTCAAGTGTCTCTCAAGAGTCTTCTCCAACACCACAGTTCAAAAGTATCAATTCTTCTGTGCTCAGTTTTCTTTATAGTCCAACTCTCACATCATATATGACTACTGGAAAAACCATAGCCTTGACTAGATGGACCTTTGTTGGCAAAGTAATGTCTCTGCTTTTGAATATGCTATCTAGGTTGGTCATAACTTTCCTTCCAAGGAGCAAACGTCTTCTAATTTCATGGCTGCAGTCACCATCTGCAGTGATTTTGGAGCCCCAAAAATCATGGTTCATGTATTGCTGAAGCCTGGCTTGGAGGATTTTGAGCATTACTTTACTAGCATGTGAAATGAGTGCAATTGTGTGGTAGCTTGAGCATTCTTTGGCATTACCTTTCTTTGTGACTGGAATGAAAACTGGCCTTTTCCAGTCCTGTGGCCACTGCTGAGTTTTCCAAATTTGCTGGCATATTGAGTGCAGCACTTTCACAGCATCATCTTTTAGGATTTGAAACAGCTCAACTGGAATCCTATCACCTTTTCCCACTAATTAATTCATATTCATTAATAGAAAATTTACTTAAATTGAGTGTTGAGTGAAATAGCTGGAACAAATATATGAAGTGAAATGCCAGAATCCTAACATGAAAACCAGTAAAGGAGGAAGCCAAAAGTAAATCTGATTTTGATTTTGTGTACCACTCACCTGACCTCCGGAGAAGGTAATGGCAACACACTCCAGTACTCTTGCCTGGAAAATCCCATGGACGGAGGAGCCTGGTGGGCTGCAGTCCATGTGATCACAAAGAGTCGGACACGACTGAGCGACTTCACTTTCACTTTTCACTTTCATGCACTGGAGAAGGAAATGGCAACCCACTCCAGTGTTCTTGCCTGGAGAATCCCAGGGACAGGGGAGCCTGGTGGGCTGCCGTCTATGGGGTTGCACAGAGCCAGACACAACTGAAGCGACTTAGCAGCAGCAGCAGCAACCTGACCTCTGCATTTCCGACAACAGTCCTGCTGTACTTAGACCATAATCTTTCATGATTGAATTTTTACATGGTTCTTACATTCCTGCCACTCAACTAAATATTTTAGGAAATAAAACATATACCTCCTATGTTTTTTTCAAATATTTCATCCAATCAGAGTCCTTTTATTTCAGGGAGGAGTATTTTTTCCTCCTATGTGTGAAGACTTCATTTCAAAAGCTAAGTTGTTAAATTAAAAAAGCTATATACTGCATAGAATTGAAAACTTCAAACTTTTTTAACTCTTGTATTTGTTGGATCCTTTATGCAGCTAACACATGGAGATATATTCACATGAATGTTCAGAATAAGGGAAATTTAAAACATTCTTAATAAATAAATGAATGAGATCCTATTATTACTTATTTTTGTGAATCTTTCAAAGAAGAGAAAGCCAGTCCACCAAAAGTAATACACGGTCAATACATGTCTTAATCACAGTAATATAAACATGGGGAGTTAGTAACAGGTGAACTCAACATCTACTGTTAGTAGAAACTTTTAACCTGAGTCTGTGTGTGTGCACAGTATATGCAGAGGAACACACTAGAAAACAAGCAGGGGGAGTATTCTTAAACAGGGTCAGGGGTAAATTTATACATTTGTATCTACCAGTTTCAGCAAAGAATATTAAGGTACTGACCCTATTGAAAGCTCTTTAAAGTCAGGCATGTTTGCAGTTTACTTTGTATTGTGGACAACAAAACAACACAGTTTGATGTTTGGATACTGAAACAGTGTCTTCTGAGCCCCAAATTTCTGCCCACTGGTCTTATTTCACACAGGACAAATATCATATGGGTCTTACACACGACATCCCTTTCTGTCAGCATGAAGCTTATTCAGCAAGCCAATCATTTTTCAAATAAGTGTTTGGAGTCCTTCAATGTCACTGTAACTGTCCCCTGGTCACACACACTCCTTTAAAAGGTGGCACTGAGAACTCAGCACATTATTTATTCCACACATAATCTCAAGTGCACAGAGTAAAGATTAGGACTGACACACACACACACACAATCTTGTTCTGGATATTACACAATACTTGCATTATTATGACTTGCTTTTTCAAGGCTAAATTGCTTGCATATACAGTAAATGTGTAGTCAACTAAAACAGCTAAGTTCTCCTTTCAAAGAGGATATTTTTACAATCCTTTTTCAAATTACTGGAGTGCAAATTACACTGGGAAAAAAGAAAGAAAGAAAGTGAAAGTCACTCAGTCATATTCAACTGTTTGTGACTCCATGAACTGTAGCCCGCCAGGCTTCTCTGTCCATGGGACTCTCCTGGCAAGAATACTGGAATAAGTAGCCAGCCATTCCGTTCTCCAGGGGACCTTCCTGACCAAGGGATCCCAAGTCTCCTGCACTGCAGCCGGCCTCTGCACCATCTAAGCCATATTATTCAAATAAAAAACAAAAAATTTTGAAATAGTTTGGGGAAGTAAGCATCTCTTTCCATTTATAGCCAAGTTAGGGATTTGAGTTTTGGCCAGTGTTGCTGACCTCATTACAAAATCTGCGCTCCAGAATTATGTCATCAGAATGGCTTTCTTAACTAAGTGGATCTGTTAAGAATGAGTGTGTGGATGTTTCACTTTCTTGTGAGAGCAGCTGGAAGTCAGTCTTGACGTGATCTTGAAGCATCACAAAAGTACCAGGGAAACAGAAGACAACCGAAGTGAATCATCCACTGAAATATCTGGAGAGGAGTAGCGGACATCTGAGTCACGTACTTTAACACATGGAAGACAACTGAAGATATAACGGGGGGACAGTGTCCTCAGTAAGCTCCTGCTGGGGACAGTGAGACACCCGTAACTGCAAACTACTTCCGGTCCGGAGTGCTCGTGGTGAGCAATTTATAGTTCTAGTCCATCAGTTAGTTCAACACACTGAAGCCACTGAAGGCGCCAGCTACTTATCCTTAGTCCTGAGGGAAATGGTTGTGAACGTCTGGAGGAAGAACACACCTTTGCAATGTTGTAAGAAAGTCAGGAGATTTCCAAACCCAACACAGAGGACAAGACAGCAAGATCACCTGGAGGCTTCTGCTTGAGAGGGAAAGGATAGCCTGCTTGCTCCTGGGCAGATGGGAAGCCAGTTCTGGGGCTGCACACTCTCCCCTCTGTTCCTGCTTCCCCAAACCCCACTTCCGCAGACAGTACCAGAGCTTTCACTGAAGACTTTCAGCATCCAGGGGCCTTTCCAATCTTCCTCAGAATGATTTTCTAACAATCACTTTGTGTTTCTCTTCTTTATTGTCCTGGAGGCTAAGTCCCCCTGAGTTCTGAACAACTCAACAAGCATTAGGCAGAACCAAGCAGGTGCCACGTGCTGGCCGGGTGATGGGGTGACAGGCATGAGGGGCACCCCGAGCCCTTGTTCTCCAGGAGCTCACACGGGGGACTGGGACACAGACTATGTGGGTAATGTAAATAAAGTGCTATGTGAGCAGAGTCCAGGGCTGCTAATTCTGCCTCGCGGCCAAGAAGGCTTCGTGGAAAAGATGCAATTTTTCTTGTGTTTGAATTGAGTAATCTGTGAAAATGCAGTGATGGTGGGAAGAAAGAAACATACTGATTATCTGTGGTTATCCTCTAGAACCTTCTTCTCTTACCCAGCAGGCTCAGGAAGGACCTTCCATGGGCTATGACGTCCCTGACCAAGCTGCTAAAATCTCGTTTAGACCCATCCATATTAAGAAAAATCCTGATATCTGAGCTTGTAGACATCTATAGAAAATACCAAGTGCATCTCTAAACCCATTAGTGCATATCTCAGAAATCTACACCAGGAATAAAATAATGAGGACAAAACTGCAATTAGAAAAGATACATGCATCCCTATGTTCAAGCAGCATTATCCACAATAGCCAAGACATAGAGACAAGCTAACTGTCCACTGACAGATGAATGGATAAGGAAGATGTGATGCCCATATAGAATGGAGTATTTTGGTGTCTGTTGTTGTTCAGTCTCTAAGATTTATCTGACTCTTTTGCAACCCCTTGGACTGTAGCCCACCAGGCTCCTCTGTCCAGGAATTTCCCAGGCAGGAATACTGGAGTGGGTTGCCATTTCCTTCTCCAGGGGATCTGTCTGACCCAGGAATCAAACCCAACCTCTTGTACTCTCAAAGAATTGGCAGGCAGATTCTTTACCACTGAGCCACCAGGGAAGCCTCAGTTATAAAATAAATTGAAATATGAAATAATGTCATTTGCAGCAACATAGATGAATCTAGAGATGAAGTGGTGACTGACTTACTTCACCATACTAAGTGAAGTAAGTCAGACAGAGGAAGACAAGTATCATATGATGTCACTTTTATGTGGAATCTAAAAGAATGGCACATGGGAATATATCTACAAAACAGAAACAGACTCACAGACATAGAGAACAGACTTGTGGGTGCAGGAGGGCAGGGGGGTGGGGTGGAGTGGGAGGCTGGGACGGCAGATGCAAACTATTATAGAGGAGGGCCACACAACCAGGTCCTGTACAGCACAGGGAACTGAATTCAGTGCCCTGTGATAAACCATAATGTGAAAGAATATGAAAGAGGATGTATATGTATGTGTGTATATACATATGTATATATAAATGTATAACTGAATCAATTTGCAGCAATTAGCCCAACATTGTAAATCAACTATACTTCAATAAAATAAATTCAAAAAAAGAATAAAACAATTTGCCACTAAACTACGCAGAGAAACAGAGACTGTGTGATCTTTTTTATGGCAATGTTTTAATATTTGTGTGCTAGATTCTCACAGTGCATTAAACCAAACAGGAACATTAGCAGACTAGCGTTTTAAAATCTGGCTAACTGTTTAGCAAATAAAAGTCAAGTGCATGGGTGCCAGAGAGACTGCATGTGTCGAGCCTGTCATCCATCTGTTGTGTTCTCTGCCAACTGCTCCACTTGGGGTGTGAGTGGAAGGCATTAGGAGGGAATAAGAAACCATTAAGAAATAAAATCAACTGCAGAGTGAGCAAGTTTCTTTTTCTTTTTCCTGTTCTTCTATTACCTCTGTCCTTCTCAAGTTTCTGTTTATTTTGGTGCTAGCTGTATCAATATACTGCCTGCAGATAAGACAATTAAATGAGACTCACACTAGGTAAAGGCAGTCGCTTTTCACTGATAATTTAAGTATCATTCTTGTAACTTTAGTAAGTGAAGCCAACAAGTCGTCTGACAAAACTGTTTTCTTTGTGGTCATTTTTTCCCCATAAATAGACATTGCTTATGATAAGAAGTTCAATCCTATGTCCAGATTTAACTATACCATCATTTACTGCAGAATTCTCTGAAATACAAGAGTATACATGTGATTCTCTGTTAAGAAGTATTTTCTCTAACATAGAGCCTGTACCAGTTTTATAAATCTTGACAATTCACAGAACAGAAATATCCCATTTTTAGAACAAAGCTGTGTTGCACTTTTTTTCTCCTTATTTAGTTTGCAATTCAGACAATAAGTTGTCACATATAAATAGATATTTTAACTTTTTTAACCTGAAAATTCTTAATTTCACTGGCAAGCTGGGTAAAACCAGATAATATAGGGAGAAAGCCAAATGACAAAAATTCTGTAGTTTTCTCAAAACACTCCTGTAAGTTTCAGAGTTTCTCAGACATTAATGCTACATCTGGACCAGGGCTGCTGCAGAGTTCATTATAATTCACAACAGCTACCACCCTTGTCTATGCTTTCATAAATTGTAACAGCATCTGCCTTTATTTCCTGAAGCTGCAGTCTTCTCATAAAATGTCTTTTTAAGGGAAAATTGAGATGCAAAGATCAGTCATTTCGTTTTCCAACAGAAAAGAAATACAAAGACAGTTAGGGAACAATGGATTTGCCCAGTTTAGTCTCATCCTGCTACAAATACTGGGAGCTTCAGAGTTTACAGTGAAAAGACCTGTCACACAAAACAGATCACAATGAGGATAGTCAGTCTGGCTACTTTTAAGAAGTGCAACTTGGCAACTCTCACCACGTTATCAGATACACTACTCTGGCGCCTTAGTGCATATGACTTTTTACCTCTAGAAGTTTGATTTTTTTTTTTAATAAAGTCATGACACTAAGTGAAACACTTGTATTTTTGATCAAATGAATATCTAAATCTTTTTGGTCAAGTGAATAAAAGAATATACATATTTAGATATCAAAAGCATATTTGGTGGAGAGCATAAAGAGAGAATTTTTTGGTTAGATGTTGAGATTAGGTTAATCTGGAGAGTGTTCCCATGACTGGCCTGCCCGGAGGTGGACGTGCAGGACAGACAAGATCTCCAGAGAGTCAGGTGTGGCAAACTTGAAAGAAGATTTCAAATACAATTTGAATTTGGAAACCAAACAAAATAAAACTGTATTGTTTTCATAGTAGTACTTATTTCAGAAGGTAAAGCTACACAAAATCTTTTCATTTGGTGAAAAGCATGCTGATGATTTTCCAGAGGTGGACATAATTTTCTGAGTTTGGGAGGGATATCTCTAAGGACAGGCAGATTATTGACATTTCTCAAAAGAAGTCATACAAATGGCCAACATGTACATGAGAAAGTGTTCAGGATCATTAACTTAAAGAAATGCAAACAAAACCACAAGGAAATATCATTCAACATCTGTTAGAATGACTTTTATACAAAAAGACAAAAGATAGCAACTGTTGCCAAAGATGCGGAGAAGAAGGAACACTTATGTACTATTGGTTCAAATGTATTTTAAATAGGCAAACTAAATTTCATTTTTTCCTACTAAATCAAAATATTGAGCCTAAAATAAGGGTCTATAGACTTCACATTTAATTTCCAAATACATGGGGTTTCTAAAGTATACTTGATATTTATTTCTCATTTTGATGTTAATTTTTCATTTAAATGTTTTTTTCCTTTGCAATCACCCTCTGTGTTTTGTCAGTCTTTTAACTTTACTGAGGCTTTCAATGGCTAAGTCAAAGATCTCTCTTAGAAAATGTCACATTGCACTTTAAATTATGTGGGCCATTTTCAAATATCTTTTGATATTGAATTTCTATAATAACATAATTCCACGGTAATAAGAGAACGGGACTGTATGTGATTTCAATACCTTTAGACCATGAAGGTTTTGCACCTTGTTTTGTCCCCCTGAATATATTTCAGTGTCTCTTAGTCTATGGGAACTTAGAATTTGTATCTTACTGTCGTATGAAAATTGTATAAATGTTAATTATGCTGAATTGGTTCATAATGCATTTCAGGTCTACTGTATCTTCCTACTTTTCTGTCCATTCTATAAATTTTTGAGAGTTTGACATTGTCCAATTAAAATCTTAATTTCCCTACGTAAAAAGTAATTGCAATATACAGTTGAACTATATGTAACTTTGTTCTGTATTTTCCAAGTCTCCTGTAAATGTGCTATCATACTTTCATAATTTAAAAAAGAAAAAAGAAAGAATAAAAAAAAGGAACCCACAGACTTCAAGACAAGGGACACTGCTCTGCCTGGAACAGGAAGGAGGAAAGCCTCCTGTGCAGTTCCCTCTCTAGGCTGCAGGCAAACAAATTTAAGATCTAATTTGGAACTGTCTGCAAAAAAAAAAAAAAATGTGAGCAGCTCAGGGGCACTTCAGAGAAGAAAACATGGTAAAGGTGCAAGAACCGTAGATTCATGTGGGTAGAGATTCAGATTCTGATTCCACTATTTATTCAGCTCAGTTCAGTCACTCAGTCGTGTCTGACTCTTTGCGACCCCGTGGACTGCAGAATGCCAGGCGTCCCTGTCCATTACCAAGTCCCGGAGTTAGTGGTGAAAACTTGGGGAAATTTCTCCATCTATGAAACAATGACAATAAATCATACCTCATAGAGATATAGTGGGGAATTAATGAAATAATGTAAAGAAGTCTCTTAACACATAATAAACATTTAACACATAATAATCATTTAGTTAATGGCTGCTATTATTATTATTGTAAAAGTTTGTACTTGTGAAATTTTCAGTTAGGTTGAAAATTCATTAGAGTCCTAATATTCAGTTTGAATTCTTTTAAGAAGTCAATGTTATTTAGGATATGCAACTTTTATTTTAAATTTTCCACTCAATATACTTTGAATAAATAATATATATTCACTCAAATGAGTTCTAGTTTATTTAGTCTTCTAAATAACAAAATAATCATACTGCTTTCTTTTAAAATTATTTCTATTGTTTACCAAATATTTATATATCAGGTCCTGAGCTGGGACGCTCATGAATTATTTCAGCTCATCTTTAAGACAAAATTGGCAATTGATACAATATAATTTTTATTTCATAAAAAGAGAACTTGGAAACAATAAGAGATGTGCCCTAAATTACACAGAGCAAGGCTTTGAGCTGGGATTCAAACCCAAGATGTTTCTAACTCTGGGTATTTAATAACTGAATGGTAGAACAATGATGGCTATCACTTCCTGCACACTTGCCCCATGAAAAGTAAAATTAACATTCTAAAAGTTTTCCCTCAAAAATAAACATTTTAAGACAAATTCCAAATAATTCAGAAGATTAAAAAATTGGCTTTAGCATAAATTAGGCTGTATATTTATTCAATTTTTACTATCACATTATTAGGATGAAGATTATAATTATTCATATTTTAAAAAACCATCCTTAAAAAGCATATCTGATACATGAAATAGGGAGTGAAGCAGTTTTTTATCTGCAATATTCAAGTAATGAAGGCAAGCATGCTCTGAGTGAGAAGTCTGGAGGTAACACAGAGGGCAGGATTTGCTCCCAGTGTCCAAATCTCATTTTCCCACTGCACATCATGAGGATGTGAGTTGTGAGTACATGTATGTGTGTGTGCATGCTGTATATATGTATGCACACACTTGTGTGATCTTATTAAACCACTCACTCTTACTGGAAACTGGACCATTCAAAGTCCTCGTTTTGACTGACAGCGGTTTCTGTCCAAGTAAGCTTACCAGAAGTCCTTAGTGACTAACATCTAAGAACATTTGCTACATAGAGTAGATTTTCTTATATGAACCCAGAACAGGAAGCTTACCAAATCTCTTATGCAAAATCCTAGCTAAGCTGAATAATTGTAAAGGGAACAGTTATTTTCCTGCCATGTGTTGGCCGTAAGGTCACATATATTATCAGGTTAGAAAATCTATTCAAATCTGTGCAAGGTGATACATATTATAATTACAGAAGAACATAATTAAATATTATAGTTCTTATCTTTAAAGTCCTCATGATTCCATAATCCATCAACTGATTTCATAATATAGTGTTCACTATACTATTTTTCTCCTGGGCCCCAGAAGAAAAATGCCACTTCAAGAAACTAATACTTTGGTCAGGGCCTTGATTTAAAAATATTTACTTCAAAGTATAGGTTTATTTTAGGATAATGGAATTTACATGCAAATTATTGAATTTAATACAATGTTTGACGGGGAGCCTGGTGGGCTGCCGTCTATGGGGTTGCACAGAGTCGGACACGACTGAAGTGATTTAGCAGCAGCAGCAGCATCACATTGTACATAAACGTAAAGTGCAGTTATTATACAAATTCTACTCTGTGCTGCTGAGGGTAGGCTTCCCTTCATTAATATGACTAAGGATTCTAGTTTAAATATTAAATCTTAAAAAACTTCACTTTGAGAATATTATACCTGAGATATATGTTCTATGGCACTTTGCATATGTTCTCGTTCTGAGTGAACCAATTCACCTTGTTTTATTTTGCCTTGTAACAGAACTCTGAAACACTTCTAAGACAAGAACCCCAGAGAATCACAAACGCAGAGAGGCAGAGTCCAAGAGGAGCTTGGAGATGCTGTGATGTGTGGGAGCACACCTTTGAGGATACATGATACTTTAGGAAGGATTTTTCTTTGGAAACTTAGAATCAAGTTATTTTCATTATAAAACAATGGAAATATTTTACCCCAGACATAAGTACCCATCTTTACAACATAATTTAAAATTTCTGAAAGTTTAAAATAAAAAAAATTGATATATCTTCATTGGAGTCAAATATTTAAAACTTATGAATCATGCCATCAGATAACATAGCAGCTTTATCGCTCTTTTCATTTTGCATATATTTATTAGAGATATTTTAGATAAATGGTAACCTGTGGATTACAGAAGTGAGAAAAACACTCTTGAGGTGACATTTCTTCACTGATGAGTGTTAAAGCCCTTCAATAGCTAAATGAATGACACGTTAGAAGCAGACCTAGCCCCATCAGTGGCTGTGTGACCTTGAAGAAAGGCTATGGTCAACAACTTGATGATTCTACAGACGCTGCGAAGGTCCCAGAAGATGCAGGAAACTAGGACCCAAGAGCTGAGCGCAGCCCAATACCATATTTAGTACCACAGAAGACCACAGGTTCTCTGCTTGTCTGTGAGACTCTCTGAGAGCAACTCAAGTAAGTTTGAGCCAAGCAAACCGCTGTGGGAAACATGAAAACGGGTTTGCCAGGACAACTGCACCACGGCTACGACTCCTCTACCACGCTAGCTTTTAAGTTTCCCGGAGACGGTGTCTTCACTCAGATCTTGTGAGACTCACTTCTGTCATCTTTTTGACCAAATGGGCCCCTGGGACTGAATATTCCTGTTCCCAGAAATACCAGGTCCAAATGAATCATCTCCCGCTGGAATGTTCTCTTGTATCTATTGAACTCTTACTATAGGTAGAGTGTAGGATGAATCATCACATGAAATGTTCTCTATAAATCTGAGCTTCTAAAAAAGGCAGCAGCATGTTGAATTCTGAGTCGTGTTTGTCTCTGTAACACCACATTTTGCTCCAGTTCCTTAGCTCAGCCTAAAATGTCCTCTCTTTTCTAAGAAACCCTGTATTTTTCTGGAGAGTTTCTTGACTTGTGTTCTTAACTTCCTTGCCTGCTGCTTTCTTACTCTCATGGCCCTTGATGAAGATGGATTTGATCAACTTCTGCCAGGGCTGAGCCTCTGAAGCTCTTGTACTGAGCCCCATCTGCTGAGAGCACCTTTTCAGGAGTTGAGAGCCTTCTTCACAGACAACCTTATACCTAGTTTTATAAGTTTTGGAGTTTCTACAAATAGGATCCAAGAAATGTCATCTTGGTGCACAGAATTCAATTAACAGTATTCAATACCAATCTTAGTAAATTATGTTTTAGAGTATAACAGGCGAATTTTATCTGCTTTCCCATCATTCATCATGTAAACACATATAAATCTTACTTTACACCCCACAGTAAAGAAGTCTAATTGTCTATTTTATAGTCCAAGTTCTCCAGTGATTCTGTACTTGGCTTAAAAAAAAAAGTTCACATATTCAAGTAATTTTTAAAACCCCAATGATCTGAAATCTTAACAATCTGATTGTTATTTTAGGAAGAGACTGGTGAAATGAATGTACAAAGCAAATGTGGATGGAGCAATCTCTTTAAAGAGTTAGGAAATTCTGTAGTGTTCTCTGGAGGATACTGCATTTTGAAGGAATTAGATCTTTAAACAGGTGTCTGAAGGAACTTTTACTTATTGAAGAGCCTTCATTTAATGACAGCAGCCCAAATACCTTGCAGCAAGGTATCACTGCTTGACAAAGTTTGTTAGGTTTTACAGATTTTGACATTTACAAGAGTAAATAATTTGCATATTAGACTGGATAATTCCTAAGAAAAACAAAGCGGCAACAAAGAAGCATTCAGACATCAGAAACATGCTTAAGAAGGACTCAGAAAGTATCTTCTGAACCTCCTAGCACTTCAGCTTCACTCTAGTGACAATGTTAGGTTAATAACCACAGGGTCACAACCATCTAGATAAGGAGGCAGTAATTAGTGCAGCTAGAAGAGCTATGGAAATTTATGTTAAATTTATTTTACTGAAGAAGAGAATTTTCTTAGCATCAAACATGTGAACTCTAATAATTTAACAATTTAAGTGAAAAACAAGACAAGGTAATTGCAGTTTAATTTACAAATATAGCATTTTTTTTCAAGTTTGCTGAATAAGCATGCTAACTTCTTGTGAGTAGATTCATTATTTAGAATCATCTTTACAATATTAGGGAAGACAATGTAAAAACTATTTTACTCATGGATTGAAATAGATTTCTTGTATTGTTATTTATCATATCTCATATGGTACTATATTTTTAAATGTTTAGTTTATGTCTGCAGTGAAATGCATATTAAAAGATACTATATCATATGGTTGCTTATTTGAGGATTCTAAAAAAAATGATATAAATTAACTTATTTCCAAAACAGAAATAGAGTCACAGATATAGAAAACAGACTTATGGTTTCCAAAGAGGAAAGGAGGGGAGGGATAAATAAGAAGTTGGGGATTAACATATACATACTGCTAGACATAAGACTGGAGAAGGCAATGGCACCCCACTCCAGTACTCTTGCCTGGAAAATCCCATGGATGGAGGAGTCTGGAAGGCTGCAGTCCATGGGGTCGCTGAGGGTTGGACACGACTGAGCCTATATACAGCCTTGACATATTCCGTTCGCAAATTGGAACCAGTCTGTTGTTCCATGTCCAGTTCTAACTGTTGCTTCTTGACCTGCATACAGATTTCTCACGAGGCAGGTCAGATGGTCTGGTATTCCCATCTCTTTCAGAAATTTCCACAGTTTATTGTGAACCACACAATCAAAGGCTTTGGTATAGTCAATATAACAGAAGTAGATGTTTTTTCTGAAACTCTCTTTCTTTTTTGATGATCCATCAGATATTGGCAATTTGATCTCTGGTTCTTATGCCTTTTTTAAATCCAGCTTGAACATCTGGAAGTTCACCATTCACGTATTGCTGAAGCCTGACTTGGTGGATTATGAGCATTACTTTGCTAGTGTTAGATGAGTGAAATTGTGCAGTAGTTTGAACATTCTTTGGCATTGCCTTTCTTTGGAACTGGAATGAAAACTGACCTTTTCCAGTCCTGTGGCTACTGCTGAGTTTTCCAAATTTGCTGGCATATTGAGTGCAGCACTTTCACAGCATCATCTTTTGGGATTTGAAAGAGCTCAACTGGAGTTCCATCACCTTCACTAGCTTTGTTTGTAGTGATGCTTCCGAAGGCCCACTTGACTTCATCTTCCAGGATGTCTGGCTCTAGGTGAGTGATCCCAACATCATGGTTATCTGGGTCATGAAGATCTTTTTTGTATAGTTCTTCTGTGTGTTCTTGCCACATCTTCTTAACATCTTCTGCTTCTTTTAGGTCCATACCATTTCTGTCCTTTATTGTGCCCATCTTTGCATGAAGTGTTCCCTTGGTATCTCTGTTTTTGAAGAGATCTTTCCCATTATACTCTTTTCCTCTATTTCTTTGCATTGATCACTGAAGGAGGCTTTCTTATCTCTCCTTGTTATTTTTTGGAACTCTGCATTCAAATGGGTATATCTTTCCTTTTCTCCTTTGCCTTTAGCTTCTCTCAACTATTTGTAAGGCCTCCTCAAGGAAGCCATTTTGCCTTTTTGCATTTCTTTTTCTTGGGGATGCTCTTGATCATTGCCTCTTGTACAATGTCACGGACCTCCGTCCATAGTTCATCAGGCACTCTGTCTATCAGATCTAGTCCCGTGGATCTATTTCTCACTTCCACTATATAATCATAAGGGATTCTATTTAGGTCATACCTGAATTGTCTAGAGGTTCTCCCCACTTTCTTCCTCTCACCTACTCCCCCCTTCCCTCCTTACTTCTCCTTCTCCTTCCCCGTGAACCCAGCAGGGCCAGAGAGACTGACAGATGGTTGTGATGAGGCATAACTGGAGGCCACGGCTTGGGGATGGCTGCGGGCTCAGAGCTGCCGATGCCAAACCAGGACCAGGGAACCTGGGAAACACACTTGAGTTCACAGTTGGCCTGTGGGTTTTACATCTCATCAGAGAGCTCTCCCCATGCACACTGTGGAGTAGAAGGACATGCGCTCTTCTCCTGCAACAACTCCAAAATTACACCTCGCTGCTGAACAACCAGGAGAATGTTGGATCCCACCAAAAAAATATACCCTACATCTAGGGGCAAAGGAAAAGCCACAGCAAGATGGTAGGAGGGGCAAAATTTCATTTAGAATCAAACCCCATACCTGCCAGAGATGCTCAGAGGGCTCAACAGAAACTTGTGTGCACTAGGAGACTCCACAGACACTGAGCCAGACCTGCCTTTGAGTGTCTGCGTGTCTTCTGTGGAGGTCTGGGTCAGCAATGGCCTGCTGCAGGGATCAATGGCCTGCTACAGGGACAGGAGCTCTGGTGCAGCAAATCCGGGTATGGCATAAGCCCTCTTGGAGGAGGTCGCCATTAAACCCACCAGAACTTACACAGGACTGGGAAACAGAGTCTTGGAGGGCACAAACAGAACAGTGTGAACACCAGGACCCAGGAGAAAGGAGCAGTAGCCCCACTTGAGGCTGACTTAGACTTGCCCAGGAGTGTTCAGGAGTCTCCAGTGGAGACAGTGGTGGGTCAGTGGTGGCCTGCTGCAGGGTCGGGGGCACTTCATGCAGCAGTGTGTGCATGGGACCTTTTGAAGGAGGTGGCCATTATCTTCAATACCTCCACCACTGGTCAAAAAACAGGGAGGGAACACAGTCCCGCCCTGCAACAGAAAATTGGATTAAAGATTTACTGAGCATGACCCCGCCCATCAGAACAAGACCCAGTTTCTCTCTCAGTCAGTCTCTCCCATCAGGAAGCCTCCATCAGCCTCTTATCCTCATCCATCAGAGGGCAAACAGAATGAAAATCACAGTCACAGAAAAGATACTATACCAAACATAAAATAGTGAAATTAAGAAGCCTTGGGTCTCTTAGAATAATGGCCAGTGTTCTGGAGCAACTGTTTTTTAACAAAGGACCAGACAGAAAACATTTTAGAATCTCTGCTATAATCACCAAATGCCGTTGTGTACCACAAAAGGTGCCTTAGCCTCTATGAAGACACATGAGCATGACTATGTTCCAGTAGAACCTGATTTACAAAATTGCACAGCAGGCATTTTTGGCAGCCCTCCAGCAGGGCCACAGTTTGCTGACTCACTTCCACCTCCTCCCAAATACCAGACTTTTCTTGGCACTTGCCCTTCCTATGTGATACAACTGAGGAAAACAGCCACAGAGTTATTCAAGTAGCAAATCAGCATAGCTTTTCCCCAGGAATTCCAGGAGTACCCAATTCACCTTTAAGACCAACTGCACACTGAAATATAAGAATAGTCATTTGGAGTTCTTCAAATGTGTACTAACTGCTCAGGTTGTCATAGATGAGGTGCTTTTGCATGCACCAGAGTGTATACCTTAAGTTCTTTCTTCATATTATTCACAAATTATTAAATTACATTGCTGACAATAAACCAATAGAAAGTTAGCAATAATTATCAAAGTGCTAATCAAAACACAAACATTCTCCACACAGACATAAACAATTTAGCTTTGTTATTTCTTTTACATTTATCAAAGATAGGGAATGATTCTTTCTCTGTTCCTTCAACTAGTACCTGATGCTTTCAAATCAAGTAAGCTATGAAATTTCAGACTCCAAGATACCTATATTTTTATATTTAGTGTGCCTGACCTTCCATTGCATCTTCCAGGAAAATCCCCAAAGCTGGGTTACTCCATTTGTCTGCTTCCTGCCCTTCCACCTGCCTGGAAAAATGTGGCCAGTGAAGCTGATAAGCTACCTTTAATTGCTTTGATGGCTCTTTCACAAATTCAGTCTAATAAACATCCTTGAGACAGTGGAAACTAATGTAAACTTTTTAAATTTCTCTATCATTAATGCTTAGTAGAGATTAATAAATACCTCAATTTTATGAGTATATAATACCATTATTACACTGATATGACATGTTTATTTAAGGTACACAAATAAATGTCACCTTCAAGTTCCTACAGATTAGATGAGATTATATCAGATGCAGTAAAATTGCAAAAACATAAAGGAACTTGTCAGTTAATCTAATACATACAATATTGGATTAGAAAGGAGGAAAAAATATTCTTTACTTCCACAATGACATAGACAAAAAGTCAAAACCATAAATATTAAATCCTACTTCTCTGAGGTTATTAATAAGGGGAAAATATTCCTTTTTTAAATATTATGAACATTTTGATTCAATTATTTATTATTGGTGTGATGTGTCTTTGGAAGGGGCATGTAAGTAATGCTGGATCAGAAATAAAGGGAAATTCACTAGTAATCTCTGGGTAACAGACTAGAGCACTCAGAGTGGAAACTTTCATAGACTGAGATTAGAGGATAGGGGTAGTAGAAAAAAATCAATACTAAAGTTTTTCATTATAGAGTCAAGTAAGTTAACTTATTTCAGCTTAAATTATTTTGATTTTCTCTGAAACTATACCAGCAAAGCAATTATTTCATAAAGCCTATACTTTGAGAGAAATGAACTTGATATGGAAGATAATAATACAAAAATAAACTGCAAAATTATTCCCCAAATAGACCTCAGATCATACTTCCCCTTAGGCTCAAGAACATTGAAATTGAGCTGCTCTTTTATAAAACCGAGGGAATTTCAACTCTGAAGTGGGTGAAGGTATTAACAAGGGTCTTAAAAAACTGAGAAAGTAAAGTGGTTGCTAAGTAATTAGGTTGCTAACTATACTTGCTAAGAAAAGGAAATTAAAAGATTTCACAAAATTACAATAATTGAGTCTAAATGAAAGAAAACCATTAATTATTATTTCATATAATGTCATCCAGTTTAGTCTTGGAGAGAGGGCATGGTTAGAATGGTTTGATTAGGTGACCTAACACAGAACGTTCACCACAGCTACGTGTCTTATGAGCAGTGGTTGAATCTCAAATCACCTTTCTCCATGAGAGTGGGTCATGAGCTTTATGAAGAGAAAAGCAGCTGTAAATCAGACTAATGAAGCTTCACAGTGTGGAGGAGAAAATAGGCAGTACAGATAAACATTAAGTCACACCAAAACTTGGGGCATTTTTCCAAATGTTTCTGATTCTTCACTAACTAGTTGGCAATATCAAGCTAAGGCTATGTAAAAATTTTTTCTAAAGCTTTTGCTTTTTAAAGGAAAAAGTGTAATAGAACAGTAGTGAATAATATAACAGTTCTTTATGATTTAGCTTACCTCGATCTTTCTCTACAACCTGACTCTTCACCTTGCCTGGCAAAGGCCCCTGGGCAACTGGGCACAGAATTCACAGGTTCTAGAAACATCTGAGCTGATGACTTAGACTTTCTTTGTGGTATAACGTTCATTCATTCATTCAACATATTTTTAGCTCCTATTATGTGCTGTTCTATGTATGGTGCTTGCAGAACTCATATTCTAGTGGGGAAATAAACAGAGGCATAATAATAACATGGCAAGTAACAATAAAAGTGCTAAGAAAATAAAGAACATAGAGGTAGAATGAAAGGATGCTTTTTACATAGCAATGTCAGAAAGACGTTTCTATTTTAAAGTGATTTATGAGACAGAGCCTAAATGATGTGATGGAAAAAGTCAAGTGTAAATCTAGAAGAAAATTCCAGGTATAGGTAGCCTGGTATATTGACCCTTGAACAGACATGAATGGGGGGAGTGCAGGAGAGACAGTTAGTGGGGTAGGACGGGCTCGACTCATTGTGGGGAACACTGTGGCCCATGGAAAGAGCTTCAGTACTACTTTGAGGGAAACAGGAAGCCACTGGTGGGTTTTGATCCACGTGATACAGGATTTACTTACAGGACTATTGAGAACAGTCTAACACAGCAAACTGGCATAAATAAAAGTAAAATTTGCTCTTTATGAAGCAGACACAGATTACAGTAAGGATTCTCAAAACTTAACACCTTTAGGAACATTGTAATGAGTAGTACACACCCAGGTCTCCCGCATTGGAGGCAGATGCTTTAACCTCTGAGCCACCAGGGAAGCCCCAGTACATAATTTGGAAACAGATTTGGAAACCATCTTCTCAAAACCTGTTTCATTTTATTTCCTTGGGCCAAAAGTAAAGTGTACCAAAAGACTGTAACATATACCTTATAGTTAATGAAAAAAACTAAATTACAGTTACCTCTGGATGGTTCCTAACCAGTATCATCTAAGCATAACAATGTAAGGAATCTCTTGAAAAACTAGCACACTATATTTAAGAAAAGTCTTGTCAAATAATATTGGGAACAAAATAAACACAGATTTGAATGAATGACTTAAATCATTGATCTTTGAAGAAATAACTATCATTAAATTATTAATATTTATTATAAGTAGCCATATAATAACAGCTCAAAATTTTTATAACCTAAAACATTTAATCAATTGAAAATTCTAAGGGACTCTTTCACAGAGATTTGTTTGCTTTTGATCAAGCCACAAAAGAAACTAAACTCAATGTAAAAGGATTATCTCCACCTCTCTTTCAACATGTAAGCAATTATACTGTAGATAGGAAAGCAGAGAAAACATACATATATTATCTACTCTGTGCCAGTTCCTAGTACTAAGTATTTCTTCTTCATAATAAGCTGCTGACTCAGCATTATAAAGCATCAATATCAAAGCAAGTAAGAGATAGACAGGATTGAATCCCAAATGATTCAGGCTCCAAAGTGGTACTCCTGCTAATACACTGCCCCACTAACCTCACTATCTTTTCTTGTCTTAACAGACCAAAAGGAAAACTTTGAGAATACCATCTGGTTGCCTCAGTAACACTCTGATTATTTCACAAAACTGACTATTCAATATGCCTAAGAGCAAAAACGACTTCTGATCTTCAAACTATGCAGGCACTGATTTGAGCATCTACTCTAATAATGAAAATTATACACAAGACTCAAACACAGATGGAAATCCATCTTTATTTACTGCACATTAATTCAGACTTAAATTGAAGAAAGTAGGGAAAACCACTAGACCATTCAGGTATGACCTAAATCAAATCCCTTATGATTATACAGTGGAAGTGAGAAATAGATTTAAGGGCCTAGATCTGATAGATAGAGTGCCTGATGAACTATGGAATGAGGTTCGTGACATTGTACAGGAGACAGGGATCAAGATCATCCCCATGGAAAAGAAATGCAAAAAAGCAAAATGGCTGTCTGGGGAGGGCTTACAAATAGCTGTGAAAAGAAGAGACGTGAAAAGCCAAGGAGAAAAGGAAAGATATAAGCATCTGAATGTAGAGTTCTAGAGAATAGCAAGAAAAGATAAGAAAGCCTTCTTCAGCGATCAATGCAAAGAAATAGAAGAAAACAACAGAATAGGAAAGACTAGAGATCTCTTCAAGACAATTAGAGATACTAAGAGAACATTTCATGCAAAGATGGGCTCGATAAAGGACAGAAATGGTCTGGACCTAACAGAAGCAGAAGATATTAAGAAGAGGTGGCAAGAATACACAGAATAACTGTACAAGAAAGATCTTCACGACCCAGATAATCATGATGGTGTGATCACTAATCTAGAGCCAGACATCTTGGAATGTGAAGTCAAGTGGGCCTTAGAAAGCATCACCACGAACAAAGCTAGTGGAGGTGATGGAATTCCAGTTGAGCTGTTTCAAATCCTGAAAGATGATGCTGTGAAAGTGCTGCACTCAAT
>SJYT01051226.1:51805-62230 GCA_006410635.1 Cephalophus harveyi | reverse complement strand
CTCTGATGCTGGGAGGGATTGGGGGCAGGAGGAGAAGGGGATGACCGAGGACGAGATGGCTGGATGGCATCACTGACTCAATGGACGCTGAGTCTGAGTGAACTCTGGGAGTTGGTGATGGACAGGGAGGCCTGGCGTGCTGTGATTCAGTGGGTCGCAAAGAGTTGGACAAGACTGAGTGACTGAACTGAACTGAACTGAGAATGCAAGATTAAATTAGAGAAATTTGTTGCATTTCTTTACATTAACAAGGACATGCCAGCAAATAAAAAATATATATATATATTGCATTCAAAAAAAAAAAAAAAAAACCACTTAGGAATAAACCTTGTCAAGAAGGTGAAAGACTTATAAGCTAAGAATTATAAAACATTAATAAAGCAAATTGAAAATGACTGAAAGAAATGGAATGATAATCTATGCACTTGGATTGGAGGAATTGATATTTTTAAAATCGCCATATTACCCAAAGCAATCTACAGATATGATATGATCCCTAACAAATAAATGGTCCATGACATTTCATAGAACCATAACATATAATCCTAAAATTTATATGGAACCATAAAAGACTCACATTTGTCAAAGCAATCTTGGGAAAAAAGAACAAAGCTAGAGGTATAACCCTCCCAGATTCAGACAATGTTATAAAGCTACAATAAAAGAACATGGTGATTACATNACAAATAATCCATGACATTTCATAGAAGCATAACATATAATCCCAAAATTTATATGGAACCATAAAAGACTCACATTTGTCAAAGCAATCTTGGGAAAAAAGAACAAAGCTAGAGGTATAACCCTCCCAGATTCAGACAATATTATAAAGCTACAATAATTAAAAGAACATGGTGATTACATAAAAACAGATATATTGATAATGGAACAGAATAAAGAACCTGTAAATAAACTCAAAGATCTATGGCCCATTAATCTGTGACAAAGGAAAGAATATATTATGGAGAAAAAGTCTCTTCAGCAAGTGGTGTTGAGAAAGCTGTAGAGGAGCATGTAAATCAGTGAAGTTAAAACACATTCTCACACCCAATACATAATCGGTTCGGTTCAGTCACTCAGTTGTGTCCCACTCTTAGCGACCCCATGAATCGCAGCACTCCAGGCCTCCCTGTCCATCACCAACTCCCAGAGTTCACTTAGACTCGCGTCCATCGAATCAGTGATGCTATCCAGCCATGTCATCCTCAGTCGTCCCCTTTTCCTTCTGCCCCCAATCCCTCCCAGCATCAAAGTATTTTCCAATGAGTCAACCCTTTGCATGAGGTGGCCAAAGTACTGGAGTTTCAGCTTTAGCATCATTCTTTTCAAAGAAATCCCAGGGCTGATCTCCTTCAGAATGGACTGGTTGGATCTCCTTGCAGTCAAGAGTCTTCTCCAACATCACAGGTCAAAAGCATCAATTCTTCGGAGCTCAGCTTTCTTCACAGTCCAACTCTCACATCCATACATGACTACTGGAAAAACCATAGCCTTGACTAGATGGACCTTAAGTCGGCAAAGTAATGTCTCTGCTTTTGAATATGCTATCTAGGTTTGTCATAACTTTCTTCCAAGGAGTGAGCACCTTTTAATTTCATGGCTGTAATCATCATCTGCAGTGATTTTGGAGCCCCCCAAAATAAAGTCTGACACTGTTTCCACTGTATAATACCCAATACAAAAATAAACTCAAAATGGCTTAAAGACATGAATATAAAACATTTTGCTATAAAGCTTCTAGAGGATAATCTCTGACATAAGTTGTAGTAATGTCTCCTGAGGTCAGTCCCCCAAAGTAATAGAAATAAAAGCAAAATAAACAAGTGGGACCTACTCAAACTTACAAACTTTTATACAACAAAGGAAACCATAAACAAAACAAAAGACAACCTATGGACTGACAGAAAATAGTTGCAAAAGAAGCAATTGAAAAGGGCTTAATTTCCAAAATATACAAATAGCTCACACAACTCAATAACAATGACAACAACAAATAATTAAAAGATGAATAGAAGATCTAAATAGACATTTCTCCAAGAAGATATGCATATTGTCAACATGCATGTGAAAATATGCTTGAAATTGCTAATTATCAGAGAAATGCAAACAAGGAGATATCACCTCACAAAGGTCAGAATGGCCATCATTGAAAAGTCTAAAAATAATAAATGCTGGAAACGTTATGGCAGAATGGGAACCCACCTACACTATTGGTGAGGATATCTATGAAGAACAGTATAGAGGTTCCTTAAAAAAATAAAAATAGTGTTGTCATATGATTTTGCAATTCCACTACTAACCATATATCTGAAAAAAAAACTATAATTCAAAAAGATACATGCACCCCAATATTTATGGCAACACAATTTACAATAGAGAAGATATAAAAGCTACCTAAATATCCATCAACAGATGAATAGAAAAAGAAGATGTGATACACACACACACACACACACACACACACACACACTTACATATATACATATAATGGAATACTACTCATCCATAAAACAGTACATCTAGTCAAAGCTATAGTTTTTCCAGTAGTCACATATGGATGATAGAGTCGGACTGTAAAGAAAGCTAAGCACTGAAGAATTGAAACTTTTGAAGTGTGGTGTTAGAGAAGGCTCTAGAGAGTCCCTTGGACTACAAGAAGATCCAACCAGTCCATCCTAAAGGATATCAGTCCTAAACATTCGAAGGACTGATGCTGAGGCTGAAACTCCAATACTTTGGCTACCTGATGTGAAGAGCTGACTCACTGGAAAAGACCCTGATGCTGGGAAAGATTGAAAGTGGGAGAAGGGGATGACAGAGGATGAGGTAGTTGAGTGGCATCACCGACTCAATGGACATGAGTTTGAGCAACCACCAGGAGTTTGTGATGGACAGGGAAGCCTGGCATGCTGCAGTCCATGGGGTCGCAAAGAGTCAGACACAGCTGAGTGACTGAACTGACTGAACTGATAAAAAGGAATAAAATCATTCCATTTGCAGCAACATGGATGGACCTAGAGATTATTATGCTAAGTGAAGTTAAGTCAGAAAGAGAAAGACAAATACTATATGATATCACTTATATGTAGAACATAAAATATGACACAAATGAACTTATTTATAGACAGAAATAGCCTCACAGATGTCAAAAAGACAATTACATTTATCCAGGTGGAAATTGGGTGAAGGAGAAATGAAAGAGTTTGGGATTAACAAATATAAGCTATTATACATAAAACAGATAAACAATAAGGTCCTACTGCATAACACAGGGAATTATATTCAATGATATATACAAACTGAATTGCTGTGCTATATACCAGAAACTAACACAATGTGGTACATCTATAATACTTCAATAAAAATTTCAATGTAAAAAAATTATATTTGTGCATCACAAAACCTTATCAGGAAAGGAAAAATGCAGCTCACAGAAGGTGTAAAAGACATTTGCAAATCACATATCTGATAAGGGATTAATACCCAAGGTAAAAAGAGAATTCTTAAAACTCGACAGGAAAAAACAAACAACTCAATTCATAAATGGGAAAAGAACTTGTGTAGACATGTCTACAAATCAATACTTGAAAAAAGAAATTTTACTAATATGTGGAAAATATACAATAAAGTAAACAACCAATGGGTCAAAGAAAAAATTAAATGAGAAAAAATATCCTAAACAAAAATGCAAGAACAACTTAGTATAATTTATAGGATGCAAGAAACAGTACTGAGGGAAGTTCATTGTAATAAATACCTTCATTAAAATAAAAAAGGAGGACACTTCTCAAATAACAAACCTAAATTTATACCTCAAATGACAAAAAACAAGAAGCAAAGCTCAAAGTTAGCAGAAGGAAAGAAATAACCACAATTAGAGCAGAAATAAAGGAGAGAAAACCAATAAAAATAAAACTGAGAGTTGGGATTTTGAAAATATAAACACATTACCTTCAGTTAGCCTAACCAGGGAATGAATCAAATAAAATGAAAAATGAAAGAGAAGGCATAGTAACTAAGTAATATTTCTAAAACTGAATCATACAGAATGTGCAAAACAATCAGCTCAGTTCAGTACATCCTCTGTCATCCCCTTCTCCTCCCACCTTCAGTTTCCCCAGCAAGGGTCTTTTCCAATGAGACAGCTCTTTGCATCAGGTAGCCAAAGTATTGGAGCTTCAGCTTCAGCATCAGCCCTTCCAATGAATAGTCAGGACTGATCTCCTTTAGAATGGACTGATTGGATCTCCTTGCAGTCCAAGGGGCTCTCAAGAGTCTTCTCCAACACCACAGTTTACAATCATCAATTCTTTGGCACTCAGCTTTCTTTATAGTCCAACTCTCACATCCATACATGACCACTGGAAAAACCATAGCCTTGACTAGATAGACCTTTATTGGCAAAGTAATGACTCTGCTTTTTAGTATGCTGTCTAGGTTGGTCATAATTTTTCTTCCAAGGAGCAAGTATCTTTTAATTTCATGGCTGCAGTCACTATCTGCAGTGATTTTGGAGCCCAAAAAAATACAGTCTGCCACTGCTTCCAGTGTTTCCTCATCTATTTGCCATGAAGTGATGGGACTCAAAGTCATGATCTTCATTTTTTGAATGGTGAATTTTAAGCCAGTTTTTTCACTCTGCTCTTTCAGTTTCATCAAGAGGCTCTTTAGTTCCTCTTTGTTCTCTGCTATAAATGTAGTGTCATCTGCAAATCTGAGGCTATGATATTTCCCCTGGCAATCTTAATTCCAGCTTGTGCTCCATCCAGCCTGGCATTTCTCATAATGCTCTCTGCATACAAGTTAAATAAGCAAGGTGACAATAAACAGCCTTGACAGGCTCCTTTCCTGATTTGAAATCAGTCTGTTGTTCCATGTCCTGTTCTAACTGTTGCTTCTTGGCCTGCATACAAATTTCTCAGGAGGCAAGTAAGGTGATCTGGTATTACCATGTCTTGAAGAATAATCCTCAGTTTGTTGTGATCCACACAGCCCAAGTCTTTGGCATAGTCAATAAAACAGGAGTAGGGGTTATTCTGGAATTCTTTTTCTTTTTCTATGATCTAATAGATGTTTGACCTCTGGTTTCTCTGTCTTTTATAAATCCAGCTTGAACATCTGGAAGTTCTCTGTTCATGTACTGTTGAAGCCTGGCTTGGAGAATTTTGAGCATTACTTTGCTAGCGTGTGAGATGTGTGCAATTGTGCAGTAGTTTGAACATTCTTTGGCATTATCTTTCTTTGGGATTGGAATGAAAACTGATCTTTTCCAGTCCTTTGGCCATTGCTGAATTTTCCAAATTTGCTGACATATTGAGTGCAGCACTTTCACAGCATAATCTTCTAGGATTTGAAACAACTCAGCTGGAATCCAATACTGGTGGGTTTAATGCCATTTATGGAGACGATGGGTAAAATACTCAATATGTTAGGAAACAGAATGATGAAACAATATGAAGAAGAGATTAAAATTATTTTAAAAATAAATCTCTCTTCAAGAAGTACAGACCAATATCAAAAACTCTAGCATATAGAAAGTTAAATTTCCAGGAGCAGAGGAGAGACAGAATGAGCAAGGAAATATATAAAATAGCAGAAATCAATTTTTCCCAAACTTGATAATAGAGATTCACTTATAAATTCAAGGACTTCAGCAAGCCCCACGTTTGAGAAATATGATGATTATCATACTTGTACACACCATAGTCAAGCTTCTAGAAGTCAAAAGTAAAGAAAAAATTGTGAAAACAGTTGGAGAAAAACCACATACTATATTCAGAAGTGAAATGTTTTTAATAACAGCTAATCTTTTCATCAGAAGCTATAGACATCAAGATACAGTGCAGTGACATCTTTAAAGTGGTAAAATAACAAACAGCACCCATAATTCTGCATCTGTGGCAAAAATTTTCTTCAATAATAAAGATGAGGGTTTTCTGTAGAAAAAGAAATGGCATGGGTTCACTTTTCCATACTCCTTGCAAAGCAAATCTATAAACCCTCGAAGTACTGCAAGGGACAACCAAAAAACTTTGCAAGATTATACAAAACATGCAGACTTGTTTGAGATCTGCAGACTGAACAGTGTCAGGACATCTTGCATCACTCACTCAACAGGGAATAGTCACCCTGATTTGGCATTTCCTGACCAGTGACCTAGCAATAGAAGGTGACCCAGATATGCTCATTCCTTTCCTGTGTCAAGTGATATTTCCTCTGACAATATCAGGTTAGCCAAAATCACTGGCAAAGAGGATGGATGTAAGCCCCACTAGAAATAAACTACCAAGGGAAATACTGTCCTTTACTGATAGACTTGATATTCCCCTTTTGTACAAAGAGATACCAAAGCAAATAGGTAGTGTCTGCAATGAAGGATTTAGCTGTTGTAAGCAGCTATTTTTAGGAAATTTTCTTTATGACCATGACAAATGACCATCAACTCTACTCCTATAAGAGAAACCAAGATAAATAGATGGAACAAGTAACAGCAAACAACCTTGTGTGGGAAGTGTTTTTCCCACACTTGACTTTCCTTTTGTACCCAGTAACACGTGGGTTGGTGGGCAGCCCTAANTGACAAATGACCATCAACTCTACTCCTATAAGAGAAACCAAGATAAATAGATGGAACAAGTAACAGCAAACAACCTTGTGTGGGAAGTGTTTTTCCCACACTTGACTTTCCTTTTGTACCCAGTAACACGTGGGTTGGTGGGCAGCCCTAATAATGAGATATCATGACACCATTCCACCACTGAGATACAACCTGTGGCCAAGTCTGTGAAAACCCTGCATTCACTCAGGCAACAGCAGCCAGGATCAGTGGGAATTTTACTAGTACCAGAAAAACTAAACAAGGAAAAATAATAGAAAGGCTCTGGAGGTTAAACTGCCTTGGGATATAAAGACAACAGATGTAGGGGAAGATCTGTGCACTAAACCTAAACAGAGTGATTGCCTATTAAAATAAGTGATTTAATAAGACCGACAGTGTCCCAAGATACTAGAAAACAAATTAGGATGCAGTAGGGAATCACCAATAAGAACAGATACTGAATCTGAGTAAAGACAATCTGAAAAAAGATTTAAAGCATGCATTATAAACTCGATTCAACACTCAATTATATTCTTGAAACAAATGAAAAAAATTAAAATCACAGGAAAAATATGGATGTCATTTGAAAGAAAAAATAGAAGTTACAGAACTGAAAAATACAGTAACAAAATAAAATAAAAAAACTCTCACTAGATGAGTTCAATACTAGAATGGAGATGAATTATAAAATAGGATAGAACTAGTGAACTTGAGGAAAAAGCAATATAACTCATCCAATATGAATAACAATGAGAAAATAGATTAAGGTAAAAAATGAGCCTGAGTGACCTATGAACCAATAATGAAAGACTAAAGATTTCTATTATCAAATCCCAGGAAAATATGGAAAAAAGAGTAGGAATGAAAATTTACTAAATTTGCTGAAAGATACACACCTACAATTCCAAGAAGCTGAGCGAAGTCCCAACAAGATAAATCTAAGGAAGCCCATGCTGAAAGCACATAACAAACATTTGAAAACTAAAGTTAAAAAAGTTTTGAAAGCAGCCAGAGAGAAATGGCACATCATCTATAAGGAAACGTGGGTGTTAGTTATAGCAGCAACATAAGAAACAAGAGAGTTCAGGAAGAAGTAATTATATGTTTCAAGTACTGAAGGTAAACAATTATCAACCACAAATTACACATGCAATAAGGCTATCACTCAGGAATGAAAGAATTTATTGTCAGTACACCTACCCTTAAAGATTATCATTGTTTAGTGGCTAAGTTGTATCTGACTCTTTTGTGATCCCATGAACTATAGCCATCTGGGATCCTTTCCTCATGGGATTTCCCAGATAAGAATACTGGAGTGGGTTGCCATTTCCTGCTCCAGGGGATCTTCCAGACCCAGGGATTGAACCTGCATCTCCTGCATTGTGGGCAGATTCTTTACCACTGAGCCAATAGGGAAGCCCCACCTTTAAAGATTAGCCAAAGAAAATTCTTCAAACTGAAAATGAATGATAAATGAGGAAATTTAAGAGCAAATATAAGAATACTGGAGTGGGTTGCCATTTCCTGCTCCAGGGGATCTTCCAGACCCAGGGATTGAACCTGCATCTCCTGCATTGTGGGCAGATTCTTTACCACTGAGCCAATAGGGAAGCCCCACCTTTAAAGATTAGCCAAAGAAAATTCTTCAAACTGAAAATGAATGATAAATGAGGAAATTTAAGAGCAAACAAAACTAGAAATCTTCAAAAGAAATAGTTATGATAAAAAGTGAAATTATCAAGTGAAAAATAGAAAGAAATAGAATCAATGAAACCAAAAGATGATTCTTTATAAATCAATAAAAAATATAATATTATATTGATCAAGACAAGGCAAAATAAAATACAAATTAGCTATAGCAAAATAAAATAAAGTACATACTACAAATCATGTCATTTGTGAAGTTACTCAGTCATGTCTGATTCTTTGTGATCCTGTGGACTATTGCCTGCCAGGCTCCTCCATCTGTGGAATTCTCCAGGACATAATATTGGAGTGGATTGCCATTTCCTTCTCCAGGGGATCTTCCCAACCCAGGTATTGAACCCAGGTCTGCCACATTGCAGGCAGACTCTTTACCATCTGAGCCACAGGGGAAGCTCCATGTCATTAAAAGGGTAGAAATTTCATTAATCAATAAGAAAACTTAGATGCCTTGGGTATATTTCTTGGAAGACACTAATTACTGCAGAAGAAATAAGTAACCTGAATATCTGTATCTATTGGGGAAAAAAATTGTTAAAATCTTTCTCACAAAGAAAATTCCTGACCCAGAAATCTTCACGGGTGAATTAAAAATAACACTTAAGAAAACTACAATTTCTACAAAGACACTTTCAGAAAATAGCAAAAATAGAAACAATTTCCAAATGATTTTATGAGGACAGTAGTATATGACAGCAAACTTAAACCAAGAAGATATATTCCTGGGGAAAAAAAAAAAAAAGCTAAAAATAGAACTACAGCAGGGGCTCACCAAAGGAATGAATGCCCTATTATTCTGTACATAGAAATACCAGGTTACTTAAAAAGCCATTTAACATGTTAGAATTCTAGCCTCATTGTACATCCAGCTTGTGCTGGCAAATAACTGTGTTATTGCCTAACCCATATTCATGGATGGGATGGCTGCTTTAGCAGAAGGAGGATTTGAAGGCCTCGAAAGTGTCTCATTTGGGACATTTACTACTAGGAACAGCACTTAAGATGCTCATTTAGCTCCACTTGCCATTAAGACATTGCTGGGAAAAATAAAGGCCCTCTCAAGCATTCTGGAAGTCCACAGTTCAGTTCAGTCGCTCAGTTGTGTCCGACTCTTTGTGACCCCATGAATCGCAGCACGCCAGACCTCCTTGTCCATCACCAACTCCCGGAGTTCACTCAGACTCGCGTCCATCGAGTCGGTGATGCCATCCAGCCATCTCATACTCTGTCATCCCCTTCTCCTCCTGCCCACAATCCCTTCCAGCATCAGAGTCTTTTCCAGTGAGACAACTCTTCCCATGAGGTGGCCAAAGTACTGGAGTTTCAGCTTCAGCATCATTCCTTCCAAAAAAAATCCCAGGGCTGATCTCCTTCAGAATGGATTGGTTGGATCTCCTTTGCAGTCGAAGGGACTCTCAAGAGTCTTCTCCAACACCACAGTTCAAAAGCATCAGTTCTTCAGCACTTGGTCTTCTTCGCAGTCCAACTCTCACATCCATACATGACTACTAGAAAAACCATAGCCTTGACTAGATGGACCTTTGTTGGCAAAGTAATGTCTCTGCTTTTCAATATGCTATCTAGGTTAGTCATAACTTTTCTTCCAAGGAGTAAGCATCTTTTAATTTCATGGCTGCAATCACCATCTGCAGTGATTTCGGAGCCCAAAAAAATAAAGTCTGACACTGTTTCCACTGTTTTCCCATCTATTTCCCATGGAGTGATGGGACCGGATGCCATGATGTTCGTTTTCTGAATGTTGAGCTTTAAGCCAACTTTTTCATTCTCCACTTTCACTTTCATCAAGAGGCTTTTTAGTTCCTATTCACTTTCTACCATAAGGGTGGTGTCATCTGCACATCTGAGGTTATTGATATTTCTCCCGGTAATCTTGATTCCAACTTTTGCTTCTTCCAGCCCAGAGTGTCTCATGATGTACTCTGCATAGAAGTTAAATAAGCAGGGTGACAATATACAGTCTTGACATACTCCTTTTCCTACTTGGAACCAGTCTGTTGTTCCATGTCCAGTTCTAACTGTTGCTTCCTGACTTGCATACAGATTTCTCAAGAGGCAGGTTAGGTGGTCTGGTATTCCCATCTCTCAGAATTTTCCACAGTTTA
>SJYT01051226.1:37260-50478 GCA_006410635.1 Cephalophus harveyi | reverse complement strand
TATTTGTAAGGCCTCCCAGACAGCCATTTTGCTTTTTTGCATTTCTTTTCCATGGGGATGGTCTGGATCCCTGTCTCCTGTACAATGTCTCAAACCTCATTCCATAGTTCATCAGGCACTCTATCTGTCAGATCTAGGCCCTTAAATCTATTTCTCACTTCCACTGTATAATCATAAGGGATTTGATTTAGGCCATACCTGAATGGTCTAGTGGTTTTCCCTACTTTCTTCAACTTAAGTCTGAATTTGGTAATAAGGAGTTCATGATCTGAGCCACAGTCAGGTCCTGGTCTTGTTTTTGTTGACTGTAGAGAGCTTCTCCATCTTTGGCTGCAGAGAATATAATCAATCTGATTTTGATGTTGACCATCTCGTGATGTCCATGTGTAGAGTCTTCTCTTGTGCTGTTGGAAAAGGGTGTTTGCTATGACCAGTGCATTTTCTTGGCAAAACTCTATTAGTCTTTGCCCTGCTTCATTCCATTTTCCAAGATCAAATTTGCCTGTTACTCCAGGTGTTTCTTGACTTCCTACTTTTGCATTCCAATCCCCTATAATGAAAAGGACCTCTTTTTTGGGTGTTAGTTCTACAAGGTCTTGTAGGTCTTCATAGAACCGTTCAACTTCAGCTTCTTCAGTGTTACTGGTTGGGGCATAGACTTGGATTACTGTGATATTGAGTCCACAGCTATCTCCAAATGACTCAGCAAGAAGGGGAAGAAACAAAAATATTATTTCAACATTCAGTGGAGAGTCTTAACTAAGTGTACTCAGTTGCTGAGTCATGCAGCCTGCCAGGCTTAATCCTAAGCATGGAGATTAACTTCATAAAACCAGGTTATCCACAAAGCATTACTATTCCAAAAGAAGTAAATTAAAGGATGCTTCATGGTATCTCAAGTCTGCAGTCATTGTAGAGTCACATGTTACTTATGCTTATTTTCTATTCTGCTCAGTTTTCTTATTGCTATTTATTTTGCATTCTATTGCTTTTTCCTAAAGTTCACTAGTTCTAATCTTTTTCATAATTCATCTCCACTCTAGCATTTAACTCATATGGTGAGGATTTTTTTTTTTTTAATTCTGTTACTATATTTTTCAGTTGTGTAAGTTCTATTTGATTCTTTCAAACAACATCTATTTCTTTCTTGTGATATGATTTTTTTCATTTGTTTCAAGAATGGTATTTAATATTGAAAGAAATTTTTAATGGCTGCTTAAAATGTTTTTTGTTTGTGTGATACTGCTTGTCCTCCTGATCGATGTTGATTGTCCGTGGTGCTCCCAGAGTTGCAGGGCCTTGGAGATCTTTTAAATGAGTTCTTAGAACAGTAAATGACATTAAAAATTCTTTCACATTTTGTTGTAACTTCAGTGGCTGGATATGCATCCCATCTCACCTCGAGCTAGTCTCCATTATTCACCCTATGGCCCAAGTTAGTAGATGGAGTTGCTGCCCTGATCTCTCAAGACTGACAGTCCAGAACTCAAATATGCATGGGCTGGGTCACCCTAGGGGCAAGCTGAGGTCTCAGTCCCACCCAGTGGCAAAAGATTTAAATTATTGATCTCCCCTCTGATCTCTACAGTTACTAGCCTCATACACAGAAAGTACCTTTTAGATGTACACCTATGCAATCTGGCACATAGCATCCTGTTGCTGACCAGGGTTCTTGGCCTAAAAATAGACAACAGGCCAGATGAGAAATTCAGGCAAGGTTTTATTGCCTTGCCTGCTGCAGCAGGAGGGAGCAAAAACAGGTAAGAGGTTCTTCTGTTCACTAGTTCCCTGGTTTGAGAGGGCAAGCTGGTTTCTTATATAGAGTGAGGTAGGGGTAGGTGCAGAGGTTGAGCCAGAAGGGTGGCTTAGGTGGTTTGCTCATTCCTTTGTTATTGTTGTATACAGGGGACATATGCTGTACATTGCTTTCCTCTCCAACTCCTGTGTTTGTTCCCTGCTCTTCAAAAGTGTCAGAAATTCATGTTTGTTTGTTTGTTTTTCCTATCTTGTTGTTCATAATTTGCCCTAACTATGAATGCACATAGTTATTTTTAGTCCCTTGTAGTTTCTTTGTATTTTGTTGCTCAAGGAGACATTTGCCCAGGTGTAAGCACTGCAGCAAAGGGTCCAGGTCCCAGCCTGCCTCAATCCTTTCCTTCTGAAAAGTCTCTCCCTTCTTTTCTGTTTAGAACAACTTTTCTTCAGATTGAACTCAGGTGTCATGTATGCAACAAGCTCTCTGTGATTCCTCTGGGCTGAGTGAGGTGTGGCCCTACCTGTGCTTGCTCAGGCCCTCATAGATTTATCATAAAATGATTTACTGTATTGTCATGTATTCTGATTGCCAATTTCCCTGCATCTCTACCACCACAAGTGAGCTCGATTAGGCAAGGGCTGGGTCTGATATATGTCTTTTATCATCTAGGACTTACGGGAAGGCCTGCAATAAATGGTAGCCTATGGAATGAAAAGTACACAGAATCAGGAATCACTGTTGGTTTACTTATGTATCCTCAGTGCTGGGCATTCAGTACATGCTCAGTAAATATTTGTTAAATGAACAAATGACTGGAGGGAGAAGATTATAAAGAGAAAAAAAAAAGAAGCTGACGGGAGGTTATGTTCTTTCCATTTAGAACTNAATACACAGAATCAGGAATCACTGTTGGTTTACTTATGTATCCTCAGTGCTGGGCATTCAGTACATGCTCAGCAAATATTTGTTAAATGAACAAATGACTGTCTGGAGGGAGAAGATTATAAAGAGAAAAAAAAAGAAGCTGATGGGAGGTTATGTTCTTTCCATTTAGAACTTGTAAACAAATCTTCCTGGAAAGCTGCTTCTTTCATGCTCTTTGATCTCCCACAGTTCTTAGAAATTCTCTGTCCCTCTACAGGCAATTATAATTGCTGCATGTTGCAAACTGCCAGAATAAGTCTATAGTCTCTCACTCTATCATTTGCAGAATCAAAGAACCTATTACTTTTTTCTGCACAGCATTAATAACCTCAATGGAGTTAATAAGAAATTTGTAAACTTTATCAATAGATTTGTGTACCTTGAGTTGTGAAATGCCAGTTTCACACATTAGGAAAAAAGTCAACAAGAATGATGAGTACACGTGTCTCTTTCAATTCTAGTTTCCTCCATGTGTATGCCCAGCAGTGGGATTGCTGGGTCATAAGGCAGTTATATTCCTAGTTTTTTAAAGAATGTGGTACATAGACACAATGGAGTATTACTCAGCCATTAAAAAGAATACAATAAATGCTGGAGAGGGTGTGGAGAAAAGGGAACCCTCTTACACTGTTGGTGGGAATGCAAACTAGTACAGCCATTATGGAGAACAGTGTGGAGATTCCTTAAAAAACTGCAAATAGAACTGCCTTATGACCCAGCAATCCCACTGCTGGGCATACACACCGAGGAAACCAGAATTGAAAGAGACACATGTACCCCAATGTTCATTGCAGCACTGTTTATAATAGCCAGGACATGGAAACAACCTAGATGTCCATCAGCAGATGAATGGATAAGAAAGCTGTGGTACATATACACAATGGAGTATTACTCAGCCATTAAAAAGAATTCATTTGAATCAGTTCTAATGAGATGGATGAAACTGGAACCTATTATACAGAGTGTAGTAAACCAGAAAAAAAAAAACACCAATACAGTGTACTAATGCATATATATGGGATTTAGAAAGATGGTAACGATAACCCTGTATGCGAGACAGCAAAAGAGACACAGATATATAGAACAGACTTTTGGACTCTGTGGGAGAGGGAGAGGGTGGGATGATCTGGGAGAATGGCATTGAAACATGTATAATATCATATATGAAACGAGTCACCAACCCAGGTTCAATGCATGATACTGGATGCTTGGGGCTATTGTACTGAGACGACCCAGAAGGATGGTATGGGGAGGGAGGAGGGAGGGGGATTCAGGATGGGGAGCACGTATACACCTGTGGTGGATACATGTTGATGTATGGCAAAACCAATACAATATTGTAAAGTAATTAACCTCCAATTAAAATAAATAAATTTATGTTTAAAAAAAGAATGATGAATAACTCACATGCATCATTTTGCCATCTCACTTGCCAGAATGCAGTAAACCCAAGGCTTGAAATGTTGGTCAGAAATGTGACTTTTCTGCCCATAATACCAGGATGCAGGTTTACTGGTCTTATATGAGGGCCTGGGTATGGGAGTTGGGCTTCTAGGAGCTGGGATAAAAACAGAAATATTTAATCTTTGATCACAGGAATGTTGAACCAAGGAAAGTCTGTTGCAAAACACAGACCCATATACTGAAGAGAGTAATATCATACAACATCCATTCCTATACCCCATAAGCACTCATTGTGAACTACTAAGTGTCAAGCTTCTTCTGGACTTTTAATGCATATGGACTGCAAATTCTGACAGGTTAAAGACTGAAATAGAAGCTAAAGACTAAAACAGAGGTTGACAAAAGTAGGCAGAATAAAACCCTTCAGAAATTCCCATACATACCAAAATCTCTGTGAATATGATACCTTAGGTGACAAACAGACTTTGCAGATCTGATTAAGGTTATAGACCTTCAGATGTGGAGATTATCCTGGGTCACCCTCATGGGCCCAGTCGAATCACATCAATTATTTTTTTTAAATATGTATTTATTTGTTTGTTAAAGAATCTGCCTGTAATTAAGGAGACTCGGGTTTAATCCCTGCGTTGGGAAGATCCCTTGGAGAAGGAAATGGCTATCCACTCCAATATTCTTACCTGGAGAATTCTGTGGACAGAGGTGCCTGGCTACAGTCCATGGGGTCACAAAGCATTGGACATGACTATGTGACTAACACTTTCACTTTCATTTATTTATTTGGCTGCATCTTAGGTCTTAGTTGTGGCAAGTAGAATTTTGTTGCATCATATGGGATCTTTTGTTGCAGCACACAGGCTCTCTAACTGGCACATGGGCTCAGTAGCTGCAACATATGGGATCCAGAGCTTGAGGGCTTTGATGGTTGCAGTGCTCAGGCTTGGTTGCCCCATGACATATGGGACCTTAGTTCCCTGACCAGGGATTCAACTTGTGTCCCTTGCATTGCAAGGTGGATTCTTAACTACTGGACCCACCAGATAAATCTCTAATCACATGAATTATTAAAAGATGAGAACCTTTCCTGGCTGTGGTCAGAGAGATGCAACCTGCAGATGAAGAGAAGAGCCACAAGCCAAGGAAGGCTGGTGAATTCTAGAAGTTAGATTGACCCTCATCTTATAGCCAGCAAGAAAATAAAGGCCTCTCATCTATAATTAGAGGAGTTGAATAATGCCAACAACTCAAATGGTCAAGGAAATATCAATATATCATCCCCTAGAACTTCCAGAAGCTAATGCAGCCCTACTGATATCCTGATATTAGCCCAGTGAAACCAGTATGGAAGTCCTGACCTATAGGACTGTAAGAAAATAAATTTGTGTTGTTTTAAGCCATTACATTGTTGATAATTTGCTACAGAAGTAATAGAAAACTAATACAGCAAACAAAAAATTCCAAGGTAAGTATAAATAAAATCAAAGCAAAATTTTGCAAATTGACAAGAGCTTCTTAAACATTGACTAGGACTTGAAACTCACTGCCTTTGGGTGCTGCAGTGTGGTATTGAACCATGTACAGCCCCTGTGTCCTTGTCTTTTAAAGTAAAATGCTGATACAAGAGTTAATGATTGTGAAATGTGATGGTGTAGAAACAAAGAACAGCTGATAACAATTTAGACTGTGCTTCTGCCACATAACAGAATCACTGAACTCCAAGTTCCCTGAAAGATATAAAGACCTGACACACATTCCTAAGTTGTTTTTACAGGAAGATGAAAACTGCTGACCATAAGAACATAGACCCTAGACTGGTTGAAACCAGAAGGTTGATGAAGCTTAATACTTCACCTTGATGCAAACCAATCCAAGAACTATCCATGAGTTGATCATGTTCTTCTCCTTGAACACTATAAAACTCATTACTACCTTCTCCTGGGACAGCCACATGGTCTTCAGGGCATTAGCCCAGTATGGCCCCTTTTGCCTGGCAAAGCAATTAAAACCACCCTTTTCTACTTCACCCAAAACTCTGTCTCCATGTTTCTATTCAGCACCAGTGAACACAGGCTGAATTTCAGAAACACTATAGACAGGCATACAGGTGACAAAGAAGACTGGATACTGGGTAGACAAATACACCTATCAAAATATTTTATCTGTTCCCAATGTCTCCTAAGAACAGGACTCTGTTTTTGTTATGAATGAAGAGGAGCAGAACAGGAAAAAAAAAATGGTGGAGTTAATGGGAAATGAAGAACAAAATGTGTGTAGAATTTTCAGATGCCAACAGAGATCAAATCCAAGCATGACAAGACAAAACTGGCTTTTCCCAAAAAATAAAAGCAAATTAGAAACACCTGCTGAGTATAAAAGAGCTTGAAAATACCATTGATTGTGTTGAATTTCTAAGGGACTGAGTCTTAGTCTGGCCTGTGGCTCACTAATGAGTGCTTTTTTTTTTTTTTTTGGTGGAAGTGCTTATGTATAATGAGGGTTGAGAAATCTTAGTTTAAGGGATGTCTGATCCCTGAGCTTTTAAAAATATTTCTTTGTCAGTGTAGGAAAATACATGATTGACTAGAGAGAGGCCTTAAGCCAAGGAAGATGAGGTTGGAAGTACTAGGGGAGAAAAACAGGGAAGATGGGAAAAAGTGTCAAGCAAATTTTTACCATTGCTCAGCTTGATTTTTGATCACACACCAACATGCCTATGTAAACAGAAGAATCAGACACCAGACTTGTCTTCTGAAATGTCCCTGATGGCCTTTCCTTGCCCAGTTTCCTCTCTCATTCTGGCTGTGTCTTGCTCTTGGCTACTCTCAGAATAATTTTGATTTGAACTTGGCTCCTTGACTGACCTTGACACACCTCTCACCTCCTCCAGAGACATGGGGAGTTCAGCAGCTCTTCTCCCACAGGAGAAAATTAGGCTCTGGGCATAGTTTTCATAATGCTTTTGTGGTAAAAAAAAAAAAAATCAAATTATGTGCTCTCTTACCTGTCTGATATGACTAAGGAAGACACAGTATCAGTTGCTTGAGTCCCATGGATGCTTAGGGGCAGATATGTAGTCAGCTTTACATATTTACTTCCTTACCCTAAGAGTGCCCAAGGAACTAACATGTGCCATGCACGTTACCACATACAGATGACTCAGTGCTGATGGATTTAGACAAAAATGGGCCTTGCACTCGAGAAACTAACAAACAAGCAACTCTCAGTTACCATGGTGAATTTTAAGCCAGGTAAGCACAGAATGCTGTGGAAGAACTGCTCCAAAAGGCAACTATGGGAGCAAGTTTAATACTGATCAGGGGTTAGACTGAACCTAGAACTGTTTCTTTCTATCTAGAAAGAAACCTTAATAAATTACCCTATACTTCTAATTTTATATGTGAAGAATCTCAAGTGTACAGAGGGGATGTTGCCTCGGGGTGACTTAGGAAGCTCTAAGCTCATGATGCTTCAACACATCATAAGATTTCTCTTGTAGTTTTAATTTTGAGAACATTTGAGGTGGATGAACCTAGAATCTATCATACACAGTGAGTAGGTCAGAAAAAGAAAAATAAATACAGTATTCTAATGCACATATATGGAATCTGGAAAAATGGTACTGAATAACTTACTTACAGGGCAACAGTGGAGAAACAGACATAGAGAATAGATTTAATTCAGCAATTCTCAATCTGCCTCTGTCCCCATCCATGGTGCTATGTTTTTGCACGTGGGAAGTAGGCTAAAGCAAGGTGTATGAGACCAATTTCCTGACCCATACCAACACAATCTTGCATAAAAGGCCTGGAAACTAGATCAGATAATTTCAATAGGTCTGCTCTTCCAATAGTCAGGATATTCCATTCATATTGAAATATTAAGAACTTTTTTTAATACAGGCCCCCCAAAGAATTTGCATATTAAAAATGAAATATGGAGACGTATTGCTTAGCCTAAAATCTGAACTCCTTCCTGTTTGTTGAAATTACATGCTGTTTGTTCATTACACTTTTAGACATATTTTTCTATTGCCAGATGACAATTAGTTCCTAAATACTATCATTACCCACATACAAGCACTACAAAATAATCATCATTCAACAGAGGCTTCCCCAATTATTCATTCCTTGGTTAGACCTTAAATGATCATTTGGCCTGATTATCTATTCTCAGCTTTCAGTTAATTAGCTGAGTAACCTCTGCTCATCTTACTTTGTTAGTACTCTGCACAGACCCAGAGAAAAGTGCTCCAGGAAGGACAGTCTGGCTACTTTTGCATTCATGTGGCAGCCAGTAGAGTTTAGTTAATGAAATTTGCAGCTTTTCTTCTCCTTTAACCTTTCAAAGTTCATCCATGATAGATCTGTGCTATCTATGATCCTGCTCAAATCAAGCCAAGGGAAAGATATATTTTGCATTTCATTCATCTAAAAATTAACACTTCATTAGAGCAAATAGAGCTACTTTCTACATTCCTATGGAAAATGAAAGTTCAAGGCAGTTAATAATAGGTCACAGATCTACTGGGATGTGATGAGCCCTGGATTATAGTCCTGCAGTGTTTGATGCACACAATTTCCCACAAGCTCCTCCAAGAAATGATGATGAGGTCATTTAGGATAAAGATGTTGGATATTTTAAGTCCCAAACCAAAATGCTTTCATGTTAGAAGAAAAAGAAGGATTAGAAAATAGTCATTATAGGATTAATTTTACTTTCTAATCCCAAACCTTCTTGTCAATTTAAGACAGTCACCCATGAAAAGCTCACTGCTTTCTTCTACTCACACTCAATACTTCTGACACCAGATGTGAAAGTTTGTTTCCACACCAGTCAAGTCTATGGCACCAACTGGGTACCCTACAATTCAATTCAGTACTGACACTATCCACCTTGAATTAGTATCAGATCCCTCAAGTTAAGAGCTCAGTCCCACAGGTCTGTCCCTAGTTCAGTTGGCAATTGTAAATTCCAGGCTATGCCTGATAACTTCTGACTGACAACCACCTTGTTTTTAACAATTCGCTAGAATAGCTCACAGACCTTGGGGCAACACTTATATTTACCAATGTATTATACAGGATACAAGTAAAGATACAAATGAACTGATAGATAGGGTGGGGTATGGAGAAGGTTGCAAAGCACCCTTACCCTCTCTGGTTATACTAGCTTTCCAGCACCTCCACGTGCTTAGGTTTGTTTCCACACCAGTCAAGTCTATGGCACCAACTGGGTACCCTACAATTCAATTCAGTACTGACACTATACACCTTGAATTAGTATCAGATCTCTCAAGTTAAGAGCTCAGTCCCACAGGTCTGTTCCTAGTTCAGTTGGCAATTGTAAATTCCAGGCTATGCCTGATAACTACTGACTGACAACCACCTTGTTTTTAACAATTCGCTAGAATAGCTCACAGACCTTGGGGCAACACTTATATTTACCAATGTATTATACAGGATACAAGTAAAGATACAAATGAACTGATAGATAGGGTGGGGTATGGAGAAGGTTGCAAAGCACCCTTACCCTCTCTGGTTATACTAGCTTTCCAGCACCTCCACGTGCTTTGCAACCTGGAAGTTCCGTGAATGTTCTACTTTGGTAATTTTTACTGAAACTAGATTACATATCCTCAACTGATCACTAACTCAATCTCTCTCCCAGAGGAGGAGGTGGGTGTGGGCGGAAAGTTCTAACCTTCTAATCATGGCTTCGGAGAAGGCAATGGCACCCCACTCCAGTACTCTTGCCTGGAAAATCCCATGGACGGAGGAGCCTGGTGGGCTGCAGTCCATGGGATCGCTGAGTCGGACACGACTGAGCGACTTCACTTTCACTTCTCACTTTCATGCATTGGAGAAGGAAATGGCAACCCACTCCAGTGTTCTTGCCTGGAGAATCCCAGGGACAGGGGAGCCTGGTGGGCTACCGTCTATGGGGTCACACAGAGTCGGACACGACTGAAGTGACTGTTCTGCCGTCCCTGGAATTCTCCAGGCAAGAACACTGGAGTGGGTTGCCATTTCCTTCTCCAATGCATGAAAGTGAAAAGTAGCATGAAAGTGAAAAGTAGCCTACCAACAGTCAATTCCTTAGAACAAAAGATCTATAAATCAGGCAATCTTAAGGGATTTAAGATCTGTCAGAAACCAGGCTCAAAGAAGAAATCACAAAACAAAAGATCTTCCTGGTATTCTAATCACTTAAGCAATTGCAAAGGTTTTGGAAACTCTGTCCCAAGAAATTACTGCATGATTACTAACCTTATAACCTAGTTAATCCAGTTTCTGGAGTCCATGACCTGTAGAAAATAATGTAAACAATGGCATGTATACATGCAGGTATTTATTTCCAAAGAGTATTTATACAAGAAAAAATAGATGAATCTTGGTGGTATTTTAAGTTACACTATTCCTATTACCCACTTCCTGGCTCAGTAGTAGCATTGAAAATAATGGCCTTTATTCTGGATACTAGAGTGAGCCGTTCAGTTCAGTTCAGTCACTCAGTCATGTCCGACTCTTTGCAACCCCATGGACCTCAGCATACCAGGCTTCCCTGTCCATCGCCAACTCCCGGAGCTTACTAAAACTCATGTCCATCAAGTCAGTGATACCATTCAACTATCTCATCCTCTGTCATCCCCTTCAGCTCCCACCTTCAATATTTCCCAGTATCAAGGTCTTTTCCAATGAATCAGTTCTTTGCATTAGGTGGCCAAAGTATTGGAGTTTCAGCTTGAGCATCAGTCCTTTCAATGACTGCATTTTTTTGTTGCATGTGACCGCTGACATCTCTATTTAAATTAGTGATCACTTAATGATGGACAGAGATTCCTCTGTCATCCCCTTCAGCTCCCACCTTCAATATTTCCCAGTATCAAGGTCTTTTCCAATGAATCAGTTCTTTGCATCAGGTGGCCAAAGTATTGGAGTTTCAGCTTGAGCATCAGTCCTTTCAATGACTGCATTTTTTTGTTGCATGTGACCACTGACATCTCTATTTAAATTAGTGATCACTTAATGATGGACAGAGATTTCCTGAAATTGCTGAAACCAATATTATCTGTGTCTTTCCCAGGAGCTCTGTGTGTTTGTTGGGGTATATCTTCAAACCCAGACAAGGCCATGTACCACTCTGCCTTAAACTTCACTTCCTGCTTGTGCAGGTCTTTCCAGCTTGGGCATCAGTCCTTTCAATTAATATTTAGGACTGATTTCCTTTAGGATGGACTGGTTGGATCTCCTTGCAGTCCAAGGGACTCTCAAGAGTCTTCTCCAGCACCACAGTTCAAAAGCAACAATTCTTTGGTGCTCAGCTTTCTTTATAGTCCAACTCATATCCATACATGACTACTAGAAAAACCATAGCTTTGACTAGATGGACCTTTGTTGGCAAAGTAATGTCTCTGCTTTTTAATATGCTGTCTAAATTGGTCATAGCTCTTGTTCCAAGAGGCAAACATCTTTTAATTTCATGGCTACAGTCACCATCTGCTGTGATCTTGGAGCCCAAGAAAATAAAGTCTATCACTGTTTCCATTGTTTCCCCATTTATTTGCCATGAAGTGATGGGACAGGATGCTGGAGAAATGTCATATCCAAATAATTTCTTTTGATCTATCTAATGGTTTCCTGGAATACTTGACCTGAAAGGCTGTATTGTATTGGTGATTGAATGCTTAAATCAGTTTCCTGATGGCCAATGTGTTTGTTGAAATATATACTAGCAAGTGTTTAAAGGTATGCTAAATTAAATAATAGCTAATAGCCAGTGCAAACAATAGAGTAATCAAAATCCTGAAGAGGAAAAACTAAGGTGTGAGATGTTCAAAGGACTTTGAAAAGCTCCATAAACTCTTAGAAATATAGAATGCCATGCATACATGCAGGGCTGTGCATATGATCAGGAAAGACCTGCACAAGCAGGAAGTGAAGTTTAAGGCAGAGTGGTACGTGGCCTTGTCTGGGTTTGAAGATATACCCCAACACACACACAGAGCTCCTGGGAAAGACACAGATAATATTGGTTTCAGCAATTTCAGGAAATCTCTGTCCATCATTAAGTGATCACTAATTTAAGTAGAGAGGCCAGTGGTCACATGCAACAAAAAATGCAGAGTATACAGAATTAGTTCAGAAGTCATTAAATAAACACCAACAACTATAACTAGTAGCAGCAACAACAAACTCTGGGGAGTTAGGCAAATCTTATTCTAGAGTTGCCACACTATGTTATTTGAAATTTCACTTTTCAACAATAACAACAAAAAATGAAGATGGGAAAACCTTAAATATAGCACATATACAGGAAAGGGGGAAAAAAAGCAATCAGCTGAAACAGTGCTTGAAGAAGAATAGATTTTGAAATTACTAGACAAAGAGTTTAAATCAGACATTTAAAATATGTTCAAAGATCTAAAGAAACTATGTTTAAAAAAATAAAAGAAGGTATGATAATAATATTTCCCTAAGCATGAAATGTTAATAAAGAGAAATTATTAAAGAAAGCCAAATGGAAATTCTGAAAGTGAAAAGTACCGCAAATAAAATAGAAATGTATTAGAGGGGGTTCAACAATAGATTCAAAGCCACCGAGACACCAGGATTTGAATGACCAAATGATCACCAGGTTTGAAGAAAGAAAACACTTCACAGCCTCAAATTTGCAGTGGAATTTTACCCTAGAACATTTGACAATTTTCAGCCTGAGACATAAAGACTAAAAGGAAAGCATCATGCTTAGTTCTTTCAGCAGTCTTACTGGGACAGGGAGTCACAAATTGGAGTTCAGGGCTACCCCCATAGCCATGGTATCAGGGATCTGATAAGCCTGATCTAAGCAGTCACCTCAGTTATCTCAAAGGATAGTATAATAGCAAAAGAAATGTAGAAAGAAAAATAAAAATGAAAGCAAAGCAAAAAAAAATATGGAAAGGAGAAAATATAAGATAGCAAAGCAAAGATGATTTTTAAAAAACTTGTGATAAATCTTTAAAGAGAGACAGAGAGATAGAAAAATACAGTGAGAGGGAGAGGGAAAGAGAAGATATGGTGACAAAATCAGGAAATTAATGGGAACATAACTGCACATTTTGTAGACATAAAAAAACT